>CM055126.1:211930535-212431859 GCA_029206835.1 Rana muscosa
TAGTGAGAGAGAGATATATAGTGAGAGAGAGATATATATAGTGAGAGATATATATAGTGAGAGATATATATAGTGAGAGATATATATAGTGAGAGATATATATAGTGAGAGATATATATAGTGAGAGATATATATAGTGAGAGAGATATATAGTGAGAGAGATAGATAGAGATAGATAGAGATAGATAGATATCTATCTATCCATCTATTCTGAAAATGCAGTGTCTGGAATATGATTTTTGCACTCACTACAAAATCCCTTTTCTTGGAGATTGGGACACAAGGTTAGACGTCTACATTACAAGTGGCTCTGCAGCTTACACATGTATTTGCACATGGGTGCAAACTAAACCTGCTTTTAAACACAAAACTGTTAGGATAATTTGGCTGGTTGGTAAGTTGAGCTGGGAATTTTCTATGGCTTTGTTTGACCTTACAAGTAGCCTTCCTAGCACTTAATATCACAAGACTCACAGATTCAGACAAATCCAACTCAAAACCTGGGCTTCAACGGCCATGCCTTTAAAGCCAGGAACTTAAAACAGGACAGCCAGTTGATCGATCCCACAGAGCCCACTAAGCATCCGCCAGGAGTCCAGTATTATCAGGTCAGGGTATCACATATGCCTGGATCAGTCTGGAATGTCCTCCATTGCAATTCAGTGAAGCAGACAAAGAAATGTCAGCAATGGAAAGGCATAGATCAGCGTGTGATCACACAGAGCCACCAGACTAACCACTGCTTCCGCATCAGGATCCATGTACCTGAAGGAAAACCTGTCCAATTTGTTGCTGAACTAGAAGATCGACATCCAGTGTCCCCCACCTGAAACAGGTCCTGGCACACCTCCAGGTTTAGGGACCATTCTCCCAGGTACAGATGTTGCCGGCTGAGTATAACTGCCCATTGGAACATAAGACAGAATCAGATATAGCTTTTTTGCTGCCAACTAGACTTTTGGTTCTTCGCCAAAAGTTCGTGTGCCACTACTATAGCATTTTGTTCTATTGAAATCTACTCAAACCGCTCTAAGGTCTGTAACAGACACTGTCAAAAAGACACTGTTTACACAATATGTCATCTAAATATCCCACAATGGGGATGCAAAGAGAGTGTAACAGGTAAACCGTAAACACCCAGAATGCAGGGGCTAGGCTACAGGGTAGGACCACAAACTGTTGGGGAGAGATGCCACATCAAAATGTAAGATGTCCACAGAAGCCAGAAAGACTCCCTGGTGAAGAGAGGTGATGACAGACCTGGTGGAATCCAAAAAATGTCCGGCCTCAAATAGAGACTTTCAGAGCTTCGGGATACAAAACAGGGCAAGATGACTGGTCTGGTCAACAGGAGGCAGTACAATACTTTAAAGCGCTATGCCACAAGAAATGGGGCAAAGCCACCTTGGTTCAGAAGACCTGTGGATGCTTGAAGATTTTCTAATGTGCGCAGTGACACATGGCTGGAGGTGAGGAGAGGCAGAAAAGCGATCCCAGGTGGTGGCCCTGGGATACACCTTCAGAACCATAGAGTTGGAGATGCAAGTTGTCCAAGCATCCACAGATGGTTAAATGTCCCTGGAAGGTGGGGTCTGAGGGTCTAACAGACTTGGAGGCCTTGAGGGGGAATCTTGATGGAGGTTGACGGATTGGGAAAATTATAAAAAAGGATGCTCAACAGTTAGAGAAGGAAATTAAGACTGCTCCTTAGGTTTCTTCCTCTGATGAAGATGGGTGCTTTGTTCACTACTAGCACCATTGAAAATAATATTAAGTTGATCTGAAAAGACATTGTTGCGTGAAGGCCATGCACATCAGATGCATATTACATGCAGGTTCTACATTCCAGCACTTTAAATCAAAGTAACCTACATAAAAAAATTAAAAAGAAAGAAAAGGCTCCATTCGCCTGGCAGCATCACTCACAGTGCTCTGAAAATGGAAAACGACAATGTCTGGCAGCCTTTGTGGCTGTCGGCTTGTAGCTTTTAATTAACTACCACAGCGGGCGCCGTGATAGTTCATGGAGTCTTCCTGTCAGAATGTATGAGGAAGTCGATACGCTGGCAGATCTACAGGAGACCTGCATTACACATCAGCGATCCGCCAATGTGTTACAGGCTCCAAAAACAAAAAATAATGAATGTACATTTTTTTTACCTGCAAAACTAAAAAAAACAAAAAAACCCCCCCCAAAAAAAAAAACAACTGTTAATAGGTCAATTGCCATGACAAAATTAAAGTGCTTGTAAAGTTTTTTTTTTTTTTTAAATAACAAACATGTCAAGGGTTCTGCATAGAGCAGCCCCGATGACGGTCCTGGCCCCCCTTTATCTGGTGCCTCCACAGAAAGGGGGGGCACCCATGCGGACGTGCTCACTAGTCCATCTGCTTGAATCCATTGACACAGACAGGACTCGGCCTGCATTAAGGTGAAAAACCTTGAGACTTTACAATCCCTTATAACCTACATAAGCACAAACACTATCCGATTTCAAAGCCTCCAAAGTGTTTGACTCTACGTGCAACGGATCAACAGTGGAGCTTGAAGAAAGGGAATACCAATGGGTCCGGGGTAAACTTTTAAAAGACTGACTTTGTTCCCTTTTTCAAAACCTTGAAAATCCCCTTCTCCATATAGAGAGATTTATTAGGATACACTTTCCAGGTAGGAGTTCCTTAATTTTTGCTACAAGGAGGTCATTATACATAAGCAAAACGAAAGCTTTTAACATACTGTAAAGCTGCTGTAAAAAAGGTATTTTCTTAAATTAAAATTTAAAAAAATTCATACCCGCTTGGTGCAATAGTATTGCACAGAGTGGCCTCAAACCTCCTCGGAGATCCCCCGTTGGCACTGTTCGCTCCTCTTCTGCATCTTCCCCCATAGCAAACTGCTTGCTATGTGGGCAGATGTGCAGGCTTGCTCCTTAGCTCTGCTCTATGCATTCATAGACAGCACGGCTCGGCCTTGCCCCCTCACATGATTTGATGGACAGCAAGAGCCAATGAAATCCTGCTTCTGCCTTGTGTGGAGAGGAAAAAAGACCAGCACCACTGCAGATAGACATGGCACTGGAGCAAAGTAAGCATTTAGGAAAATGAGGGGGAAATGCAAGTAGTGGGCTATTTTTTTACCTTAATGCAGGGAATGCATGAAGGCAGTGTTTCTCAAACTTTTTTCAGTCAAGCACCCTTTTAAATTCCACACAATCTCGAGGCACACCATTCTAAAATTTGAACTAAAACAAATTGTTTTACATAGCACAGCAACATCCACATGCGTGGGACACCCAACATTAGCGGTGATTTATTCTTCCAAAGAAAATACACCTTTGCACACTGGTAACGATTAGTAGGTCAATGTTTCTCTTCTCCCATGGTTTCTCCCTCACTCAGCCAATGTGATCCTGGTGCTGAAGGAGCGTGGCAGGGAAAAGGGGAAGGTGCCTGACATCATCCTCATCAACCAATGACATTATTGGCTTTTAGGACACTTGCGGCTGGAAGGCTGTAATGGTGCACAATAAAAACCTGTGGCTTTGTGTAACGGGCGGGCTTCATCCACCCGCTGGCTCAGATGCATTTTTCGGGCAATTTTGCCAAGGCACCCCTAACACCCTGGTTGAAAAAGGCTGCATAAGAAAAAATGTATTCATACTTACCTAGGTGGATGCTGCATCTGTCCCCTGGTGCCCCCAACACTGAGAATTGAGCAATTGAACACCGCCGAGCGCTCAGTTCTCCCAGCTTCCCGAGCAGAGAGCTGGAGATCTGTCAGTCACAGATCTGTGCTCTGAACCACCCCCCCCCCCCCCCACGCTCACTGGAGCACTGGGGGCGGCCGGCTGGGGCTCTCAGAAGCTGAGCCAAGTGTCGGTCCAGGTATCTAGGTGGAACCAGACACCGTGGTCGTGAGGATGTGGAGACTGGGTCGACTGACGTCAGCAGAGATCGGTCTTCAAAAGTGCAAATCGAACTGCATGCCTGTGATCCACAGACGTCCAGCCAAAACGAGCTTTGGCTAGACTTCAAGGTAAAACATGTTTTGCCCTCATAACCACTTTAAAATTCCATTATAAATTAACAATTTCTTGACTTAAATCTATTAAAGCGAATGTTCTGTCCGCCCCTTTAGAAAATAAAGTCACATACTGTAGCTGCTGACTTAACATTAGGACACTTACCTGTCATGGAGCCCAGCGATGTCGGCACCGCAGCTGGTCAGGTGCTGCCGCTGCCATTGCGGGTAGGGGAACCCAGCAATGCAGCCTTTTGGCTTCACGGCCAGGCACCTACTGCACATACGCAAAGTGCGCTGTGCTCCCTCACTGGCCCGGCAGATGGGGAGGAGGGAGGGAGGAACCGAGCTGCTGATGTAATTCGCCGTGGCCCGGTCTTTGGCAGTGCGGACAGGGTACCTGTAAACGCCCCCCCCCTGAAAAGTGGGGGGGCTGGGAGAGAATCAGATAAAGGAGTTCCACGCAAAAGTGGAACTTCCGCTTAAGTATACATTCGACATGACTGGATGAGCAAATTAAAGCATGTCTGATTTGGCCCACCGGCATTTAATCCCAACTAGAACCACACTTTCAATAAAACACATATAAAGTGTCACAGCTCACCTTTGCTGGGTCAGTTATCTCTTCCAGGCCAGTTGGATATTCAATTTTTACTCCACATTGCTGGCTCATATCAGCCAGCTCTTTTCGCATTTCGATAAACTTTTCAGACGTGAGGAAATCTCTGGGAAGATTACCTTGAATGTGTTCTTTAAACCTAGATGGAGAGCAATTCAGTGCAGTGTTTGAGTCTATACAAACCAATTATACATATCGAATAAAGGAAGGAAGGTTTATACAACCTACTATTCACTCAATCTGTAAAGCAGCATTTCATGTCCAGGGGACTCTCCTTCACCCCCCATGAAAATGAACTCTGCAATCTGTTAATGACAGCGGAGTGCACAGTTAGATTGCCAGCAAGCTCAGCTCAAGCACAGTTCTCTAAAACAAACATTCTTTTCAAGCAGGTAAGGTAAAGAGGATAGATGTCCATAAATCTAGGTGGTAGGCCTAGTAATGTCAAGCTCTATGTTCTGACTTTTTTTTTTTTTTTTTTTTTTTTTTTTTAGGGATCCAACCATTAGCACTATGCCTGACCTGCCAATGAGTCAAGCACCAGTTGGGTTTTCTAAACCAGTGTTTCTCAACGCCAGTCCTCAAGGCGCACCAACAGGTTATGTTTTCAGGCTTTCCATTATTTTGCACAGGTGATTTGATCAGTTTCACTGCCTTAGTAATTACCACAGCTGTTTAATTTGAGGGAAATCTTAAAAACAGGACCTGTTGGTGCGCATTGAGGACTGGAGTTGAGAAACGCTGTTCTAAACTAATACCCAAAACAGAGGTCTATGCCAGGTGATGTGCTTCGTCCCATTGGGGGTTGATTTACCAAACCTGGAGTGTACAAAATCTACTGCAGGTGTGCATAGTAGACAGTTTACAACTCCAGCTTGTTCAATTAAGCTTCAACCAAAAAAATAAATAAAATAAAAACGTAGAAGCCGACTGGATTCCATGGACAGCTGCACCAGATTTTGAACTCTGGTTTTAGTAAATCCTCCCCGTTGTGCGTCTGGCAAGCCAAGGCGTGCTACACTGTGCAGTTGATCAAACGCAACATTATTGAAAAGGAACTCCAAACAAACCTCTAAATACAGAATTGAAAAACGTTTTTTTCCCCCTTGCAAAAGGACAATTGCATACTTCACAATGCAAAGCCAAGCAGGGAACAGCAATAAATTCCTGGTTCACGTCATAGCTTCCTGTATTAGCTGCCAGCAAAAAAACACGCAACTGTAGTTTGATACTAAATCATAACCTAATAAATAAAACATGATAAAAATAAAAAGAAGTACCACAGGAAGCTGTAAATCTGAACCAGACAAATTGGAGTGCGGCGTGGCAAGGCACCAAAAAAGACTGGCGATAAAGAACGGCAAACTCTTTGGTAAAGGCATATCAATTTTAAAGCCCCACCCTAGAACAATGAATTTCATAATGTGTGTTAACTCGCTTTAACCACTTGCGTACTGGCCACTTTCACCTCCTTCCCGCCCAGGCCAATTTTCAATGCTGTCAAACTTTGAATGCAGATTGCATGGTCATGCAACACTGTACCTATGACAATTTTACCATTTGTTTTCAAGACAAATAGAGCTTTCTTTTAGTGGTATTTAATCAACACTGGGGGTTTTTTTTTTAGCAAAAAATGACAGAAAATTTTAAATTCAGAATTTTGAGATTTTTCATAGTTCATTATAACATTTTGCAAACACTTAATTTTTCAGCAGCACTGGTGGGCGACATCGATTGGCCGCTCTGCTGGGCAATGTTGGGACTGCACTGATAATCAGGACACTGATCAGTGCAGATGTCCCTTTTAATGTGGTTGTAAACCCTTATACACTTTTTGCTACAGGTAAGCCTATATTAAGGCTTACCTGTAGCTACCCTGGATATCTCCTAAACCTGCACAGTTTAGGAGATATCACCTGTGTCTACATGTGCCAAAGTCATCGGCACTGAAGCAATGGCACGTTGTGCCGTTGCTTCAGTTAAGTCTGCCGTTACCGGCGGCTCCCGCACACATGCGCGGGAGTGACGTCATCGCGGCTCGGGCCAATCACAGCAGCGGAGCCGCGATACCCGCATGTACCCCCCAGGAGTGATATCGGCGGCCGGTGCTGTGTACCGGCACCGCAACAAGGGTTTCAATCTCAGGTGAGTATTACATAATGAGCTAGTATGCTATGCATACTAGCTCATTATGCCTTTGTCTTGCAGGTGTTAGATTTTTTTTTTTTTACCAAAGTGGGTTTACAACCAACTTTAACACAAGCCGGTTATCAGCTCTTCTCTCCTCACGCCGTCAGCCCTTTACCCCAATCTGTGTCCGAAGGATTCAGCGATCACAGGATTACAACTCTTGCCATCAGGTAGAAGGTACCGGAGTATCAAAACCAGGACTGTCAGACTATTTCAGAGAGGACAGAGTACTTTGGTAATCAATCCTATAGTAAACAGTGAAACCAATATTTTGTCCCAGAGAAAGAAGCTAGAGAGAATTTCCTAAAGTACTGAACTACACTCTGATAAAAAAAAAAAGTACTGAACTACACAATTACATTAGGAAATTGAACCTATATCATATGGAGAACAGCTGGGGGCTCAAGTTGTAATCCTAAACCAATGAGGCCTGCAAGCAGGAAGCAAAAAGGCCCCATGTGCCCCAACAAAAGACTCACAAGCTTACTTTAGCAGTTTGCGTATGTATTTAAAGTAGAAGATAAGGATAATAAAAAGCAACCATTTCAAATGTTTTCTCCTACACAAATCTCAATGCAAACACCCTTTTTAGTGTTATTTCTATGCAATCACATCCCTGCAAAGCTTCGACCCCCAAATACTTCTGGTGCGGGAACTCCCATCCCCTCTGACAACTGGAGCAGTGGGCATAGGCCAGTGACATCACTGCTGTTGATCACAATATATTTAGCTGTTCTGCCTATTTTCTATGTCTTGAATGTAGACAGAGGACAAGGCTGGAACATGAACTTCTGCCCAGAACCTCTTTTGCTGCAGTGAGACTGCTGGGTCCTCCCTGATGTACATCATTGCCATGGCCATCATCGTGTCTTTCAGACGATCCTCTAGGGTGGTCCAATACTGCAGAGACTGCCAAAATGCCCAAAAATTTGATGTTGACAGAGAAGACTTTTGGCAACAGTCTGCTTCCCAACCCAACAAACTGGCCTCCGTTGCTTGAATCTTACATAACATGGGAAAGAAGGACTTCCCAATTCCAGAGCTGGATTCCTTGTCCTTGGTGACAAAGCCATTGGTCTGTCCAACAGAAGGGCTGAAGAAAAGACAACCATCTTCCAAGGGCACGCTGGTAGAGGGGGGTAAATCTGGGTTACTTTTTTTGTTTACCCTTATACAAGCCTCCTGGAAGCAGCAGTATAACCAGACTTCTGAAGTGAAATATGAAGAAAGCATATCCCAATATAGTGTGTACTGGTATTAATCCAGAGCACCAAGTGTCCTTTCTGTCTGCGACTGGTTATATTGCTTTTAGCGCAAAGTAGAGCTGATAGAATACCCGTGTCCCAGAGCATGTTGTGCAGGCGTGTCCTGAGACACTTGTCTCCCCACCAGACCACACACCTAATGCATTTTGCCACACCCACTGGGGCTGAGTCAGAGGTACGCTATGACTAAGCCCCGGTGTGCAGGGCAAAATGCATCAGAGTGTGTAGTTTGGTGGAGACGTGTAGGCTGAGGCTGCTCATTTACTCACTTGGGCTGGTCAGGAGTAGCAGCAATCCTTTTCCCGATAAATAGGTGACAGGGGAGGGAGTTCCAGCACACAGCCTTTGTTAGACAGCCTAAGCTCTGTTCCAGTGTGAAGGGGGGGTTAGGTCCCTTCCCACCAATCAAGTCTCACTGAACTCTACAGAGTAACTTCAGCTGTCCGCCCTTGCATTCTGGAAGCTTAAAACAAGCTTTATAAATTCTGCACTCCAAATGGCTGTAGATGAGGGCTGCAGATAATTTGAACCAGTTATTGTAGGATTTGTTGCATCTCTATCACCTGAGGCCAGTCACTTCATTGGGTATAGGTAAGGGTTTACAACCACTTTAAAGACTTCATCTGTTCCTCAACAGACAAGAAATTACATGTTTTTTCTTAGGTTTAGATAGGCATTAAGAGATCAATGCTTAGCAACATAGGAAAAACCATGAAGAAAAATTATTATTATTATTTTTTTTTTTTTAAATCAAACCAGTATTTTCAAAATTATAAAATAAAATCAAGAATCAGAGGAAAAACAAACTTTCAGAAGATTGCAGGATAGTTGCAAGAAGTGGCATCATGATGTGAAGAGCCTTTGCCTCATATTACACATATGTATTTACAGCTTCAAACAGGTTCTTAGCAGTTACAGATGCCAAATCAATATGGAACAGGTGCAATCCAAACATAAGGAACAGCCAAATAAAGATGTAGGAGCCATTTCAGTTTTATAAAGTGCAGCAATGTAATAAAAACGTTGCCAAGTCTTCAAAACGTGCAAATATCAGCTGTTTACACTCAGCTCTGCAATCTCATGTAAAATGCTTTAACCCCCTTCCTGCCTAGGACAATTTTCAGCGCTGTTGCACTATTAATGGCAATTCTGCACCTGTATGAAACTTTTTTTTGAGAGATGATACAGCTTTCGTTTTTGTGGTATTTAATCAGCAGTGGGGTTTTTAATTTTTTGCTAAAACAAACGCACAAACCGGTTTCCTTAGGTTGTTATAAAATTTAGCAAATAAGTAATTTTTCGGTTTCACCACTGGGGAGGCACCGGCGAGGCTGCACCAATTATCAGGATACCAGTGCCCTCATCAGTGTAAACAATGTACTACATCTGCCCTGTCAAGACTTGCCAGTTATTGGATCTGCTTTCCTCTCAGACTTCCACAAAGAAAAGAAAAACGCCAATAACCGGCAAGTGTTTACATGTGACCAGCGGTGATTGGACACAGCTGGTCACATGGTAAAGGGCCACTGTGATTGACCATTTACTGCGATCAGAAAGGATATAGCGGTCACAGAGCACGCCCAAGGAACGCACATAGGACGTCTATGGACATCCTCCCAGAGAGCAGCGCTTTAGCTGTCTATAGTGTGGGTAGAAACAGGTTAAAGAATCAACCACTGTGCTGGGAGCGCTCAAGGCACGCACCCTCTGCACAACACTGTCGGTCCTAATGCACGCAAATATGTGGCCGCACGGCACCAAGAGGCCACATATCTGCATGCGCTCGGCAGGAGAACACACTGGTCAGTTCTCTAGCTATGCTGGGAACTCTGTTCTCTCCTCCAATGATCAGACTTGTCCTGACACTCCCCTACTGCACAGCTATTCACTGGGAAGCACACTGGGAAGCTCAATGTGCTGGTGCTTTTCTCGCCGCCCCCCTACAGCTCTTATGCAGCTGAGAACTGAGGGAATGTGATCACAAAAAAAAAAAATTAGAATTTTCATATCTATACAAAAATGTTTTGATTTGCATTTCGATTTTAAACTGAATGGGTTTGTTTACAATCATTTTAAAATATCAACTTTAAAAAAAAAAAAAAAAAAAGGGAAGGAAGGATAAACCACTTGTTAGAATGACCTTTGCTTCTGTCATTCAAAACTGCAAATGTCACATAAAAAAAAAAAAAAAAAATCAATGTTAGGCGACATGCTCCATGGCACAATACAAGCACTTCGGAAAGAAGCAAGGAAGGGTCACAAGCAACAACACAACAGGTAAGTATACGCTGTCAGTAGGATAGGGGCAGCATCACATTTGTATATTGCTGTTCGACACAGGACCATTATGAATACAGGTAAAATGTATACCATTTCAATAGCTATAGCTAAACTCTGCATGCAAAAACGCAAAGTGAAAGTAAATGTAAACAGAAAATTTTTTCCAATGTGCTGCCTTTTTGTTGGTTAAAGTATAAGTTGACCTTTTTTATTTTATTTTTTTAAGGCTGTAACATGTTACAAAAGGTGAACCTTTCCTTTAAAAAGGAGAAATACAGCCAAAGCTGGTTTGGCTGTACTTCTGTGGATCACAGACTCGTGACCCATTTTCAGCAGACAGAGGGCTGAAGTCAGCTGACGTCTTAGAGCCAGTGCAGGCTCGGGCAAGATTGCGACAAAGAAGTCAGAATCTGCCCATATGCCTGGACCGGCCACCTGGCTCAGCCTCTCAGGTGAGCTGCTGAGAGCCTGAGAAAGCTGCTCCCCACCCCCCCTCCACAGCCCAGCGCTCCAGTGAGTGTTTGATCAGGTGGTTCTCAGCCTCGACCCGGCAGGGGACCGATGCTGCATCCATCTAAGCAAGAAGGATTGTGAGAAAAAAAAAAAAGCCATACCTTTCTTTTAATTATACATTTGAAAGCATTCAGTTATATCTGATATGTGCAAATACCAGTTAGAAATCTAGGTGATCTTACAAGTGTGAAACCTGTGTTGCTTGCTTTGAACGGTTATCAGTTTGCATTATTTCCCACTCCCTCCATGATCTACAGTACACCCAACCATGCGAGGGGGAAGGAGGAGGTCTGTAGACATACTTGGTTTTAGGATGACCGTCTTGTTCCCCCAAAGAAAGATAAGCTTTACCGACAGGAAAAAAGACTGGAAGAATCAATTTCATTTCTGTCCCAAATAGCACCTATATCACACTGCTAAACAAATGTGGCCAGCAAAAGCAAGCAGTAATGCACATAACTGCTGGGCCATCATCACTTACCTCTGTAAATGGTGAGCATAGAGTTGTGTAGGAATAGTAAGCAGGCGACTGTAAATGGATGTGACACCACTTAGATTTCCCTGCTCAGTCTCATAGGCAATATACATCTCCCACAGCTTGTCAGATCGAAAATCTAAGCCTGCAGACATGATTGAATGCTCAAATGTCCTGAAATAGAAACATCTGGTGAGAAAGTGTGTAGGAAAAAGTTTACATTACATATTAGCCTTGTGCTAACCTCCTTGTGGTTTTAAGACCGATTTGTGTGACAGAGGAAGAGTCATTTTAATGTCTGGCTATCAGGAACAGATTATCCCCCAATCAATTTTTTTTTAAGCCGATGCCACCCAGCTTTATAACATGTGTGTCATATGGGCGTTTCTAATGAACCACTTTTTGAGCAACAGTTTTACCTCACCCATAGGTTTTAGAGGCAGACAGACAGGGTTGTACCCATGTCTTGGTGCTTTGCATCATGGTTCAGCAAAGCAAATACCCCACTGCATTAGGCAGGCAGTACTTCAGAAAACGCAACCTATTCAAGTGAATGGGGCTGACCTGCAACAGTACATGCTAGGCTAGTAACTGTATTCCTATTCAAATAGCCAGTTTGGCAAAAAACACATTCAAGGAGGTGGCAGCATGACAAATCAGTATAGATTGCTTTGCACAGAACGCAGTTGAAAACAAGTCTGAAGAATTTGTAATATTGATATAAAAAGCACACAAAACCAGGTTGGACTTGTGTCTTTTCAACCTTACCTACTATGTAATTGTAAGTAGTATTGTAAATTTGCCAGCTACCAAGCAAATCTAATATAATCTATTATGAGACTGGCTAATATTAACTGAGCATATGAGGAAAAATGCATAAGCTGAGGTCAGCACTACCAAGTCTAAATGCTCAAATCCCCCATCTGATGACCTGTGATCGAGCGCTGCAGCCCAGGCTTGCCACTGACTGTTGTGATGCGATGGTGAGCATCGCCAATAAATTAAAAAAATGTCTTAAGGACCTGAAAACATTGCATCCTAACAGCTAACAGGAACTGCCCATGTCACCCAGACAGCGACGTGGACACTCAAAAAATTACCCTCATCCTCCACAATGAAGAAATGAGAGGACTTGAGAGAGACTGGTCACATGATCATAGATTTACACAAGTAAATGGGACCATTACATTCACTTTATTTATTGATTAGAGATAGATAACAGATAGGATGCAGAGGACAGCAGCTGGAGAGCAGTTTTAAAACGGTCATGACATCCACATACATAGGCAGCTGAAGTTGCATGCAATTTTGAATCAGTTTGTATTAAGGTGAATATCAAGGGTCAATAGTTTTTAGGGTATCCAGCAATCCCTGTTCATAAAGGCAAAAACTTGTGTTTTTACCTTGTTAACAGGCGGTGTGGTGTTCTTATTGAATACCTTCCTCACCTTTGGACTTTCACTCTGGGTGCCCAAGTTAGGGGCCCCAAGTTTTAGGAGTGTAGCCTCACTAGAGCTAGGAAGCTCCATACACTGATCTGTTTTTTCAGAATCACAAACCATCAAGGGCTGAAAATCCAGTGCCTCAGATTGGCACAATGTGAAAAGGAGCTCCACCCAAAAGGGTAAGCTCTGCTTGTTTGGTCCCCAGCCCACCCCGCTGCCACATTTGTCACCTTTCGGGGGGGGGAGCGGATACCTGTCAAAACCAGGTACCTGCTCCTACTTCCTGGTAAGATCGCCACAATTGTCAATCTACGTAATTTCCAGGGCCCCTCCTCCTTCCCCCCCGCTGCCTTCTGGGAGACACACAAGACCCAGAAGACAGTGGGACCATTCAGAAAGCGAAGCGTGACTTGCACATGCGCAGTAGAAAACAGGCTGTGAAGCCACAGGGCTTCACTTCCCATTTCCCTTAGTGAAGATGCCGGCGCCTGCTCCCGAAGCCGATGGATGAATCCAGCCTGGGGTGCAGACATTGCAGGCTCCCTGGACAGGTAAGTGTCCTTATATTAGAAGTCGTACAGTATTTGACGTCACGTATGACAAAACGCGCATGGAGGAGGATACGCGCTGACGTCACCACGCTGTCTCACTAGGACGACGGGAGCTTGTTTGTAGCCGGCCGGCTGTTTTATGCACTACTTTTAAACTGTACAAATGTAAGTGCAATACTGTTTTACTAAAATAAATATCTGGTTAGACAATATTACGCTAGGTTTGGTTTCTCTTTCTGGGTTTATTGCTGAACATAACGATCTCGGATTGAACAGTGGTATCGGTGTGTGGATATACCAATGCAGCCATCTACCAAGGGCTTGTTTCTATGATAGCCTGTGCAAGCACAGGCCTTGGCTGAGCTATAGCCACATGCCTGGTTTTGCTTGCCATCTGGTAAGCAAGTTTTTCTATAGGTGGTGGCACACTTTGTTGAGTGATTCACTGTGGTGTTAATACTAGAAGAATCCATCTTATCGCACCATTTCTATCATTGAAGCATGATATATAATTTTACAATCAAATACATTCATTGAACTATACTAGCGCGGCTTCTCCCATTTATACAGTATTTGTAACTGCTGACCTAAAAAAAAAAATTCTCCCCAGGCTGGAACTCCTCTTTAGCATGGTTTGCGATTGGCAATAACTTTTTAGTGAGAGTCTAACTAAATGTACAGCAAGTCCAGGTTTATAAATATTCTTCAATTGAGCAAACAGTATCTCACCCTCTTAAAGTATTACAGGTCTCGGGATCTGCAGGATCTAAAGTTTCTTTTAAGAACTGAAGATAATGTATCCAAAGGTCAACACTTAAAGTGATAGCCTGAATGCCTCTCCGGTAGACCTACGGAGCAAAAACAAAAACACACCGAAGAGAATGATACAGATAATGCTCCATAACACACACACGTATCCGGTCAACCTTACAAATGCTAAAAATTTGGAATTTCATTGAAAATCTGCCATTACCATAGAAGTGGAGGTTGGATAGAACATGGCTCATGTTCTGAGCTCCACTTGCAGAGTTCTTGGTCTTCAATGCGCGGCTGTATTCTTAGCAGGAGCAGAGGGCTGGCTTTGGGGGTACAGACCATAAGGCACAGACCCATTAGAATCTCATTGGCAGCGTCTGAGCATATATTCAGTTACATGTATCAAAAGTATAACTGCATGGTTAAATCTACGCCACCACACAACGACTGGCAGAAAAGCCCTGTCCTATGTGTTAAGCTGCAGTGTAATAGAGGCTTGCACTGCACAGCTTGACAAGCTGTAGAGATTTAATGCACCTGTCAACAAAGAAAGGAGATATTAGCACAAATGTCACGCTGAGTGACAAATGTTGCAGTAATAATCCTGCTATGACCTTATTGCAGGGCCTGAGGCAGTCTCCAACATGACTAAAGTCCAGTCTCCCCATCTAATGCCTACTCAACATCAAAATTACCTCATCAGCTTCCATGATGTTGTTATTGCGTTTCTCTAGATCGGCATACTTTTTCCAGTAACCGTAACAGTATGGATAATGAGCAAGAAACATGTCAAACACTCTTCGGGCAGCATAGATGTGATTCTGAAAAAAAAAAAAAAGATACCTATTACATTAGGAGACAAAAGATAAACGACTATCCCTCTTATGATACCTGAAAGACTCCTCCTTTTGAGGCCGGTAAAATGGGAACATACATAAAATGGTAATTAAAAGTGATTGTAAAGTAATTTTTTGGGGGTTAAAAACAACAAACATGTCATACTTACCTACTCTGTGTAATGGTTTTGCACAAAGCAGCCCTGATCCTCCTTTTCTTGGGTCCCTCCCTTCTGTTAAATGCCTCCACATCAAGCAGCTTGCTATGGGGGCAGCCGAGCTGCAGCTCCCTGTGACCAGATACGGTGCCTCAGACTGGCCCCGCCCCCTCGCTCTCATTGGCTCACTAAATTTAACAGTGAGAGCCAATGGCACCACCCTGCGGTCTTAGCCAATGAGGGAGAGTCTCGGGCAGCCGGGAAACTCCTGCAACATCGCTGGATAGAGATGGGCTCAGGTAAGTAACTAGGGGGGCTGATGCACACAGAGGGCTATTAACTTTACAACCACTTAAGGCCCCATGCACACGAGACGCTGTTATTTGCTGTGAAACGCGCGTTCAGAGGCAGTTGGACACTTTTTTCAACTGCTCCTGAACCCATTCAATGTTATCCTATGTGTCCATGCACACAGTCTCGTTTATTGCCGTTTTTAGGCAGTTGCGTTTAACCTCGTTTTTCCAGAAGCAAAAAAATGGGTTCAGACGCAAAAGTTTTCCATATTTCAGACGCAAAACGCGGCTAAACGCGGTACCGGCGTTTTGCCGCGATTTCGTTTATTAGCGTTTTTAAAGGTGACCTATTTTTTTACATTAGAAATCTCAAAAATTATGGCAAATGATGAAAAACCATCAAAAAAATATGAAAAAAAACTAATTGCTTGCATTGCACTGTAGACAATCCACAACTTGTGGCAGGTGACGTGGCAAGTGGACAATCCACAACTTGTGGCAGGTGATGTTGCCAGGTGACGTGGCAGGTGGAAATCCACAAATTGTGGCAGGTGACGTGGCAGGTGGACAATCCACAAATTGTGGCAGGTGACGTGGCAAGTGGACAATCCAAAACTTGTGGCAGGTGACGTGGCCAGGTGACATGGCAGGTGATGTGGCAAGTGGACAATCCACAACTTGTGCCAGGTGTCGTGGCAGGTGGAAAGCCACAAATTGTGGCAGGTAAAGTGGCCAGGTGACGTGGCATGTGGACAATCCACAACTTGTGGCAGGTGACGTGGCATGTGACGTGGCCAGGTGAAGTGGCAAGTGGACAATCCACAACTTGTGGCCAGGTGACGTGGCAGGTGGAAATCCACAAATTGTGGCAGGTGACGTGGCCAGGTGACGTGGCAAGTGAACATTCCACAACTTGTGGCAGGTGAAGTGGCAAGTGGACAATCCACAACTTGTGGCCAGGTGACGTGGCAGGTGGAAATCCACAAATTGTGGCAGGTGACGTGGCCAGGTGACGTGGCAAGTGAACATTCCACAACTTGTGGCAGGTGACGTGGCCAGTGGACAATCCACAACTTGTGGCAGGTGACGTATCAGGTGACGTGGCAAGTGGACAATCCACAGCTTGTGGCAGATGTGGCAAGTGGACAATTCACAACTTGTGGCAGGTGACGTGGCCAGGTGACGTATCAGGTGACGTGGCAAGTGGACAATCCACAGCTTGTGGCAGATGATGTGGCAAGTGATATGCTAAATACAAGTACACTGCTGCTCTCTCAGCTGCTGGTCTCCCAAAATGGCTGAAATGGTTAAATAATGTTTTTTGAGCTTAGGGAGGGTCTTATGATGTTTAACTAAACGCCTATAGACGCAAACGCGGTAAAACGCCGCTAAAATCGCGGCAAAACGGGCGTTTTTAAACGCCGGTTTTAGCCTTTAAAAACGTGTGTTCAGCAGAGTTTGCACCGGCGTCTCGTGTGCATGGGGCCTTAAACTATAAATTTATAGTGCATCCCCCTCTCACTGCAATGGACAGAGCCCTTCTGTGCTACCCAACCAAAATGGAAATATCCTCAGCCTGCTATTGGCAAGACACAGCAGAACTCTGTGTCTGAGTCAAGGTAGAAGTAGTGCTCCAATGAAAAAAATTGAAACAGGCGCCAAAAATTATTAATAAAAATTATAAACCAGTGCAGCTCCAAAATTATTGAAATTACTAATACATAGTGAGAAAAAAGATGAAAGGGCGCAGCAGGTGTATAATGTCCAAAGTCCAAATGAATAATTAAAAACAATTGCAGAAACAACAAGTGATGCTGTATTCAAAATAATCAGACTCCAACCACCATGCTCTTGAAAATGGTGCAAATAAACGAATATGTGCTTCACCCGACATGACACTCAAATGTGCTCACCAGAGATATTCGGCCATAAATGACCTTTAGGCATGTAACAGGTACTCTTTGTTCCTACTCGCCCCAATCTCCAGTGCATCAAACAAGACACTTCTCTAGGGCAAGCTGGATAGCAATCCTCCACTCTAAATGGGTCCAAAGCTCCACAGCAAAGAGCCACAAGAGAAACGTATATAGTGTAATATGCCTGCCTTACACTGGAGTGGTATGATTTTTAGCCTTTACATACAGCGCTGATGATAGCTGAGTCCCCCATGCATTTCTCACCAAATAGCTTGGCCAGAGCCTCCCTACACAGCTGTTAGTATACTCTGTTGTATACTATTTTATCTTTGTGCATTTTTTAAAATAAAAACAGTATTACACTATATGCGTTTCTCTTGTGGCTCTTTGCTGTGGAGCTTTTGACCCATTTAGAGTGGATGATTGCTATCCAGCTTGCCCTAGAGAAGTAGTGCTCTAGCCTGAGGTTTTCTTAGGAAAACCCGACTTGCTTATCTGCTATTGTGGGGAGAGGCACTAAAATGCCAGCTTGTTTTATTATGAATGACACTGCTGGTATGCAGCCATCGCCATTCACAACAGACCGGCAGCTATTACCTTTGTATTTCTCCCTACAATACAATATCTAGCAACCAGCTAGATACCACAGCATACCTTCAGAGGTCTAGAGTCATCCATGCTGCGATGGGTTAGAGCCCATTCACACAGGGGCGTCTTTGGATCCGACTCCAAATCGCCCCTAGTCGCCTCAGGTCGCGCTGGCTGAAGAAATCAATGTAAGTTAATGGAGCCGTCCTTATGCACACTACTGCAGTCGCTCCGACTTCAAAAAAGGTCCCTGTACTACTTCAATCCGACTCCTAGGCGACCTGTAACCATTCATTTCAATGGGAGTCGCCTCTCCCTGTCTTAATAGGAGCGACTCTCCAGGAAGATAACATACATTTCTCCTGCAAAACTCTCTCTCCCCCCCTCCCTCCCACAGAGCTGATTCTTGTTTGATTGGCCACTGGAATGTCTCTTGTCCTGCAGGCAACTTGGAGTTGCCTTGTAAATAGCTCCAGGTCGTGCTGTGATTCATACTCAGGTAGTGTCTGAGTTGCCTCATAAAATCACGCTGGAAGTCGTGTTGCCCCTGTGTGAATGGGCTCTCAGGGCTGTATTGGCAGCCAAAGGGGACCTACGCAATATTAGCTGGGTGGTCCAGAGAGACAGAGACAGATTAAGAGCCCATTCACACAGGGGCAACACGACTTCCAGCGCGATTTTATGAGGCAACTCTGACATGACCTGAGTATGAATCACAGCACAACCTGGAGCTATTTACAAGGCAACTCCAAGTTGCCTGCAGGACAAGAGACATTCCAGTGGCCAATCAAACAAGAATCAGCTCTGTGGGAGGGAGGGGGGAGAGAGAGTTTTGCAGGAGAAATGTATGTTATCTTCCTGGAGAGTCGCTCCTATTAAGACAGGGAGAGGCGACTCCCATTGAAATGAATGGGTACAGGTCGCCTAGGAGTCGGATTGAAGTAGTACAGGGACCTTTTTTGAAGTCGGAGCGACTGCAGTAGTGTGCATAAGGACGGCTCCATTAACTTACATTGATTTCTTCAGCCAGCGCGACCTGAGGCGACTAGGGGCGACCTGGGGCGATTTGGAGTCGGATCCAAAGACGCCCCTGTGTGAATGGGCTCTTATGGTATTTACGGCATCAAGAAAGCACATTTACTATGTGCTGTGTAGTTCTTATATCCTCTGGTGCTCTATATATGTTGTCAATGGAAAGAGGCACATACTCCCTGAACATGATAAAGATATGTCAGACAGGGCACACCCCACTCTCTTTGCATAGCAGGTGTTTGCTCGTGGTGAAAGTATGGTTTCAGACGACTATACATTGCGATGGTAGGTTCCCAGGTGTAAAAGTATTAAAAAAACAAAAACAAAAAAACACTGCTTCCGGTTCAGGCGCAAAAGTGACAGACGGATAGAGACAAAGCTCCAAGCTCCTCCGTGTGTAAAATCTGAGGCAATATGTCAGCCTGTGATCGGAGTCGGCAGCTCAGAGGAGCCTACTAGTTATTGCACCCATTCTCCTCTGGCTATCTCCTCTATACAAGCCAGCAGCAGTGTCTACAGTCTCAAAAAAGGTTTAACACCATCAATATACAGCGCATCCAGAAAGTATTCACAATTTGACATTTTGTTACAGCCTTATTACAAAATTTATTAAATTCATTATTTTCCTCAAAATTCTACAAACAATCCCCCATAATGACAACGTGAAAGAAGTTAGTTTGAAATCTTTGCAAATGTATTAAAAAAAAAAAAAAAACACATGTACATAAGTATTTACAGCCTTTGCCATGGTACTCAAAATTGAGCTCAGGTGCATCCTGTTTCCACTGATCATCCTTGAAATGTTTCTACAATTTGATTGGAGTTCATCTGTGGTAACTTTAGTTGTTTGGACATGATTTGGAAAGGCACACACCTGTCTATATAAGGTCTCACAGTTAACAGTGCATGTCAGAGCACAAACCAAGCCATGAAGTCCAAGGAATTGTCTGTAGACCTCCCAGACAGGATTGTATGGAGGCACAGATCTGGGGAAGGGTACAGAAAACTTTAAGCAGCACTGAAAGTCCCAATGAGCACAGTGGCATCAATCATCCGTAAAATCGAAATGCTTGGAACCACAAGGACTCTTCCTAGAGCGGGCCACCTGGAGAAGGGCCTTAATCAGGGTGGCGACACACTCCAGTCACTCTGGCAGAGCTCCAGTGTTTCTCTGTGGAGAGGAGAATCTTCCAGAAGAACAACAATCTCTGCAGCACTCCACCAATCAGGCTTGTATGGTAGAATGGCCAGACAGAAGCCACTCCTCAGTAAAAGGCACATGACAACCCACCTGGAGTTTGCCAAAAAGGCACCTGAAGGACTCTCAGATCATGGAAAACACAAGTTTTCTGGTCTGATGAAACAAAGATTGAACTCTTTGGCCTGAAAGGCAAGTCCTGTCTGGAGGAAACCAGGCACCACTCATGACCTGGCCAATATCATCCCTACAGTGAAGCATTGTGGTGGCAGCATCATACTGGGAGACTAGTCAGGATTGAGGGAAATATAAATGCGGCAACGTACAGAAACAACCTTGATGAAAACCTGCTCCAGAGCGCTCTGGACTTCAGACTGGGGTGAAGGTTCATCTTCCAACAGGACAACAACCCCAAGCACACAATACAACAAATGAGTGGCTATGGGACAACTCTGTGAATGTCCTTAAGTGGCCCAGCCAGAGCCCAGACTTGAACCCGATTGAACATCTCTGAAGAGGTATGTGCACCGACGCTCCCCATCCAACCTGATGGAGCTTGGGAGGTCCTGCAAAGAAGAATGGGAGAAACTGCCCAAAAATAGGTGTGCCAAGCTTGTAGCATCATACTCAAAAAGACTTGAGTCTGCAATTGGTGCCCAAGGTGCTTCAATAAAGTATTGAGCAAAGGCTGTGAATAATTATGTACACAGGATTTTTTTCCTTTTTAATAAACTTGCAAAAAATTCAAAAACTTTTCACATTGTCATTATGGGGTATTGTTTGTAGAGTTTTGAGTAAAATAATGAATTTAATCCATTTTGGAATAAGGCTGTAACACAAAGTGCAGAAAAGGTGAAGCGCTGTGAAAACATTCCGGATGCACTGTAGACACAGCAGAGGCAGCTATTATGATGAAATATTTAGCCAGTAATTGGAGAAACTCATTTTTGTACTACACACAGACTCTGGATACTGTATCAAAGAAAAGGGCAAAACGCAACAAGCAAAATAGGTTCCGCTTTCCCAAAAGACAAATTTTCGACAAACCTCTTGTTCGATATAATGCAGCAGATAAGTCCAAGTTGTAAACTCCTCAGGATTGGCTTCCACAGCCTTCCAGTACTTGTCAAACTCTGGGGGGAGTGGTGGCTCTGTTTTTGGAGGGGGTTCCGCCGCCTCCTCCACATCAGGTAATGATTCCTGATCCGGAGACTGCTCCATCGATGTGACTTCTAGAATGTCTTGAGTGGCCTGTGGAGTCTCCGCTGAGGCTGCTACATTATCTTCAGACTCCTTCGTCACAAGACTTTGATCTGACTTGGAATCCTCCATTTTGGCAGTTTAATACCGCAGACTTAAAAAAAAAAAAAAAATAATAATTTAGCCAGCAACACAATTATTATACCATTCTATAAGTAACCCTTACACCAAAATGGAACCTCCGCTTTTTGGAACCCTCCGGTGTCACATTTGGCACCTTTCAGGGGGGGAGGGGGGTGCAGATACCTGTATAATACAGGTATTTGCACCCACTTCCGGGCATAGACCCCCGTGGGGGTTACGCCACTTCTTGTCCCCCCCACCGCTGTCCTGTGGGAGACACACAGGTCCCATAAGACAGCCCCTGCCATTTTGATTGCGCAGCAGGGAAAAAGGCCGTGAAGCCGCAAGGCTTCACTTCCTGATTGCCTTACCGAAGATGGCGGGGGCAGCATCCGAGGACTGAGCGACGGGTCGGCCTCGGGTGCTGACTTTGCGGGCGCCCTGGACAGGTAAGTGTCCCTATTTTAAAAGTCAGCAGCTGCAGTATTTGTAGCGGCTGACTTTAAAAAATAAAAAAAAAATTGGCAGACCTCCGCTTTATAAACAGTCTGGGAAGTTTAAAAGAATTCTGAAATAACCTGTTCAGATGCACCCGGAGCACACATGCCACAGATTCAGGATTACCTATAGGAGGCGCCACTCATGGGCCTTTCCCTCATGTAGGGGCAGCAGCAGCAAGTGACTAAAAATAAAATGGCACAGAGTGCACTTACAGCTTTGCTTTAATCACTTGCCTACCGGGCATATTCACCCCCTTCCTGCAAAGGACCATTATAAACTTTCAGCGCTGTCACACTTTGAATGACAATTGCGCGGTCATACAACACTGTATCCAAGTACAATTTTTATCATTTTTTTCCACACAAATAGAGCTTTCTTTTGGTGGGATTTAATCATTGCTGGGGCTTTTATTTGTTGCTAAACAAATATTAAAAATTTTCAGTTTGTTATAAAATTTTGCAAACAGGTAATTTTTCTCCTTCACTAATGAGGCCACCCCGATTACAATAGGCGGCAGACATTACCGATCTCCCTGTAACAGAAGCCGGTTACCTTCTATTAGCCAGTAATTGGAGAAATTCAGGACATTTGTACTACACAAAGAGACTCTGAATTCTGTTATATACATAAAAAAAAAAAAAAAATTATATATATATACTGGATTCTGTTTACTTCTGTGATCAGCTGTCATTGGCTGACGGCTGATCGTGTGGTAAACGGACGCTGTGATTGGCCATCTATTTTGTTCTGTGATCAGCAGAGTCTGAAAAACTCAACGATCAGAGAGCGCCACCTGGGCACCGCAGGGGGAGTGCGAGCACCGCAATCACGGGTGGATGTCTATCGACGCCCTCCTGGCACTGGAAGCCTGCGCTATAGCCATCTTTTAGCTATATAAAAATGAGAGATCTGTTGCGCTGATAGGAAATTAATAATTAAACTAAAAGCTGCTGACACAATATTGTTGGGTACAATAGACAAAAGATGGGGTAAAGGTGTAGCGCTAAAACAAATGGTGAAAAAAGTTGATAAATGAAATTCAATGGTTTGAAGAGGCCAAAAAGTTCAGAACAAAATCCACAATGTGAACTTTTTGGCCTCTTCAAACCATTGAATTTCATTTATGAACATTTTTCACTACCTTTTGTTTTAGCGCTACACCTTTTGGCTATCTATCTTTTGGCTATAGTGTGGGCGGAAAGTGGTATAAATAAAATAAAAAAAAAATTGTTTACTTTCACTCCATACTTGAAGTGACGTCATGACGCCGCTGCGGTCCTCCAAGGCCATAGAGGTGATCAGGTCTCAGGCAGGCTGTGACCAGCTGGTGCGCCGTCTGATCGTTTCTCGTGCCTGCCGTTAAAAACGATAAGCCATAGAAACACCGCAGCAGCAAGAGGGGGGGCACAAGTTCCCTCCTGTCACTTCTAAAAATGATCCAGTGACTGGCAGGAAGGGGGGGGGGGGGCATGTCCCATCTTGCTGCTTTGGAAAGTGATTCAGCAACTAATGAGCCGCTTGGACCGCTTTCATGAGAAAGCCAGATGCAAAAATAAATATGCCAAGGTTAGCGAACCGCAACCTCTATCTATAGCTATATTGTGGTCGGCAGGTGGGTAATGGTGCATTCTATATGCATTTTAGAGCCAATTCACATGCAGGTCTGTGTAGTGCAATTTTTGCCCCCGGATCACACTAGAGCATGGTGTGGGAAACCTGCGATCCATACACGTTTCCCACACTGCATTTATAATACACTGTCCTTGCAATCTGCAGGGGGTATCGCTGCAATGTTAACATACAATTGCCTGCACCGGATCGCACGTAAAACAAACTACCATGCAATCCGGTTGCAGTGAATTTACAAAAGTACTGGTGTGACCTGGGGTCATAGAAATCCATGCAGAAACCCCCTCTGTGGGTGAATCATCCCAACATGACAGGAAAACACAACATCGGTCCTACTGAGAGAAGCAGCTGGTGCAGTCTACACCTGTTATAGTTATACCCCCCCCCCCCGATCATACGCCTGACCCAGTGATATGAGGACAGGCTCAGACGTGACACCCGCACAGCTGCAGAGGACGGATCCCTGAGTGTAGTGCAGGAACAGCAGACTGATAATGGGGGCTGCAATGTCCCCGGAAGACCATCACCCCCGGCTACCTAGAGACACCCCCCCCCTCCCCACCACGGCTACCTAGAGACACCACCCCCTCCCCACCACGGCTACCTAGAGACACCCCCCCCCCTCCCCACCACGGCTACCTAGAGACCCCCCCCCTCCCCACCACGGCTACCTAGAGACACCCCCCCCTCCCCACCACGGCTACCTAGAGACACCCCCCCCTCCCCACCACGGCTACCTAGAGACACCCCCCCCTCCCCACCACGGCTACCTAGAGACACCCCCCCCTCCCCACCACGGCTACCTAGAGACACCACCCCCTCCCCACCACGGCTACCTAGAGACACCACCCCCTCCCCACCACGGCTACCTAGAGACACCACCCCCTCCCCACCACGGCTACCTAGAGACACCACCCCCTCCCCACCACGGCTACCTAGAGACACCACCCCCTCCCCACCACGGCTACCTAGAGACACCACCCCCTCCCCACCACGGCTACCTAGAGACACCACCCCCTCCCCACCACGGCTACCTAGAGACACCACCCCCTCCCCACCACGGCTACCTAGAGACACCACCCCCTCCCCACCACGGCTACCTAGAGACACCACCCCCTCCCCACCACGGCTACCTAGAGACACCACCCCCTCCCCACCACGGCTACCTAGAGACACCACCCCCTCCCCACCACGGCTACCTA
Organism: Rana muscosa; assembly: GCA_029206835.1. NCBI lineage: Eukaryota > Metazoa > Chordata > Amphibia > Anura > Ranidae > Rana > Rana muscosa. Next base: position 211,955,327 of record CM055126.1, read on the forward strand.
GAGACACCACCCCCTCCCCACCACGGCTACCTAGAGACACCACCCCCTCCCCACCACGGCTACCTAGAGACACCACCCCCTCCCCACCACGGCTACCTAGAGACACCACCCCCTCCCCACCACGGCTACCTAGAGACACCACCCCCTCCCCACCACGGCTACCTAGAGACACCCCCCCCTCCCCACCACGGCTACCTAGAGACACCCCCCCCTCCCCACCACGGCTACCTAGAGACACCCCCCCCTCCCCACCACGGCTACCTAGAGACACCCCCCCTCCCCACCACGGCTACCTAGAGACACCCCCCCACCACCACGAGACACCCCCCCCACCACCACGAGACACCCCCCCCACCACCACGAGACACCCCCCCCCCACCACCTAGAGACACCCCCCCATCACGGCTACCTAGAGACCCCCCCCACCACGGCTACCTAGAGACACCCCCCCCACCACGGCTACCTAGAGACACCCCCCACCACCACCTAGAGACACCTCCCACCACCACCTAGAGACACTCCCCTCTCCCTACATTCCCCCCCCATTTTACACACTTACCTACTCCCTCAACCACACACCTACCTAGAAACCCCTCCCCCAACACATACACACACCCCTAGAAACCCCCCTCACGTCAACCTACACACCTCCCTACATCACACACACGCTTACCTACCCTCCCACCACACACCTACCTAGAGACCCCTCCCACACCAAACATTAACCTACCTATAAGCCCCCCTACCAAACACCTACCCCCCCTCCCCCATACAGGGTGATATACGATCCTGTTCCCATCATTGGATGTGTAGGATGGAGCACGTGATTGCACACCTCCTCCAATCACAGATCAGGCGGAGATCTGTTGATGAGCTCCAATGTGTGGAGAATCTTCCATCCGGGGTACAGCTGGCGGTAGGCCGCATTATCCCCCCAGTGAGGCCCCTCGGGTTGTCCGACTACAACAAATCCCCCCCCCCCCCCCATATACCCGGATGTGAGGCCTGTATGTACACAGCACCACCCTCTACCCCGGGCCTCCCACATACCGGCAACCAAGCGCTCCTTCCCGCCTCTCCTCTCCGTCTATCCCCGCGGTAATCACCGTCTGTACTACACGCGCCAACACCACAGGGCCACTCCGCCCAGCGCACCCTCGCACGTTACGTCTGACGTCGCAGGCGAAGGCACGCCCCTGTAGAACTTACGCACGGGGCGCGCTGACGTCGCGCTTGTTTATGCACGTAGGGAGGCGGACGTGGACGGAGTGGAGTTCATGTTGGAGGGTGCCGGAGCCGCCCCTCGGGGCCCTGCGGGCGTTCTTCTGGGGTGAGCGCGCTCCACTGCAGCGGGTGAGATGCTCGGGCAGAGGGTAACCTGTGTGCGGGAGCTTTCCCGGGATACTATTGGCTGGACGCTGAGCCAATGGCTGCTATGTGTGATGTCCCCCCCCTTTCCCCCAGCATCAACAGTGTACATCTATCCCCCCCCCCCACCAAGATGAAGCTCCGCCCATTGTGTGTGCATAACCCCTCCCCTCTCTGTATACACCCCCCCATACAGTTTATCACCCCCCTCTGTTTACATGCCCCTCTGTTTATATACCCCCCTACATACAGCTTATCCCCCCCTCTGTTTACATACATAGCCCCCCCATACCGCTTATCACCCCCTCTGTTTACATACATACCCCCCCCCATACAGCTTATCACCCCCTCTGTTTACATAAATAGCCCCCCCCATACAGCTTATCACCCCCTCTGTTTACATAAATAGCCCCCCCCATACAGCTTATCACCCCCTCTGTTTACATACCCCCCCATACAGCTTATCACCCCCTCTGTTTACATTACCCCCCATGCAGCTTATCACCCCCTCTGTTTACATACCCTACTCTGTTTACATTCCCCCCATACAGCTTATCACCCCCTCTGTTTACATTACCCCCCCCCCATACAGCTTATCACCCCCTCTGTTTACATACATAGCCCCCCCCCCATACCGCTTATCACCCCCTCTGTTTACATACATACCCCCCCCATACAGCTTATCACCCCCCTCTGTTTACATACATACCCCCCCCCATACAGCTTATCACCCCCTCTGTTTACATTACCCCCTCTGTTTACATACCCTACTCTTTTTACATTCCCCCCCATACAGCTTATCACCCCCTCTGTTTACATTACCCCCCCCCCATACAGCTTATCCCCCCTCTGTTTACATACATAGCCCCCCCCCATACCGCTTATCACCCCCTCTGTTTACATACATACCCCCCCCCATACAGCTTATCACCCCCTCTGTTTACATACCCCCCCATACAGCTTATCACCCCCTCTGTTTACATTACCCCCCATGCAGCTTATCACCCCCTCTGTTTACATACCCTACTCTGTTTACATTCCCCCCCATACATCTTATCACCCCCTCTGTTTACATTACCCCCCCCATACAGCTTATCACCCCCTCTGTTTACATACCCCCCCATACAGCTTATCACCCCCTCTGTTTACATGCCCCTCTCTGTTTATATACCCCCCTACATACAGCTTATCCCCCCTCTGTTTACATACATAGCCCCCCCCCATACCGCTTATCACCCCCTCTGTTTACATACCCCCCCATACAGCTTATCACCCCCCTCTGTTTACATACCCCCCATACATCTCATCACATCACCCCCCTCTGTTTACATACATACAGCTTTTCATTCCCCCTGTTTACATACATACCCCCCCCATACAGCTTATCACCCCCCCTCTGTTTACATACATACCCCCCCAGTTTACATACATATCACCCCCTTTGTTTACAACCCTCCCCTGTTTACCTACCTTTTTTGCCTATAGAACCGCTCATGCCTTGTTTACACCTCAGCTGACCCGTCATATATACAGCTTATCTTCCCTGTTTTGTTTTTACCCACTTTCAACCCCATATACAGGATCTCACCCTTCTTCTGTTTACATTATCCTCTAATACGGTTTATCAGCTCCCTATACAACACATCCCTCCTCCTTTATCCCCCTATAGAGTTTTTCTCCCCTGTCTAGTTATCTGGTGGCTCCCAATTAGCTTATCACCCGTTTATTTATCATCTGGTTCCCCCATATCACTATCACTCCTGATTACCTGACACCTGGTCTATTTACTTTCCTACTCCCCTCTATACAGCATATTACACCCTGTTATGGCTTATAATTACCTGTCATCGCCTCCAGAAATGCTCCCCAGCATGTTGGTTATGTCATCCCAGTGTTGTGCATAGAAAATAAAAAATAAATATACAAAACAAAATTTTCTTCTGGACAGGAAGATAAAAAAAATGACAATGGGGACAGAGAAAGCAATACCGGTGCCCAGACTATGTACACTGAGGTATTTACACATTCTAAACAAAAGTAGAAAAAGCACTTTGAAACAACCCCTCATTCACCTCGATAGCTATAGGCGTTTGGACCAAATTTGTCTTCAAAATTCTCAACATTGGATCTGGAATCACAGCTCCTTTCTCGTTACATCCTATGGCTGCCGCATTTTGGACAGCTTGTCTCCATTGTAAACACACAGCGGGTGTCTTTAACCACCCCAGAACCAGCATGTTACCCCCACCGCAGAGGCATTGATGGGACTTGTAGCTTTGCAAACAGCTGGAGGGCCAAAGGTTGAGCACCCATGTTGTAAAGGCTAAAGGTAAAAAAACCTTCAGTGTGTAGCTCCTCCCTCAGTGCCCCCCCCCAATATTTACCCAAGTTTGATCTCCATCCAGACTCTCCCAGGTCTCTCACTCTTCATTGGCTTTAAAGCAGGAGCCATCGACTCTTGCTGCTGTCAATCAATACCAGTGAAGTGGGGGGGTGGGCCTGGGCCGCACGCTCTATGTCTTATGGACCCAGAAAGCCAGCTCACGAGCGAGCATGCACAAGTGCCCCCATAGCAAGCGGTTTGCTATGGGGGCACTCGGCAAGGGCAGGGGCCCAAAGCGCTGGCTGGGGACCAGAGAAGAAGGAGGATCTTTGCTGCTCTGTGCAAAACCATTACACAGAGCAGGTAAGTATGACCCGCTTGTTATTAAAAAAATTTTTTTAAAGAAACGTTTTTCCTTTACAAGCAATTTAGGCTCCATTCACACCTGATCGCGGGAGTAACGATTCCACCTTCGATTTCAAATCGCTGCAAAACACAGGACACGTTGCTTCTAATGGCACCCCAACGCGATTGTCGCACGGTAAATTGCGATGCAAGCAAGGCAAATCGCAATACATTATGCTGTAGCCAAAAAGAAGTGCATGTTCCTTTTTGAGCAACAAGCATTGCACGTTGCAATTGCAGCACGATTGGTGGGCCATTAGAAGTAATGGCATGGAAAACGCATCCAGTGTTTTGCAGCGATGTGAAATCTCAGTGATTTCAGGTGTGAATGGAGCCTTAACCACTTCAGCCCCGGAAGAATTTACCCCCTTCCTGACCAGAGCATTTTTTGCGATTCGGCACTGAGTCGCTTTAACCAACAATTGCGCAGTCGTGCGACATTGTATCCCAAAAAAATTGATTACTGTATAAATGGCAGGGAAGGGGTTAAACACTAGGGGGTGATCAAGGGGTTAAGTGTGTCCTGGGGAGTGATTCTAACTGGGGGGGGGCTACCACTGACATGACGGCGATCACTGCTCCCGATGACAGGGAGCAGTAGATCACTGTCCTGTCAGTAGGCAGAACAGGGAAATGCCTTGTTTACATAGGCATCTCCCCGTTCTGCCTCTCCGTCTCGTGATCGCGGGCCTCCGGCAAACATCGAGTTCGCGGGACCCGTGGCGCGCGCCCGCAAGGTGGCAAATTCAAAGGGACATACAGGTAGGCCCATTTGCCTGTACGAGCCATTCTGCCGACGTATATATCTGTGTGCGGCGGTCAGCAAGTGGATAAAGGGAAGTTCCAGACTTTTTTATGTTTATTAAAAGTCAGCAGCTACAAAAAGTGAAGCTGCTGGCTTTTAATAAACAGACACTTACCTGTTCCACTGTCCAGCGACGCGACCGAACGGAGCTTCGCTCCTCTCCCCCCCCCTTCTCTGCCGGTGCCTCCATTCCCACTGTGACAGCTTTTGGCTTCTTGGCCGGGCACTCGCTGCGCATGCGTGAGCAGCGCTGCGCAATCTGAGTGGACAGGCGATCGCCTGGGACCTGTCACATGTCCCAGGTGATCGCCTACAGGGAGGGGCCCGCCTTAGGCGATATGACGAGTCGCCTAAGCGGTCCCTGGGCGGAAGGAGGAAGCTGGATAGGAAGTCCCACTCCTACTGAAGCCCCCCCCCCCTCAAAATGTGGCATGTAAGGGGGCGAGGAGTGACTTAAGCGGAAGTTCCAATTTTGGGTGGAACTCTGCTTTAAAGTGATAGATATAAACAAAAAACAATATTTATATATATATATATATATATATATATTGTGACAGCAGGAAGGTAAAGTCACCTGGTTGCATCCAGGGGGGTAGATATATTTCGCCCAGATTCAGGCTTTACGCCGACTTATACAACCAGGTGGAGAGTTGTATAAGCCCAGCTGAGGCTAGTAGGCTCATGGATGACTCATACCTCTAGGGAGAGTGCTGGGCGTCGTGCAGACAGGGAGTTGATGAGACCAGCTGAAGCTTGTCAGCTCATTTAGGCCTCTATAAGAACTCCCAGCTTCATTAGATGTTAGCTCATGCCTGGAACCAGACCTGTGTGGACTGTCTAGGGAGAGTGAACCCCTGTGCGGTGAGACAAAGCCTGTGTGGCTATTTGCTTGGACATTTAAAACCAGGGACTTAGGGACTAGGACAGCACTAGGCTGATCCCAGTTGTTAGTTAGGAAACCTGTATGTTTAGTCAGAGGTCAAGTTGACCAGGATTTATTTTATTTATGTTTCTTTTGCTTTGCTGTGTTTTGTCACTGTAAATAGAAAATAAACCGCACCTTTTTGATTTTGAAAACCACAACCTCCGTTTGCTGGGCCTGTTTTTGTGTGGGGAGCCCATCCCGGGGGTCACACACACCCGCTGCCGAGCTAACCCCCTCACAGTTGGTGGAGAACCAGTGGCAGTTTTTTTTAAGCCAGCATGGAGGAGATACTGAAACAGCTGGCTCTAGCAAATGCCAATCAACAGCAGACAAATGCAGGTTTGCAAAGGAGCCTTGCAGCCCAGCAGCAAGCTCATCAACAGAGCCTTGCAGCCCAGCAGCAAGCTCACCAACAGAGTCTGGAAGCTCAGCAACAAGCCCAGCAGCAATCTGAGGCCCGCTTCATAGACCTGTTACAGAAGCAAGAGCAGAGACTACAACAAATGGAAGCAGTAATGCAGCAACGTCCGCAGACCAGTGAGGAAAGCCGTCCCACTAATACCGCGTCCTTTGGGGTGAGTCGTTTATTGACAAAAATGACTGGAGAGGATGATCCAGAGGTATTTTTGACCACATTTGAAAGGACCGCTGAAAGAGAAAAGTGGCCTGAGGAGCAGTGGGCTGGACTGGTGGCTCCTCTGTTAACTGGTGAATCGCAGAAAGCTTACTATGACCTAGAGCCTAACCAAGCAAAAGACTATGTGATGCTAAAAGCTGAAATTTTGGCAAGGCTGGGTGTCACCCAGGCTGTCCGGGCTCAGCGTGTGCATAACTGGACTTTCCAGCTTGGAAAACCCCCCAGGTCTCAAATGTATGATCTCATTCACCTGAGCAGAAAGTGGCTACAGCCAGAGACTTTGTCCGCACCAAAGATTGTGGAACGTGTTGTAATGGATCGGTTTTTGAGAGCTCTTCCTACTGCCATCCAAAAGTGGGTAAGCCATGGAGACCCAGAGACGGCCGATGGTCTTGTGGATCGTGTGGAGAAATACTTGGCTACAGAGAACCTGACGGCCTCTTCCAGAGACACTCGGACTTTCCACCCTAAGACCAGACCATCCCCAGGGGCGGATAAGAGGATTCCAAGGGGTGAGGGTGGAGAGAGTGAGAGGGTGGGAGCTCTACCCCAAGTTTGGCGAGAACAGCCTGGGAAATCAGCGGCTCAAGAGGCGGCAAGAAGGATCGTTTGCTACCGCTGCCGGCAAGCGGGACATATTGCAGCCAATTGCCCGGTTGTGGAGGAACCCATGCAGTGTGACTTTGACGGGCAGACGTCAGTCGCTGTGTGCGATAGTCGCATGCACTGCCATTCGAGGAACTGAGAAACATTTATGCAAAATGTGTGTTAATGGTAGAAATGTTGTGGTATTGCTGGATTCAGGTAGCCTTGTGACCCTGATAAAGGCTGAGTTAGTTAAAACAGAGGTCTTTGGGAATAGCAAGGTAGCTGTTATTTGTGTGCATGGGGACACCCGAGAGTATCCAGTGACTACAGTGTGTTTCGAGACCCCCAAAGGTACCCTCTCTCATCCAGTGGGCTTAGTATCTCAGTTACCGCATGACGCCATTGTGGGAAGGGATTTTCCGAAGTTCTGGGAACTGTGGGATGATCCTGAGCCCCCCACTGGTGCCCCTATGTACCAGGAATGTGATAGCCAGAACTCCCCTGAGAGTGGTGAGGACTCTCCGGAATTTCCCTTAACAGTATTGGCAGGGGAGACTCAAGAAACTGGAGAGGAGCCCACCTCCTCAGACGAAAACCTACCGTCTGTGGAGTTTTCTGATCTTGAGGTTCACAGGGAAAACTTTGCCACAGAACAGTTGAAAGACCCCGCCCTAATAAAGGCACGGGAAAACGTAGTGAAAATAGATGGCGAGTTAGTGAACCCAGATAATACCTGCACTTACCCATACTTCAGCGTAGAGAAGGACCTACTGTATCGGGTGGCAAAAAGGGCAGAAGAAACCGATGAGCAGCTTGTGGTGCCCAAACCTTACAGGAAGTTGGTGTTGGAGTTGGCCCATGGGCACATTCTTGGAGGTCATCTGGAGACAGAGAAAACCCGAGAGAGGGTATTACAGAGATTCTATTGGCCGGGGGTGATGAAGGACATAGAAAATTATTGTTCCTCCTGCCCTGTGTGTCAGAGGTCGGCCCCGATGCCACATTTCCGTAGCCCGCTGGTCCCTCTACCCATCATTGAGGTCCCGTTTGAGAGGATCGCCATGGATTTGGTAGGGCCTATAATCAAGTCCGCTAGGGGGCACCAGTACATATTAGTTATAATGGACTATGCCACCCGTTATCCAGAAGCGATCCCTCTCCGAAATACCTCAGCCAAAACCATAGCCAAAGAGCTATCTCTTGTGTTTAGCCGGGTGGGTATTTGTAAAGAACTGCTTACGGACCAAGGTACACCCTTTATGTCCCGGGTTATGAAGGAGCTGTGTAAATTGTTCAAAGTGACGCAATTACGTACATCTGTGTATCACCCCCAAACCGATGGGCTGGTTGAAAGATTCAACAAAACCCTAAAACAAATGTTGAAGAAAGTGGTGGATAGAGATGGAAAGGATTGGGACTGTCTACTTCCTTATTTGATGTTTGCTATTAGGGAGGTGCCCCAATCCTCTACGGGATTCTCCCCCTTTGAGTTACTGTATGGGAGACACCCAAGAGGGCTGTTGGATATTGCCAAGGAAACTTGGGAAAGTGAGAGTTCTCCCCACAGGAGTGTGATTGAGCATGTCGCCCTGATGCAAGACCGAATTGCACAGGTAATGCCCATCGTGAAGGAACATTTGGCCCAAGCGCAGTTAGCACAGCAGAGAGTGTACAACCGTGGAGCCAAGACCCGTACCTTTTCCCCGGGGGATAGGATACTGGTACTTGTCCCTACGGTTGAAAGTAAATTCCTTGCCAAATGGCAAGGCCCCTATGAGATAATGGAAAAAGTGAGCGAAGTGAATTACAAGGTCAGACAACCAGGAAGGCGAAAGCCCGAACAGATCTATCACGTTAATCTGTTGAAAGCCTGGAGGGATAGAGAGTCCCTAGTCGCAGACACTTGGTCACCAGCTCAAACTGGTTGCGTGATTCCTGAGGTTGGAATAGCAGCCACCTTGTCACAACCCCAACAACAGGAGGTTAAGGAGTTTGTGCTTCGCAACAAGGAGGTATTCTCTGAGCTGCCGGGACAAACATCTGGGGTAGAGCATGACATCATTACCCCGCCCGGTGAAAGGGTGAAGTTAAAACCCTATCGGATCCCAGAGGCCCGACGGGAGGCAATACGGGAGGAAGTACAGAAAATGCTGAACTTAGGGGTGATAGAGGAGTCCCAAAGTGATTGGTCTAGTCCCATTGTGTTGGTGCCTAAACCGGATGGGAGCTGGCGATTTTGTAACGATTTTCGTCAGTTGAACAAAGTTACAAAATTTGACACCTACCCCATGCCACGTATAGATGAGTTGATCGACCGGCTGGGAACAGCCCGATACATGACGACTCTTGACCTCACAAAAGGGTATTGGCAAATCCCCCTGGCCAAATTGGCCAAAGAGAAAACCGCATTTGTAACCCCAGACGGGGCGTTCCAATATAAGAGAATGCCGTTCGGGTTACAGAATGCGCCGGCCACATTCCAGCGGAAAATGGACCAGATGCTGAGGCCCCATCGGAAGTATGCTGCGGCTTACCTGGATGACGTAATTGTCCATAGCACAGATTGGGCCTCACATCTGCCAAAAGTGCAAGCAGTCCTGGACTCTGTTCGGGAAGCGGGGTTTACGGCTAACCCCAAGAAGTGTACCATTGGGCAGGAGGAGGCCAAATATCTTGGGTACACCATTGGGAGGGGAGTAATAAAACCCCAACTCAACAAAGTCGAGGCCATCCAGAGTTGGCCACGTCCCAACAGCAAGAAGCAGGTACGAGCCTTTCTGGGAATCGCTGGGTATTATCGGCGATTCATTCCCCACTTTGCTTCTAAGGCTGTGCCCCTAACCAACCTGACGAAGGGGAAAGGGTCGGTCATGATTAAATGGACCCCCGAGGCTGAGGCAGCATTCCAATTCTTGAAACAAGCCTTATGTAGCCAGCCAGTGTTGTACTCACCCGACTTCTCTAAAGACTTTGTCGTACAAAGTGATGCGTCAGATGTGGGGTTAGGAGCAGTATTGTCCCAGGTCTGGAACGGGGAAGAGCACCCAGTCATTTACCTCAGCAGGAAGTTGAAGTCCCATGAGGTAAATTACGCCACCGTTGAAAAGGAGTGTTTAGCGGTGAAGTGGGCTCTAGATTCCCTTCGGTACTACCTGCTAGGTAGGCACTTTGACATGGTTATGGATCACGCTCCGTTAAAGTGGATGGCTCAAAACAAGGAAACAAATAGAAGAGTGAATAGGTGGTTCCTGGCCCTCCAGGAATTCAACTTCACAGTAAAGCATCGCCCTGGCGTTCAAATGGGGAATGTGGATGCTTTGTCTCGAGTACATGAATGCCTGATTGCTGGTGTTCCAACCCCGAGGTTAAAACAAGAGGGGGGGGGTATGTGACAGCAGGAAGGTAAAGTCACCTGGTTGCATCCAGGGGGGTAGATATATTTCGCCCAGATTCAGGCTTTACGCCGACTTATACAACCAGGTGGAGAGTTGTATAAGCCCAGCTGAGGCTAGTAGGCTCATGGATGACTCATACCTCTAGGGAGAGTGCTGGGCGTCGTGCAGACAGGGAGTTGATGAGACCAGCTGAAGCTTGTCAGCTCATTTAGGCCTCTATAAGAACTCCCAGCTTCATTAGATGTTAGCTCATGCCTGGAACCAGACCTGTGTGGACTGTCTAGGGAGAGTGAACCCCTGTGCAGTGAGACAAAGCCTGTGTGGCTATTTGCTTGGACATTTAAAACCAGGGACTTAGGGACTAGGACAGCACTAGGCTGATCCCAGTTGTTAGTTAGGAAACCTGTATGTTTAGTCAGAGGTCAAGTTGACCAGGATTTATTTTATTTATGTTTCTTTTGCTTTGCTGTGTTTTGTCACTGTAAATAGAAAATAAACCGCACCTTTTTGATTTTGAAAACCACAACCTCCGTTTGCTGGGCCTGTTTTTGTGTGGGGAGCCCATCCCGGGGGTCACACACACCCGCTGCCGAGCTAACCCCCTCACAATATATATATATTAACAAACATGTTATACTTCCCTGCTCTGTGTAAGGGTTTTGCACAGAGCTGCCCCCGCTCTCTCCTCATTGGCTCACTGGCTGTGATTGACAGCAGTGGACGCCAATGTCTCAGCTAATGAGGAGAGGGAGTCCCAGGACAGCCAAGGCTCTCATGCACATCTTATTTGCTCCCCATACCCAGAAGTATCAGATTTCTATATTCATGTTGGTGGCTGAATGAAGCTACAAGTATAATTCCTTCATTCATTTTGAATAGGCTGAAATTGCACCACACCCCAATAAAAGTAGTGCATGCCCTACCTTTGGAAACTCACTGCAGCCACATTGCACGGTACTTCTTTTCATTGCGTGGCACAGCGTTTGCGACCTGCGTTTGGGGTGTCATTAACTTAATTTGGACACCCACTGCAGATCGCAACTGCAGTGCATTTTGAATTCAGTTTGGGAAACGCGCATTGAACGAGGGTTTCCCACACTGGGGTCCCTTTTAATTTCACCTGGTTGAGCCTACCTGTGACCTACTTCTTTTCCTAGGGTGACAACACTCAGGCTGGGTTCACACTGGTCCGACAAACGCTCCGACATTGGGAGCTAATGTCGCATGACGTGTGAAAATCAATGTTTCTCTATGGGAGCCGTCTTAACTGGTCCGACACAAGTCGGTCCGACTTTGAAAATGCTCCCTGTATTACTTTGGTCCGACTTTGATCCTACACCAGCCCATTGACTATCATTGAAGTAGGATCAAAGTAGGATCCTTGTCCTAACCATCCGACATTTGACATCCGACATGGTGATTACAGCAGCAGTAAAAGGAATTTATCTCACCCTGGGATTGTTTTGATTGGTCAAAGGACAAGTCAGACTATCACAATGTCGGATCAAAGTAGTATCCTGTTCATGAATGTCGGATGGATGTCGGACCAATGTAGGATCAATGTAGGACTGATGTCGCAGAGCAAAGAAGGATGAAAGTCGGATGAATGTCGTGTAGTATCAGTGTGAACCCAGCCTTACTCACTGAACTGTATCTATGGATGGGCAGAGTTGTTACCTTAGGACAGAACTACATAACACCCCCTCTTGCCATAGCATAGCCTGGAGGTGTTTTGTAATTCACAGAGAGAACTGGGAATAATACAGTGCCTTGAAAAAGTATTCATACACCTTGATATGTTACAACCAAAAACGTAAATGTATTTTATTGGGATTTTAGGGTTCACATAATTGTGAAGTGGAAGAAAAGTGATAAATGGTTTTCAAATTTTTTACTAATAAATATCTGAAAAGTGTGACTTGCATTCGTATTCAGCCCCCCTTACTTCGATACCCACAACTAAAATCTAGTGGAACTAATTGCCTTCAGAATTCACCTAGTTAGTAAATAGAGTCCACCTGTGTGTAATTTAAAGTGATTATAAAGGCTTTTTTTTTTTTAAAATAACATACATGTTATACTTGCCTCCTCTGTGCAGTTGGTTTAGCTCAGATCCTCCTCTTCTCGGGTCCCTCTTTGCTGCTTCTAGTACCCTCCCTCCTTTCAGTGCCCCCTCAGCCAGCAGCTTGCTCAGGGGGCACCCAAGCTGAGTTAGAGCTCTTAGTATCCATTCAGACATGGAGCCCTGACATGGCCCCGCCCCCTCTCCCCTGATTGGCTGGCTGACTTTAATTGATAGCCACTGGAGCCAATAGCGCCGCTGCTCTGTCTCAGCCAATCAGGAGAAGTGTACTGGATGGCTGAGGGGATTGTGGACATTGCTGGAGAGAGAAGGAGCTCAGGTAGGTAATTGGGGGGTGCTGGGGAGGCCCCCACACACAGAAGGTTTTTTATCTTAATGCATTAAAATCTTTCACATTATACAAAACAAAATTTGGTTAGTTGTATTTTTTTTTTATTCATTAAAGTAATTTTTCAAAAAAATGCAAATACAGTGTGACATAAAATATTGCAACAACCACAATTTTATGCTGTAGGGTCTCTATTAAAAAAAAAAAAAATTATATATATATATATATAATGTTTGGGGGTTCTAAGTAATTTTCTAGCAAAAAAAATGATTTTAACTCGAAAACAACAAATGTCAGAAAAAGGTTAATTAGTGCCGGTTCACACAGGGGCAACACGACTTCCAGCGTGACTTTACAAGGCAGCTTGGAGAGGACTTGAGCGCGACTTCAGCGCTACTTGGAGCGACTTACAATGCGACTTCAAGTCGCCTCCAGGACAGGCGACTTTGCCAGTGGCCAATCACAAAATAATCTGCTCTGTGGAAGGGAGGGGTTTGCCTTAGAAAACTATTTTCACTTCCTGGAAAGTTGCTTCAGTTAAGACAGGGGATCCGACTTGGAGGCGACTTCCATTGAAATCAATGGGTACAAGTCGCCTTGAAGTAGTACAGGAACCTTTTCTGAAGTCGGAACGACTTCAGTAGTGTACATTAAGACGGCTCTCATTGACTAACATGTAATTTCTTATGTCGCGCGACTTGGGGCGACACAAGTCGGATCCCAAGTCGCGGTAGTGTGAACCGGCACTTGGTGTTTTAAGTGGTTAAACTTTCCTAATTTACATACAGAAGTCTATTCCTTTGATGTAAAAGACAAATTGTTACAATGTTTAGACTTAAAGTTCCACTGATAAAGAATGCTGCAAAACTTGTCAGACTGCCCAGACTTTTGACAGCTGAGAGCAGAGAGAATTCTCTGCATACAAAAGATCGGGAAATACTTTGTCAAAAACTCAACTAGGAAAAAATTGTGATGACGATTCTTGACGATTAATCGTGCAGCTCTAATCCCAAGCTTTGAACATCTCACGGAGCACTGTTCAATCCATCATCTGGAAATAGAAAGAGTATGGAACTGCAAACCTACCAAGACATGGCCGTCCACCTAAAGTGACCGGCCGGGCAAGGAGAGCATTAATCAGAGAAGCAGCCAAGCGGTCCATGGTAACTCTGAAGGAGCTGCAGATATCCACAGCTCAGGTGGGAGAATCTGTCCACAGGACAACTATTAGTCGTGCTCTCCACAAATCTGCCCTTTATGGAAGAGTGACAAGAAGAAAGACATTGTTGAAAGAAATCCATAAGAAGTCCCATTTGCAGTTTGCGAGAAGCCATGTGGAGGAAACAGCAAACATGTGGAAGAAGGTGCTCTGGTCAGATGAGCCCAAAATTGAACTTTTTGACCTAAAAGCAATACGCTATGTGTGGAGCAAAACTAACACTGCACATCACCCTGAACATACCATCCCCACCGTGAAACATGGTGGTGGCAGCATCATGTTGTGGGGATGCTTTTCTTCAGCAGGGACAGGGAAGCTGGTCAGAATTGATGGGAAGATGGATGGAGCCAAATACAGAACAATCTTAGAAGAAAACCTGTTAAGAGTCTGCAAAAGACTTGAGACTGGGGCGGAGGTTCACCTTCCAGCAGGACAACGACCCTAAACATACAGCCAGAGCTACAATGGAATGGTTTAGATCAAAGCATATTCACGTGTGAAGCCCCGTACATACGGCCGGTTTTCTCAGCAAGAAAACTGCTGGGAGAGCTTTTTGCAGAGAAACCCGTTCGTGTGTATGGTTTCTCGTCGGGAAAACTGGCAGGAATCTCGACGAGAAAAATAGAGAACCTGCTCTCTATTTTCTCGTTGGGATTCTCGTCTGCCTGTTTCCCGACGAGAAAACTGTGTGTGTGTGTATGCTTACCTGTCCATGGTAAACCCGCGCATGCTCGAAAAGACTTTGACGCATGCAAGGTAGCATACAAGGGTAGTGTAGGGTGTAGCAAGATGGCTGCGACGGCATCGAATGTGACGAGCTCATGCGCGTCGTAGTCGATGATGTCACCGCGTTCTTGCCATTCAAAAGAACGGCGGTTCTTTCGAATGGCCGTGTGTACACTCGGCGAGCAAGGCAAGCTTGCCGGGAATCCCGTCGGGAAAAACGACGTTTATATTTTCCCACGGGATTCCCGCCCGTGTGTACGAGGCCTGAGAATAGCCCAGTCACAGTCCAGACCTAAAATCCAATTGAGAATCTGTGGCAAGGTGTGAAAATTGATGTTCACAGACGCTCTCCATCCAATCTGACAGAGCTTGAGCTATTTTGCAAAGAAGAATGGGAATTTTTTTTCACTCTCTAGATGTGCAAAGCTGGTAGAGACATCCCCAAAAAGACTTGCAGCTGTAATTGCAGTGAAAGGGGGTTCTACAAAGTATTGACTCCGGGGGGGCGCCGTACAAATACACGCCATACAAATACACACCACACTTTTCACATATTTATTTGGAAAAAATGTTGAAAACCATTTATTATTTTTCTTCCACTTCCCAATTATGTGCCACTTTGTGTTGGTCTATCACATAAAATCCCAATAAAACACATTTACGTTTTTGGTTGTAACATGACAAAATGTGGAAAATTTTATGGGGTAGGAATACTTTTTCAAGGCACTGTGTAAGTGATAACAGTCAGCACAGGTAAAGAAAACAGGAAGCTATGGGCAAGGTTTCTGGCAGGATCAAAAGGTATTGTTTTGCGCTTATTGAACAAATATAACGGTATAGTAACTGACAAAAGCTCTGCTTTAAAAAGTGGATGTAAACCCAAATTTTTTATTTTTTTTGCTGTCACAATGTAGTGTATAAGATTTCCTATCATTTGTGCCAGGTCTTGCCACAAAGAGTTAATCCAGCTCTGAGCAATCCTCTTTTATTGTTCAGTGAGATAAAACAGAGAAAAACCTTTGTCCGTTCCGCCCCCTTTGCTTTGAGTGACAGGTTATTTACATATCTCGTGCACTAGCTTTAGACAGGAGGCATTATTTTTTAATTCCCATCCCTTTTCTGAAGTCATCTGGTTACTTTTCTGGATTTTGACTGGATGTTAGTGATCATAGCAGAATTTAGTGTAAGGAATACACAGGAGAAAATTAATGTTGACAAGGGGAGTGTAGAGGTGGGCGGGGAGTCTACTGACATCACGAC
The DNA here is from genome assembly GCA_029206835.1 of Rana muscosa. NCBI lineage: Eukaryota > Metazoa > Chordata > Amphibia > Anura > Ranidae > Rana > Rana muscosa. The sequence goes on from CM055126.1 coordinate 211,971,389, forward strand.
TCCACCCACCGAGCTCCAGACAACAGATCCACTCACAGAATCTGCAGTTTTTCAGTTCTTATAACAGACAGAGGGGAGACATTTGACAGATAAGGATACATGCAGGAGGCATCTATATCCTTATAGATCAGCACTATGACAGTAGTTTAGAAAGGATGGGAGTGGGTTTACATCCACTTTAAAGTTTATTTTTGTGGGGAGAATGAATGGCAGCAATGAATTTGTGTTCTGCATTCTTGCTTGTAGTTGTACATTGGGAAATCATCATTTAGGTGAATGTAAACTGTTAGGAATCTCACACTCGTTTCAGTCTACTCATTCCATAATCCAAATAAAATAGCTTTCACTGGATCTAATTAATAATTTTAATAAAATTTTAAATAATTTTAATAAAAAATAATAATTCTTCAGGTTGGAAAGTTTTCGATAGTAAATGATGAGATTAAAGAGATAATATCAAATGATTTCTTGTTTTCCATTGCATCTTTTAGCACTTTAACCCTTTGTTGCCAGCAGAAGCCAGCCCCTTAAAGCAGATCTTCACCCTCCCATACACCATCCCTCTTCTCCACCCCTCCTCCAGTCCTCTGCAGGAATAGCGCCGTGTTTTATTTAAAACTCCCCCCCGCCTTTTTTGCCGCCTGTGATATGCATGTCATATATCTTAGGAGGTATACCCTTTCATTGAGGAAAGGAGGAGCAGGCTTGTCAGCACATCATCGGGAGGCGTGCCGGCTGAGCCCAGAACAGGCAGCAGCCTATCCATAACATCACAGGAAAACGTGGCGGCGTGGGACCGAGCACTGCCAGAAGAGGATCTCAGCTGGACAGCACTGGATCCATTGGGTGAGTGAATATCTAAACTTAGGCAGGGCTTTGAAACAAAGTAAAAAAGGGTATGGAAGGTAAAATTCCTCGGTAACTCCTTCGCACTGACTGCCTCCTGGCCCTTTAAGAGTTCTAAAAACCGGGAGGGAGGCAGGCATTCGGGTCATGTGATCGCTGTAATTAGCTGTCAAAGAGGTCACGTGATCGGAAAGCTTCCAATCGCAAGTATGCATCAGGAGCTTACCTATCCCTGCTAGTTAACATGCTGGGAGTGTGCAAGGGGGCGCGCTCTCAGCGCAGTAAGTTGTTTTACCAGGGCCGCATTAATGCAGCCACTCAGCATTACGGCTCACCCGCCAAGCAGCTGCATATATATGTATGGCCAGCGCCAAGAGGCTAAGGAAATTAAACACTAGAGGCATTTTCTGGTCTTCCCAATCATGCGATCGCTGTGATTGGCTGTCACAGTAATCATGCAATCGGGAGCCCATCCTACCAGCTAAGTGCCCGGGATCCGTTGCTGACGGATCTCAGTGCTGGGGGTGCACAATTAAGCAGGCTCTCAGCTCAAAACAGTGATGCCAACTGTACACATACAGTGGGTAAAACATGGCACCATTTTTCTAGGTAAATATATTTCTAAAGGTGCTATTGACATGTCGGTAACAACCCATGCAATCCATACATACAAAGACACCAAAACAAATAAGTTCAGAAATGAAGTTCTGTGTAATAAAATGGAAAGACACACGGAAAAAGTATTGCACATATGAAGAAAGGGAGGTGCAAAAAGGCACGGAAAGCCAAGACACCAGCTGAAATCTATCTATAATTAGAAAGCAATCCTGCCCCTTGTCAGAGCAAATTAATATCAGCTGGTTCAGTCTCAACTGATTGCCTATAAAAAGGTGTCTTGTTACAAAGGTGTCACACAAGAAACATCTCACGATGGGTAAAAGCAAAGAGCTCTTTAAAGACCTTCACAACCTTATTGTTGCAAAACATACTGATGGCGATGGTTACAGAAGGATTTCTAAACTTCTGAGTGTTCCAGTGAGCACTGTTGGGGCCATAAATCGCAAGTTGAAAACATCATTTTCACCATGAACCGGCCATAAACTGACAGAGGAGTAAAAAGAATTATCAGAAGAGTTGTCCAAGAGCCAAGAACCACTTGTGGAGATTTTCAGAAAAACCTGGCGTTAGCAGGTACAATTGTTTCAAAGAAAACAATAACTAATGCACTTACCCGCCATGGCCTGTATACACGCTCACCATGCAAGACTTCTTTGCTAAAGAAAAAGCATGTTGAAACTCATTTATAATTTGCTGCACAACATTTAGACAAGCCTGTGAAATACTGAGAGAATATAGTCTGGTCAGATGAGACCAAAATGGAACTCTTTGGATGCCATAATACACACCGTGTTTGAAGGTCAAATGGCACATCACCCCAAAAACAGCCCCCATACCAACAGTGACGTTTGGCGGTGGGAACATCATGGTGTGGGGCTGTTTTTCAGCATACGGTACTGGCCAACTTCATATCATTGAAGGAAGGATGAATAGAAAAATGTACCAAGACATTCTTGATAAAAATCTGCTGCCATCTACCAGGATGATGAAGATGAAACGAGGGTGGACATTTCAGCAAGACAATAATACCAAACACAAAGCCAAGGAAACCCTCAATTGGTTTCAAAGAAAGAAAATAAAGCTGCTAGAATGGCGCAGCCAATCACCTGACTTTAATCCAATAGAAAAATCTATGGAAAGTACTAAAGATCAGAATTTACAGGCAGTCCCCGAGTTACGAACAGGCTAGAGACTGTAGGTTTGTTCTTAAGTAGAATATGTTCGTAAGTCGGAACAGCATGCGCAGAACGCCAGATACGTTGTTTTCCGATGTTCCGCCAAATGTGCCTGCCGTCGAAAAGGTTCAGTTGAATGTGCCTGCCGTCGAAAAGTGGCCACGCAGCCTCCCATTCGTAAGTAGGAGTCGTTCGCAAGTCGGATGTTCGTAACTCGGGGACTTCCTGTATGGAAGAGGCCCACGGAACCTTCAAGATTTGAAGTCTGTCTGTGTGGAATAATGGGCCAAAATCACACCTGAGCAACGCATGGGACTAGTTTCTCCATACAAAGGAGCCTGCGTCTAGAAAGTGTCATTACCAACAAAGGATTTTGTAACAAGTATTAAATACATTTCAGTTTAGCGTGTTCAATACTTTTTCCCTGTGTAATTCCATTTTATTACAGAGAACTTCGGTTTTGAACTTATTTGTTTTGTAAAATTGTTAGAAACTATTGAAAAAGCAACAGGCTCAGATCCTCCACACTCAACAACACATTTCCTTTGCTCTTCCAGTTCAGCTGCTCGGAGCAGGGAAGTCACCTTGTATAAGCTAAAATCCTAACTTTTACATAGAGCTTCACATATGACCGCTCTGGTGATTGGCCTAGCGCTCATATGGCTTCTTTCCCAGAAAATTACTTTAGCATTAAGAGAGAAAGAAAAGTGAGTACATGCTGGTTGGGGGGGGGGGGGGGGTTGGTAAAGCAAATTGTTGCATTGCCGTGCATGAGAAAAATAGGATTTTTGTACTCCCCGTAAAATCCTTTTCTCTGAAGTCCATGGACGGACACAGATTCCTTATGTTCTTGACAGTAGGGTTATGTTCCCATCTATTAGGAGAAGACTACTGTCTAAGGTCAAGACTAAAGTGCTGTGTCTGTCCATGAACGAAAGAGAAAATAGGATTTTTGTACTCCCCGTAAAATCCTTTTCTCTGAAGTCCATGGACGGACTCGGCTTCCTTTATATTCTTGAGAGTAGGGTTATGTTCCCATCTGTTAGGAGAAGACTACTGTCTAAGGTCAAGACTAAAGTGCTGTGTCCGTCCATGAACGAAAGAGAAAATAGGATTTTTGTACTCCCCGTAAAATCCTTTTCTCTGAAGTCCATGGACGGACTCGGCTTCCTTTATATTCTTGAGAGTAGGGTTATGTTCCCATCTGTTAGGAGAAGACTACTGTCTAAGGTCAAGACTAAAGTGCTGTGTCCGTCCATGAACGAAAGAGAAAATAGGATTTTTGTACTCATCGTAAAATCCTTTTCTCTGAAGTCCATGGACGGACTCGGCTTCCTTTATATTCTTGACAGTAGGGTTATGTTCCCATCTGTTAGGAGAAGACTACTGTCTAAGGTCAAGACTAAAGTGCTGTGTCCGTCCATGAACGAAAGAGAAAATAGGATTTTTGTACTCATCGTAAAATCCTTTTCTCTGAAGTTCATGGACGGACACAGCACTTTAGTCTTGACCTTAGGTAGTAGTCCTCTCCTAATAGACGGGAACATAACCCTACTGTCAAGAATCTAAGAAACCTGTGTCCGTCCATGGACGAAAGAGAAATAAAGGTTTGCTTTAAAATTAAGCAGTGGCTGCAAAGAACACTTTAATAGAGTAATATTTCCAGAAAAGTTTGGCTTAAAGTGATTGTAAAGTCTTCTTTTTTTTTTTTCCTATAAAAATAGCAAACATGTTATACTTGCCCTGTGTAGTGGATTTGCACAGAGCAGCCCAGATCCTCCTCTTCTCGGGTCCCTCTTCTGTGCTCCTGGCCCCTCCCTCCTGTTCAGTGCCCCCACAACAAGCAGCTTGCTATGGGGGCACCCTGAGCCGAGTCACAGCTCTCTGTGTCCATTCAGACACAGAGCCCTGCCCGGCCCCCTCTCCCCTGATTGGCTAGCTACCTTTGATTGACAGCAGGGGCAGCCAATCAGGAGGGAGAATCTCAGATAGCTGACACACTTATGGACATCGCTGGATAGAGAGGGAACTCAGTTTGAGGGAGGCTGCTGCACACAGAAATGCATAGAATAAGATAAGCCTTCTGCCTTTACAGCCACTTTAATTAAATAAAAAATATAGAATGCAGAAACTGAAGATTTTGTGACCAGCTTTGGGCTGTCTATACAAAGGTTCAGGATTTTTCCCTCATACGACCCCTGTGCTTTCCTAATGCTTACAGAGCACTTAAACCCCCCTCCTACCCAGACCAATTTTCAGCTTTCAGCGCTGTCACTCTTTGACAATTGCGCAGTCATACAACACTGTACCCAAATGACATTTTTATCATTTTTTTTCAAACAAATAGAGCTTTCTTTGGGTGGTATTTAATCACCACTGGGGTTTTTATCTTTTGCTAAACAAACAAAAAAAGACGGAAATTTTTGAAAAAATAAATACTGTATTTATTGGCGTATAACACTCACTTTTTTACCCTGAAAATAGAGGGTAAACTGTGCCTGTGTGTTATACGCAGGGGGCTGTGGAAATTTTTTTTCCTGAAACTTCCCTCTTAAAGTTAGGGTGCGTGTTATACGCCTGTGCGTGTTATACGCCGATAAATACGGTAAATCCTGTTTCATAGTTTTGTTATAAAATTTTCCAAACAGGTAATTTTTCTCCTTCATTGATATGCGCTGATGAGGCGGCACTGGTAGGCACAGATAAGTCGGCACTGATGGGGACAGATAAGGCGGTACTGATAAGATGGCACTGATGGCCACTGAAGGGTGGCACTGAAGGGCACTGATGGGTGGCACTGGTAGGTACCACGGATAGGTGGCACTGATGGGCACTGGTAGGTGACACTGGGCAGCAGTGTTGATTAGGCACTGATTGGTGACATTGACAGGTGGCACTGACTTGTGGCATAGTGGGCACTGGTAGGTGGCACTATTGTGCACTGGCAGGTGGCACAGATGAGCTGGCGGCAGCTCTCCTTGATCGGGACCGATGTCCCTCTGACAGCCGCTGGTGATCAGCTTTTTTTTTTTCTTCTCATGCTATCAGCGTGAGGAGAAAAAATAGCCGATTACCCGCTCTGTTTACATCACATGATCAGCTGTCATTGGCTGACAGCTGACCACGTGGTAAGGGATCAGGATCGACCCCTTACTCCGATCTGTGATCCAGCGAGTCTCATAGACTCACTGATCACAGAGCTCGCCGCGTGCGCCCTGCAGGGGGCGTGCAGGCCGCTCGAGCACGGGAGAACAAACATTCTGATAGAACAGAGCCTTTGAAGGCACATGCTCAGTTTGGTGTGTATTGCTAGAGTTTTTTTGTTTTCTTGGAAGGGTGAATGTGATCAGCACAGGGCCAATCGGCACTGTCCAGTTATCCTTCTACTCTGACAGCCTCATAGGACAGTCGGAGTAGAAGGATAACTCCTACAAGCTTTAACCAGACACTGAGTCAAGTCACAAGACTGCTATATACTGCTGATGAGAAAAAGGTATTTAGCAGTTTATATTTACTAAAATAATTGTATGCCCATGTTCTGTGTACTGTGGGAGAGCAGATATAGAGAATGCCGGGTCCTGTGTTTGGTAACATTTTAGGTCTGTCTCTGTTTAGGATGAAGACATTGTTTCAGGAAATCAAAGCTTCTATCAAAAACAACGTTGATCAGGAACGCTCATTCTGGAGGCCAGTACTTCCGTGGGGAGGCGTGTTCACCATAAAAGCTGGCCGTAAAGCCATCTCTTGTATGCCCCTGTATGTGGAGATTACCCTGAAGAACACCTGCACGATCGATGGCTTTTTAATGCTTCTTTATGTTATCCTGCGTGAAAACAACACATTCCCCCGGGAGCTGTCCCACTACCTGGGCAGAGAGTTTGTCGATTGTTTCCTCCATCTGATGGACACCTGTAGCTTCACCTCCGTCAAACTACTCTGGATATGGGACAAGATGGAGAAGAGGCAATACAAATCCGGCATACACAAAGCATCTCTGGAAATTGACTTGTTTGGGAATGAACATGAGAATTTCACCAGAAACCTGGAGCGTTTGATGGCCACCATACAGGAAAGTTACTGTTCCAACTCGCAGTGCCCCATCCGTTTGCAGGAGAGTAATATGGAGACTATTCTTATCAAGTAAGTAAAGCACTTTCAAGTATTTTACTTGACAGGTTGCTTTAAACTGACTGAAGTTCATGCATTTGATCTGTAGATGAAGAAACTGAAAGATACAAAAAGAAACAATGTTTCTTGTTACCTATCTGTTAATTTTTTTTTTTTTTTTAAGACAGCTCCAATTGCAGGGACTTGGTTTACACTTCAGCTGTCAAGGGGGAACCCCACTTACAGCTGAATAAGTCATCAGTTGTTAACCACTTCAGCCCCGGAAAATTTGGCTGCTAAATGACCAGGCCATTTTTTACGATACGGCACTGCGTCGCTTTAACTGACAATTGCACGGTCGTGCGACGCTGTACCCAAACAAAATTGGCCTTTTTTTCCCCCACAAATAGAGCTTTCGTTTGGTGGTATTTGATCACCTCCTGCGGTTTTTATTTTTTGCGCTATAAACAAAAGAGTGACAATTTTGAAAAAAAAACACAATATCTTTTACTTTTGCTATAATAAAAATCCCAAATGAAAAAAATAAAATAAAACATTTTTTCCTCAGTTGAGGCCGATACGTATTCTTCTACATATTTTTGGTAAAAAAAAAATCGCAATAAGCGTATATTGATTGGTTTGCGCAAGTTTTAGCATCTACACACTAGGGGATAGATTTCTGGATTTTTTTTTATTTATTTTTTTACTAGTAATGACGGTGATCATCGATTTTTATCGGGACTGCGATATTGCGGCAGACAAATTTGGACACTTTAACAAATTTTTGGGACCAGTGACAATTATACAGCGATCAGTGCTATAAAAATGCACGGATTACTATGTAAATGTCACTGGCAGGGAAGGGGATAACACTAGGGGGCGATCAAGGGGTTAACTGTGTTCCCTAATGTGTGTTCTAACTGTGGGGGGATGGGACTGACTAGATTAGGAGAGAGATCAGTGTTAATACTTAGTATGAACACATGATCTGTCTCCTCTCCCCTGAGAGAACCAGGATCTGTGTGTTTACACACACGCAGATCCGGTTCTCGCTCTGTCACGAGCGATCGCGGGTGCCCGGCGGTCATCTCGCCCGCCGGGCACTCGTATCGGCTAGTGGTCAAAAGGCGAACCGACGTACAGTTATGTCAGTTCGCCCAGGGGAGCCAACCTGCCGCAGTACAACTGCGGCGGCTGGCGGGAAGGGGTTAAGGACGTAACGGCCCCAAAATTGCTGGCTTTTTTTTCATTTATTTTTTACCGACAGCTGAAAGAACCGAGCCTGAAAGTATCGGTTTCAGGTATCGAAGCATGCAAATGCTTAGTATTAGCACTGATACCGATATCAGTACAACCCCAATAGTAAGGTTTTGAATCCGCTGAGGAGATAGCCCGCAGCTAGAATTCTAGAATGAAAGACCGCCTTGAGGGTGGGCATTTAAGCCTCTGTCAGTTTTTTTTTTCTACTGTCTTCAGGACAGGAAGTTGGTAAAAATCTACAAATGGGGACACAGCATCAATAACATATTTGCAGCAGGGAAGGTTTAGAAATGTTGCCAAGTTTTCTCTGCTCTGTGTCTGTCTGAATGGTGGCTGTGCTGAGCAGTCGACCTCAGCATGCCAGTCGCTTGGCACAGGACCCAGAAGGTAGTGGAGATCATTGGTATAGCAGTGTCTATGTCAGTGATTTCCAACTTCGAGGGGCATCAGCCGGGTATGGTATATACATAGTTCCATGCTGAACCAATGTAACAATGTATAAAATATGCATACCTGGAATTCCTCTTCAAGGTCACTGGGTCAGATTGTAAGCCATCTCACGCTGATCTCTACTGGAGGCCCTGGGGCAGATGCAGGTTCTTGCTGACTGCTAGGATCTTTGACTCCCCCGTAAAGTGGGTGACCAAGTAAAGGGAAGACTGCCTTGGCTGTTGTCAGCTAAGGAGAGATGATGATAATGGTCAGGTTTCCGTGTGTGAGCGATGAGTCTGACTGCTGTTTTTTTTATAATTCCAGCCCCCCTCATGACATACCTCATGGAGACCTCATTCAGATGGCAGTGGATGAACTGTTCTGCTCTAGGATTGAAGTGTGCGAACAGAAAGGGTAAAAAAAACAATTACAATACTGTGGCATTGGTAACACCACAAGGATGGACTTCTCTGCACCGTCATATACTTTACTGTAAAGTGTAGCAACCACACACATCTGATCACTTTCATCATTTGACTACTGCAAGTTGAAATCCAGTTGCTATGAGTTACTGTGCACTTTTCGCTATGTTGTTAAAGTGGTTGTAAACCCACGAAAAAAAAAAAAAACCTGCAAGACAAAGGCATAATGAGCTCGTATGCATAGCATACGAGCTCATTATGAATTACTTACCTTAGATCTAAGCCCCCGCAGCGGTCCTCGTACCCCGCTCCAGCCAGCGACATCGCTCCCGGAGTTACTTCCGGGTATCGCGGGCTCCATCGCTGTGATTGGCCGGAGCCACGATGACGTCACTGGTAAAGGCACACTCACTGAAGCAACGGAACGTACGTGCCATTGCTTCAGAGCGCATGTGCCGATGACGTCGGCAAATGCAGATACAGGGGATATCTCCTAAACCGTGTAGGAGATATCCGGGGTAGCTACAGGTAAGCCTTATTATAGGCTTACCTGTAGCAAAAAGTGGTTGTAAAGGGTTTACAACCACTTTAAAGGGAAAGTGAACATAATTAAATTTAGATTGAGCATTCCATTTCTCTCTTATCCCTGTCCTGCATATTAGATTTTACAGACCTCCAGTACACATGCACTGCCCTTTGAACTGCCCCGGCCTGGCCAGGCTTGGGTGATGTCTATCTTCATGCAGGGATCTGGTGTCCTCTATAAACTTGCTCATGTGTTGGGAGACCTCTTAGATAACATTGGCTGTACCCAGCCTGGAGCATGGGCTCGTGATTACCATTATTCTCTATTATGTCTCCCAGGTGTGTGCAAACATATAGAGGAACACTGCTGGGCCCTTAGTAGACCAGAGTAGTTAAAAAGTACCAGCAGTCTGTATATGAAGTCTTATATTATTGATTTTGAAAGGAAGGGTGGGATGCTGTTAAAAATGATGTAACTGACATAAAGCAAGCCTGAGTCTGGGTTCACATATATGCAAATTGAATGCGTTTGAAACCGCATCCAATTCACACGACATGTGAATGTGACCTGCTCTCAATGGAGCCTGTTCACACATGTCTGGGGCGGCAGCGGTGCGGTTTCATAAAGGATCCTGTGCGAATTTAGGCAGAAATTCACACCTGAATCGTACCTGAACCGGTCAACAGGAACGCACCAGACTCTGAACTGCAAACCACATACACTATATTACCAAAAGTATTGGGACACCGGCCTTTACACACATGTAGCGGCCTCAACTCTCTCTCTCTCTCTCTCTCTCTCTCTGTATCAGTTCTTCTGGCTCTGGTCTAGGGGTACCTCTGAGGAGAGAGTGCGGGGTCACCACGCCAAGTTCCCCTGCAGATGTATGTGCAGTGAGAGACAATCCTCTTTTACCTTCGGGTCGGTGTTCTGCATCTGGAGCCTCCTCCTGGTCGTTTCTTGAACAATGTCTGCCAGAAAATGAGCCCCACACCAATAAAGTCCAACACTCCTTTATTCTTCCGATAACAGAGTAATGCACAGACAGTTGGACTCCCTCAACAAGTAGAACAGACAGAGGGGTGTGGATACGAGTAGGCCCAGACACAATGAACTCTCCACTTTCCTTCCTGAAAGTGGGTTGCGGTCTCCAATCGAGGGGAATATCCTTCCAGGCAGTCTCCGGTGGAGGCTCACCCATCACTGGCGATATGCTGCACCAGGTCTTCAAGCAAGTACCCCCTCCCGGCCCATTACGCCTCTGGATTCGGGTACCCACTCCCGGGGTCCCCTAGGATCTCCTTCTCTCGCGGAACTCAGTGGTGGGCACTGAGCTCCCGACCTCCATCCGAGTACCTCACCCCAGGCCAAAGGTGCCTGGGATGGAACACGACCTCCGAACGTCCTCCAGGCCTAGGCCGCCTAGAGGACCGACACGAACCACCGCCCACAGGCTGAAGGTGCCTGGGACTCGACCCCGTGACAAAGATGGCCGCCCCCCTTTATACCCTCTCCCAGCAGGCACAGCGGGTTCCCCACCCCACCATACCACTGCCGAGGGAGGACAAAAAGGGGTACGGCACACAGCAATGGTTCAACCCCAGCCCAAGGCGACAGCGCCACCCGCTGAGCTGCAGGGAACTGCACATTACTTGTGTCTCTGCCAGTTTAAATACACAGGGAAAGTGCATGCCCGCTACACACACATGCACTTTAATGGCATCCCAGTCTTCAATATTGCGTTGGCCCACCCTTTGCAGCTATAACAGCTTCAACTCTTCTGGGAAGGCTGTCCACAAGGTTTAGGAGTGTGTCTATGGGAATGTTTGACCATTCTTCCAGAAGCGCATTTGTGAGGTCAGGTACTGATGTGGACGAGAAGCCCTGGCTTGCAGTCTCTGCTCGAATTCATCCCAAAGGTGTTCTATCGGGTTGAGGTCAGAACTATGTGCAGGCCAGCCAAGTTCCTCCACCCCAAACTTGCTCATCCATGTTTTTATGGACCTTGCTTTTTACACTGGTGGGCAATCATGTTGGAACAGAAAGGAACATGTTGCTATAAAAATGCACTGATCAATGTAAACATTACACTGGCAGGGAAGGGGTTAACACTAGGGGGTGATTAAGAAGTTAAGTGTGTTCCCTAGGCGTGTTCTAACTGGGACATGACTGAGATCACTGATCCCGATCACTGGGAACAGTAGATCTCTGTCATGTCTCCTGTCAGAATGGGGATCCGCTTATTTACACTGCCAGATCCCCGTTCTGCCTCTGTACTAGGTGATCGTGGGTCGCCGGTGGACATCGAGCCCGCGTGGCCTGCGGGCACACTAACGCAGGGTTCCGCGGTCGCGGTGGCGTGAGCTGCCGTACAGGTAAGGCAATTCGTGCAGGAGAGCCGACCTGCCGCCGTATAACGGCGGCTGGTCGACAAGTGGTTAAATTTCATGTGCATGTAAAAGCAGGCTTTCAAATACTTTTGGTAATCCAGTGTATGTAAACCTGGCCTTAAAGTGGTTGTAAAGGTAGAAGGTTTTTTACCTTCATACATTTTATGCATGAAGGTAAAAGCCTTCTGATTCAAGCCCCCCCCCCCCCCCCCTTACACTCGCCTAACCCCATGGTAGGCATTTGGTGGGGGACTCGAGAAGAGAAAGATCGGGGCTGCTCTGTGCAAAAACCACTGCACAGAGCAGCTAAGTATAACATGTTTGTTATTTTTTTTAAAACAAAGCTTTATGCCGCGTACACACGATCGGACATTCCGACAACAAAACCGTGGATTTTTTTCCGACGGATGTTGGCTCAAACTTGTCTTGCATACACACGGTCGCACAAATGTTGTCGGAAATTCCAATCGCCAAGAACGCGGTCACGTACAACACGTATGACAGCACTTCTGAGACTGTGTGTCTCAAGTGTGTCGAGATCATACAGGGTAAAATGACCGCACCAGCCAAGCAGACACTGGCTGCAAAAAGCGCCTAGAGGCGATTCAGTTCGCATGTGAGCGCTATACAAGTCACTCATTCATTCATTCACTTCTGCTAATCTCGTGTTTGTAGAAGTTTGGTGAGAGACGATTCGCGCTTTTCAGCCTCATGCTTTTTAGTCCGTTACTGCTCTTCAGTTTGTGCTTGTGGGTTCGTATCTGTTTTTCAGTGCGTGTAGTCTATTTTAAATGTAAAAAAAATTAAAAAAACAGGAGATCTTGATTAAAAAAAAGAGAAAAAGATCACTATAAAAATAAATTCTAAACATTATTATGGAGATCTGGCTAAAAAAAATAAAAAGATTATTCAGGAGATCACGAGAAAAAAATAAAGAAACAAGTTTGTCAGAACTCTGTGTGAATATCAGCAGCAAAACAACTTCATTATTCTAGCATTATAAAGAAGAAGAGAATGCGCTGCATTAAAAGATTAAAAAAACTTCAGCGTGATGAATGTGCTATCTCCATTACGAACGTAGTTTTACCAGACCGATCGCTTTCGTCTCGTTCTTGATTCAGAGCTTGCGTGGAATTTTGTGCGTCGGAATTGTGTACACATGCTCGGAATTTACGAGAACGGATTTTGTTGTCGGAAAATTTGAGATCCAGCTCTCAAATTTTTGTTGCCTACACACAGTCGGAATTTCCAACAACAAGCTCCCATCGAACATTTGTTGTCAGAAATTCCGAGCGTGTGTACGCGGCATTAGAATCACTATATAGTCTAATAGCAGGCACCAAAAATGTCTTCAAATGTAGCTTCCCCTGTAATCTGGTCCTTTGGGTCTTGTGAGCTTACCAAATCGTTATCGGTGCTGTATATAAAATACTAACTTTGAGTGCCGGCGGTTGTTGAGGTGCACATTAAAATGAAAAAATGAGGGGTGTCATGTCAATGTGCCAAGATAGAATCTATCGGTGAATAAGTATATAGCGTGCTCCGGACACACGTGACCAGCTTTCTGAGGACCTTTGTGTTGCCTGCCATGGGAAAGCTATGCTAGACGGCTCATTTTATGTTGGTGACAGGTACATTTTAAATGATACTATTTGAACTGTAAATGACTGTGCGTTCTGTCAGTGCCTGTCTTGTTTTTGCACAGGATGGTGACAGATATCAACTGTCTGTCTTGTCTAGGTGTGGATGCTTGAGGGAATTTTCTCAGAGGGTTTTCTGTTACGGACCTCCTCCATTTGTTATATTGAACATGGAACAGTGGAAGTCAGAAGACCTGGCCTATGTACCTTATTATTTGGATTTATCTGATCACAAGTGAGTACAAAGTAACTGTACATGGAATAATAGAATGGATTGCATATCGAATAATAGAATAGATTGCCTATCCACAATATAACAGATGCTTTGATATGTACTAATAAGCTGAGCACACCGACTGAGACATTGGAAAGATCGGTGCCTGCTTTAACCACCTGACCTCCAAAAGATTTACCCCCCCCCCCCCACTTCATGACCAGGCCACATTTTTTTTGTGCTGAAAATGCCCCCCTCGGCTTATACTCAAGTCACCTTTTTGCGCCTGATCTCCCGGATTTTGGGGACGCGGTACCGGCGGGCCGTAGGTCCCCTGGACCCTAAACCTGGCACACATGTAGCCTCACTCTTCCTCTACAAGTGTGCAAAGTTTGTGTCCGGGGGACCTACGGCCGAGGAGCACCGATTTTTCAAAGCCGGGCACCCCTTCCATAGACTCCCATGTTAAACGTTAATTTCTCCAGTGAGTTTGGGGACCCGGTACCGGCCGGTCGTAGGTCCCCTGGACCCGAAACTTGACACACATGTAGCCCCCTTTCTCCTCTATAGGTGTGCACAGTTTTTTGTCTGGGGGACCTACGGCCGGGGAGCAACGATTTGTATTTTTTTTTTAAACTGGGCACCCCTTTCCATAGACTCCCATGTTAAACATCAGTCTAGTCATGGGCACAGTAAGGCATGCACATGGACACAGTGAGGCAAAGTGAGGCATGCAGATGAACACCCTAGGCTTATACTCGGGTCAATACGTTTTCCCATTTTTTTGTGGTAAAATTAGGTGCCTCGGCTTATATTCGGGTCGGCTTATACTCGAGTATATACAGTATGTCAATTTTTTTTCCCCACAAATAGTTTTTCCTTTTGGTGGTATTTGATCACCTCTGCGTTTTTTTTTTGTTTTTGCGCTATGAACAAAAAAAGATCAACAATTTTGAAAAAAAATATATATATATTTTTTACTTTCTGCTTTAAAACCTACCCAATAAAAAGTTATAGCGTCTACAAACTACAGTATATGTACTAGAATTTTGCTTTATTTACTAGTAATGGTGGTGATCAGCAACTTCTAGCGGGACTGTGATATTGCAGCAGTCGGACAGTAATGAAAACTTTTGGGGATTCCTGGGGGAAAAAAAGCTGGAAATTATCGGTTGTTAAGGAGCAGGGCTGCCCCATCCTAAACAACCGATGACTCATTCAGCTGTCAGTGGGGTTCCCCTGTTGACAGCTGAAGTGTAAACTGAAGTCCCGGCAATTGGAGCTGTCAAATAAAAAGAAAAAAAAAAGCAGCTCTAGGGGCATAAATTTAAAATCTAATTTGACTACCAATTACACTTTTGTGAGGCACTGATGTGGCATGGCTGGATGTGGCTGGGTAGGGATGGATGAGTATGATGGGTGAAGATGGCTGAGCATGGATGGATGAGTATGACAGAGGGATGGCTGAGCATGGATGGATGAGTATTGCTGAGTGTGGATGGATGGATGAGTATGACAGAGGGATGGCGGAGCATGGATGGATGGATGAGTATTGCTGAGCATGGATATGTGAGTATGACAGAAGGATGTAGGAGGCTGCAATGGGCACAGAGCAGCGCTGTGGGCACTACAGATCCAGCCCACAGCGCTGCTGCATCCGATCTCTCCCCTCTCCGCTCACACTGTACCGATCGGTACAGAGAGGGGAGAGAGCAACCGAACATGACGCCGGTTTGTTTACAAGTGATCCCTCCGTCATTTGACAGCGGCCATTTACCGTGATCGGTCACAGATACTCCCGTGTGCGCATGCGGGAGTGCGATTCTGGGAGGACATCAATGTACGCCCTCTCCCAGAGGTATCGAGCCGCGTCATTCGGCTATCCCCCGGTTGTTAAGTGGTTAAGCGCTAAAGCTGACAGTCAAGTATGTAGTTATGGGACCCGGGGAAGTGTAAATAAGACTGCAACCCAGTGCTGCTGCCAACCACTAGAAAAGGATAATAGGAGACAAAAAACACAAAAGGCAGCGCTCTATGGGAACAGTCAGAAACCTTCTGACTGTTCTCATAGAGCGCTGCCTTTTGTGTTTTTTACACACCAAACTGAGCACGTGCAGCCTGACTACATAGACTCTGTCTTAACTGGACCAGTTTTGGAGACAGTGGAAGAAGGGGAGGATCAGAGAAGACAGGATCAAACAGCCTTTTTACACAATGCAGAGGATTAACCCCTTAGGTTCCACAGTGAGTATGACAAACATGCTTTACTGCATATACAGACTGATTTTACTGTTGTGGGTTTAATAACACTGTAACTGCAAACTTGCACTTGCACTTAAGTAAATATTTCAAAGAGGTTGATTTACTAAAGGCAAATAGACTGTACACTTTGCAGGTGCAGTTGCACTCATTTTCCCCATAGATTAGTAATTGCGGTGAAGCTTAATTTTCCATAGAAGACCCAATCGGGTGCAAGATTTTTTTTTTAAAAAACACAATTTTTACTTGCACCTGATTGGATGGTGGAAATCGACAGAGCTTTACCGCATTCTCCAAGCAGCCGCACATTCCCCAAAGTATTGAAGCCAGAGAGCTATGGTGAACCAGACCTAACACCTGTCATGTGACTTGCTTTCAGATACTTGCTGGAAGGTGCCACTCTCTTCAACAAAGAGGAGCATCACTACTCCGCAGCCTTCCAGATCGACGGTTATTGGATGCATTACGACGGCCTGAGGAACGTCAACTTAATCTTATTAAATAAACCCCCTGAGCTTCTCTTGTTGTCTTCTCTGGTATACGTAAGAGCTGCAGAAAAATAACCCAGCAAGTGTGATTGTGGTATTATTCAAATCAGTTATGTACTTTTTTTGTTTATTTTTTTTAACACAGATGTCAAAAAGGAAATTTTAGAAGAAAAATAATTTAACATACTTAAAGCGGAGGTTCACCTTAAATACTGACATTATCTTATACTGATCTTGGTAGCAGATATTTATACATATGCCTATTGATTTTTTTCTTGCGGTTGTACTTACCGTGAATCAGTCGTTTTATTGTGGACTTCCGGGTATTCCTCCCGCGGGAGTGGGCGTATCTTTTTCTTTCCCCGACGCCCCGTTGATTTCTGGGAGGTGTTTTCGCAATGTCTCCTGGGAGCCGTCGCTGATGTTTGCATTATTGTGAAGCCAGTCACAACGGGGCGTGTACTTGAATGACGACACCCGTTGTCATGGCAACCTGGAAGTGTTGACGACGCTGCTCGCCGTCAACACTGATGATGCGTGAGATACAGCGGTGAATGCTGGGATGCATTCACCGCATCCCGGAAGTCTCTGCTTGTGGGCTTCACAGTGCCCACAAGCAAAATGGAAAAAAACAAGATCGATTTATAAAAGTTATTATTTTGAACTGAAATAGACGGGGGATGTTTCTAATCGCAGGACAAGTGAGTGCTAACATTTTATCTGTAACCCCATTACATGCACCTAGAAAAAAAAAAAAACGAGGGACCACGGAACCTCCGCTTTAAGTATAACTACAGGTTTCTATCATGTTGGTGCTTATAAATTTGAGTTTGCATATTCAGGCTCCATTCACACCTGAGTGTAACGATTTACTGGCGTGTTTCGGGCCTTTCTTTTTTTTTAAGCTTTTTTGCCGCTTTTTATAAGCTTTTTTAAAGTGTTTCAGAAGCATTTTACAGCTTTAGGCGTTTTTGTTTAGCCAATAGAAAGCACTAGGGGGAGGAGAGAGAGAGGAAATTAGGGGCGGAGAGCTGCTGTTTGAGCAGAAAAACTGAAAATTTATTATCAAGTGCTTACCATAATTTTCCTTTCCTGATGGACTCCCTGGCAGACTACGTGTGGGTTAACCCCGCCTCCTCTCCTATGCTATAGGACCCCACACTCATAAGTTTGAGCTCACCGCTAGGGACTGTGTTGCATAACTAGCCGGCTCTAGACCCATGGGTGGGAACTCTTTCTGCCATGGAGTCCATCAGGAAAGGAAAATTACGGTAAGTATTTGATAATAAATTTTCAGTTTTCCTGACAGACTCAATGCCAGACTACGTGTGGGAAATAACTAGCCAAACCACACGGGAGGGTATGCTGAACCAAACCGTTTTAATTTGCTGCGTCAACTGACCTTTGCCAGCCGAGATGAAGCTCCAACGTCCATCCTGGTATACGAGGGCCACCTCCCTTCCACCATAGGGGTATCATAGGCCCAAGAAACCACTCGCCCGCCCATGGCTGGGCCCTGGGTTGCGCTGCACAGCTGGTACCAGGAGCAGAATAACATCCCGATTGGACGTCCTACAGGAACCCAGTCCCTAGCGGTGAGTTCAAACTTATGGGTATGGGGTCCTATAGCATTGGAGAGGAGGCGGGGTTAACCCACACGTAGTCTGCCATGGAGTCTGTCAGGAAAAGAGCATTTTTAATGAAGTCTATGGGGCCAAAAATGCTTGTAATCTGCCAAAAAAGAAGCTCAGGTGTTTTGCTTCAGGTGCCAGAACACTCATATGTGAACAGGGGCCATTGAAATGAATGGGATTTGGCTTGTTGAGCGTTTTAGAGCTACAAGCTTAGAGCAGAAAATCGCTCAGGTGTGAACGGGGCCTTGTACTAAACTGTTTGCACATGAAAAAAACTGTGCAACAATCAGTTAAAAAGAAATAATAAAAAAATCTAGTTTTGGATAGAATGGAGAAGAGTTACAACCTTTGTCAGGTTTTTGTTGCTGTGTCCCCACTGGGGAGATTCACCTCCTCCTCTTCTATTTGTCCTGGTGATATTTTGGATTTTTCTGGGTATTTTGATGTTTTGGAGTGATTTTTATTTCAGGAAATGAAGGGAAATCTCCCCAAAGAAAGTTCTAAAACTTCCCTATGCTATCCAAAGCAAAAAAAAGTTTGACTAAAGATAGAATTTTAAGGAGAATTCTAGCAAAAAGGGCGAGAAGGAAGTTGGGGTGTTGGTGCCCCCAGTACTTGCATGTTTTACTTCATTGATTACAGCATCTCCCTTCTCAGAGCTCTTTACAGCAGCTATTCATTCTTCAGAGAGTCAAAAATGTTGTGCAAATTGCTAATGCAGAGCAAAGAAACAGGTTTACTTAACAGTCACCCCCCTCCAGTTGCACATACACCTGTTGCTTTCACTTCCCCTCTGTTCCTTTGGACAGAGCACATGATCACTTTAACTCAACACTTAGGCTGACCCTAACACTTAACCCTTCCCCCTCAGTTTTTTTAACTAACAAAGCTTTATTAATGCTACTTTTACACTGAAAGCGCTCAGCGTTAGCGGTAAAGCGCCGCTAGTTTTAGCAGCTCTTTACCGTCGTTTTAACCTCCGCTAGCAGCCGAAGGAAGGGTTAAAAATGCCAGTTTTGTGGGCGCTTCGGCAGCGCTGCCCATTCATTTCAATGGGCAGGGGCGGTTTAGGAGCGCTGTATATAGTGCTCCCAAACCACCCCAAAGATGCTGCTTGCAGGACTTTTTCTAACGTCCTGCAAGCGCATCGCCCCCAGTGTGAAAGCACTCAGGCTTTCACACTGGGGAGGCATGTGCAGCCCATGGCGAGTAGTTATTACTCTATGGAACCACAATAATGTTTTCCTATATATCCAGAAAAAAAGGGGGGGGAAGAGTACACGCCAGAAATGGAGCATATACTAAAATAATAGAGAATTACATATTTTTTTGAAATATCAAAATTTTAGCCACCGGACCTATTTTTCAGACTCGGTCTTACAAGCGCACTTTTTTCGAAAAAAATACACTTTTTTTACTTTAAAAATAAGACAACACTAAAGTTAGCCCAATTTTTTTTCTATATTGTGAAAGATAATGTTACGCCGAGTAAATTGATACCCAACATGTCACGCTTCAAAATTGGGCCCGCTCGTGGAATGGCGACAAACTTTTACCCTTCAAAATTTCCATAGGCGACGTATAAAAATGTCTACGTTTTTTATTTTTTAGTTTTACACTGTCCATTTAAAAAACAAATGTTTGGGTCACTTTTATTCCTATTACAAGGAATGTAAACATCCCTTGTAATAGAAAAAAAGCATATTTACACTAAAATGAGATCATTGGGCGAAAGTGACGTTCGCCTCAAGATCACTTTTAAAACCCAATAAACGTGACCTCGCTTTTAAAACCCAATAAAAGTGATCTCGCGGCGAATCCGCTGCTGAGACCACTTTTATCCGAAAGAGGACCGCCGGACATTTTTAAAAATACCGGGGTTATGGCAGCTAGCTGCTGCCATAACAGCGGTATTTAACGTCAAAGTAGCTAGATGAGGCAATTTCCTGCATTTGGTTTTGTAACAAGAATTGGAGTACTAGTAAGGTAGGTCCTCATGTTTCGCCAATATTTGCTTCTTTGGGGCTTATGAAGACCATATAGTAATCATCTATGTAAGAAAACTATATAATTTACAACAGTATTTACATACATACACAGTTTCAACAAAGGATATTAACCATTGCAGCCATATACTTAATTAAAGTGGAAGTAAACCCCCATATCATTTTCAGGCAAGGAAGCTGCCATCTTGGCCTCTGTTTAATCCTCAACTGCCATGATGCTGCACATGTGATCAGTTATGACACCAGCCATTGGATGGTTTGACAGTGTGGTTGAGAGCACAACCAATGTGACAGTTAGCATTCCCGGCATGCCGGGAATGTAACTGCTTTTTGAAACTGTTAAATCAATGGGTTTCCTTCCGCTTTAACGTGTGGAACACACCCCAGTGGCAAACCAAACCCGCACACAAAATCTCCCTGGGCGGGGGCTGCAGCAGAAAAGGAGATCAACCGAAGAGGTGTCACCCTAAACTCATTATACCTATCTTGCCAAAATAGAGAGTAAACAAGTTAATAATATATATATATATATATATATATATATATATATATATATATATATTATTAATATATAGTCACTATCGTTTTCTGAATGTTTAGGGTGACACCTCTCCGGTTGATCTCTCTTTTCCTGCTCCAGCGCCTGCCCAGGGAGATATTGTGTGCCGGTGTGGTTTGTCACTGAGGTGGGTTCCACCACCTCCAACAAATACTGTTGTAAATGATATTGTTTTCTTTCATAGATGAGTACTATATAGTCTTCATAAGCCCTGATGAAGCAAATATTGGCGAAACGTGTTGACACATGAGGACCTACCTTACTAGTACTCTAATTCTTATTACAAACCCATATGCAGGAAACTGCCTCATCTAGCTCTTGTGTTTTTAAGATGTATAGGTTGGCATCAACAATTCTTTTAAAATTTTGATATTTCAATAAAATATGTGATTTTTTTTTACTATTTTAGTATAGGCTTCTTTTCTGGCCTGTACAGAAAAATACTTATTTTTTATTTTATTTTTCCCCTTCTTTCTGTGTACATTATGGATGATGGCCATGAGTGTTACATTTTTCTAAATTTTACTATATATGGAAGAGACAAATAGATCTATGCTAAACAGGGCAGGAGACAATATCAGAAAATACAATGGCACACTGAGCCATATATAATAATTTCAGATCAGAAAACCAATGCATCTTTGTAACAATGACTACAGTAAACAATTGTATTTATTTTTAAAAAGAAACCTGCCGTACAGAAGCTGTCATTGCCTATGAAAATACCAGATCCCTGGCTGACATGCAGATCCATTGACTTCAAAATTGAGAAGCGTGCAGACGTCACTCCGACATTCCTGGTCTGCATGCTTGTCCCAGGACAGTGAATGGAAGTATTGAAGCCTTTTTTCTTGTATTTCTCTCTGTACGGGTTTCCTTCTGGAGATGTGACCATGTTTCATGTAGGGTATTAGTATTTTTTTCTTTCTTTTAAAATTTCCATTGTGTTCACATGATTGGTTCTCAATCAACACTGGGCTTATTTTTCTACGACTCTACCTACGATAATGTCTGTAATGAATAAGTTCTTTTACTGGCTTTATTAAGGGCTTTGCTGCTTGTTCACACTTGGCATCCAAGAAGAATATTTGGACTATGGTAGTTCTGCAATGTATAATATAAATGTATAATTTTCTTGGCAAAGATGATTAAGTTGGAAAAAAAAAATCTATGCAATTCTTTGTACACTTTTTATTTACAGAAATAAATTTATAATGAAAATGCTGTCTTGGTTATTTTTTTACTTTTAAAGGACCTGAGGGTAAAGTAGAAGTCAAAGGCTCTCTGAAACCCATTACTGACTTCCCACGCCTTGTTCTACACCAGGGTTTTTCAACCTTTTTTACCTCGGAGGAACCTGTGGGAAAAAAAATGAAATAATGTTTAGGCCTACAGTGATCCGTGAGTTGTTGATATAACCATTCTTTTTAGAAAAAGCGTTAAATAATATATTAAAATATTTCCTATTCATTGTCAAATCTGTACTTGCTTTTTTCTGCATGGATGCTCAATTCTGGGTCAAACTTGAGATAAGCAGGGCATAGCAAGGGGGGTCAGGAGGGCACCCTACATGTGGGCAGGGCACGTTATGGAGCACAAAGCAGAGCACTATACATGGGATCAGGGCACCTTACATGGGATCAGGGCACACAGCAGAGCACCTTACATGGGATCAGGGCACACAGCAGAGCACCTTACATGGGATCAGGGCACACAGCAGAGCACCTTACATGGGATCAGGGCACTTTACATTAGATCAGGGCACCTTACATGGAATCAGGGCACACAGCAGAGCACTTTACATTAGATCAGGGCACCTTTGATGGGATCAGAGCACACGGCAGGGCACTTTACATTAGATTAGGGCACCTTACATTGAATCAGGCCACACAGCAGAGCACTTTACATTAGATCAGGGCACCTTCGATGGGATCAGGGCACACGGCAGGGCACTTTACATTAGATTAGGGCACACAGCAGGGCACCTTGCATGGAATCAGGGCACACGGCAGAGCTCCTTACAGAGGATCAGGGCACACAGCATGGCACTTTACATGGAATCAGGGCACACAGCAGAGTACCGTATATACGCGAGTATAAGCCGACCCGAACATAAGCCGAGGCACCTAATTTTACCACAAAAAACTTATTGACTCGAGTATAAGCCTAGGGTGCCCAATCTCCCTACCTGATCTCCTGCGCTGTGTGACTAGACTGATGTTTAACATGGGAGTCTATGGAAGGTCCAGGGGACCTAGGGCCGGCGGGTACCGGGTCCCCAAAATCACCGGAGAAATGACCGTTTAACATAGGAGTCTATGGAAGGGGTGCTCGGTTTTGAAAAATCGGTGCTCCCCGCCATAGGTCTCCCGGACAACAATCTTTGCACACTTGTAGAGAAAGAGTGGGGCTACATGTGTGCCAAGTTTGGGGTCCAGGGGATCTACGGCTCGCCGGGATAAGGTGCACAAAGATGAATATGGACACAGACTCGAGTAGAAGGCGAGGGGGGCATTTTCAGCACAAAAAAATGTGCAGAAAAACTTGGCTTATACTCGAGTATATACGGTACCTTACATAGGATTAGGGCACATGGGATCAGAGCACACAGCAGAGTACCTTACATAGGATTAGGGCACATGGGTTCAGGGCACACAGCATATCACCTTACATGGGGTCGGGTCAGTGGTCTGCTTTATATGCAGAGCTAAGCAGGGAAGCGGCTGTGATGAGTACTTTTCTGGCTCGCTGTTCCATTACTGTGCCCTCCTCCCCTACTGTCCATCCTAGGTGATGTCACATACAAGCACCTGGGATGGACAGTAGGGGAAGAGGGGAGAGCGGGAAATAACTATACCAGGGTACACTATACAGGTATGAAAGAGTAGGGAGGAGGGGAGGTGGAGTTTCCATATATGTCAAAAATAGCATGAGTTTGAAATCTCTGCAAATTTATTAAAAATGAAAAAAATCCCATGTACATACTACTAATCTTTATTGAGACCTCATTAAGAATACTGTGTCCAGTTCTGGAGACCTCAGTTACAAAAAAATATTGATAAGATAGAACGAGTTCAGAGACGGGTAACAAAAATGGTGAAAGGTCTGAGGGATAAAACATATCGGAAGAGACTTCAGGAACAGGATATTTACTGTCTGGAGGAAAGAAAGGAAAGGAGAGGCATAAGGAGGTGAATAAGATTCAGGAGGGCAGTTTTTTCAATATGAAACCAAAATCAAGAACACGGGGACAGGACCTCAAACTAACTGGAGGAAAGTTCAAAATAATTCTAGAAATTATTATTTTACTTAAAGGGTAGTTGATGCTTGGAATAAACATCCAGCAGAGGTAGTGAGACAGTCAACAGTAAATGGCTTCAAACATGCTTGGGACAAACATAGATCTATATTTAAACAAAAAAAGTTAATGAAAAACAAACACAAAAACAAAGGGCAGAATCCATGGACTACTCTTTTTCTGCCGTCACTTTTCTCTGTTTCTATGACAATGATCTTGGCTGAGGAGACCGTTTTGGAAATGTTGGATTCCCAGCAGACTCTTCATCAATGAAGCAGCTATTGGTGGCAGGCAAGGAAGGTACATACCAGTGATGGCGAACCTTGGCACCCCAGATGTTTTGGAACTACATTTCCCATGATGCTCCACTACACTGCAGAGTGCATGAGCATCATGGGAAATGTAGTTACAAAACATCTGGGGTGCCAAGGTTCACCATCACTGGTATATACAATATTTTATTTACAGGAAGCAGCTTTTAAGCTGTTGAAGACCAAATCTACCCAAACCATATTTCAGACTTGGATGAGCACTAGTGGATCAAATCACTAGCTGCTTATACTTCTCATGGACTTCACTGGTGAGATTTCCCAACAGTCATTTACATCCCTGCTCAGTGGCGGCTGGTGCTCAGAATTTTTGGGGGGGCGCAAACAAACTGGAAGAAAAAAAAAATCATCAATTGCCGCCACTGTGCCCAAACGCCACCAGTTTGCCCCCTCAAATGCAGCCAGTTTCCCTGAAAATACAGTCAGTGTCCCCCCAAATGCAGCCAGTTTGTCCCCAGCCCTGCACATACCTTCCTCGGGTCAGCGCCGTCCTTCTTCCGTCCTCGATGTCTTCTCCTGCCCTCGATGTCGCTTCAGCCAATCAGGTTACCGGTAACCAGACCCAGTGAACCTGATTGGCTGAGACGCCTGTCAGTGTTAACCAAGGAACACACAGCCCGTGCGTCCCCTGGTTAACTATTTGGAAACCGATTACAGCCCTCAGGCTGTAATCGGGAAGCCTATCAGCCAGCCGCTGGCTCTGATAGGCACTTTCAAAAACCAGCCAACCGCTGTTATTCAGATGGCTGGCGCTCAACAGGGGGCCGGCCATCTGAATAGTGGGCGGCAGCGGCGGCGATAATACATAGGTTCATGCAATGCATGAACCTATGTATTGTTGTTGTGAGTGACGGGCGCAGGAGAGAGAGGGGGCGGCGCTCCTGCGCCCACAATGGATGCACCGCCACTGTCCCTGCTCCTTCTCAAATGCATAACTGAGGTATCACCCTCTTTATAGCTGAATCTGATGCCCCGTACACTAGGGCTGGGAAAAAAATCGATTTTAATCTTGAATCGAGTTTTGAGCTCAAATCGATTCAGATTTGAAGAAAATCGTTTTTTTTAGATTTTTTATT
Source organism: Rana muscosa (assembly GCA_029206835.1). Classification (NCBI taxonomy): domain Eukaryota; kingdom Metazoa; phylum Chordata; class Amphibia; order Anura; family Ranidae; genus Rana; species Rana muscosa. The sequence continues at coordinate 211,996,668 of CM055126.1, forward strand.
TTTTTTCCTTCAAAGTTTCCGTAGCAGGGCTGCAGGGGGCGTATCCGGAATGGCACTGGGCGGCGTTACCCCAATTACATCTACTTGCCGCAGCCGCCGCGAGTAGATGTAATGTAACACTAACTAACCGCAAGCCGCCGTCTGCCTATCTGATCAGCGTGTCATGCAGACAGACGGCAGCCATTGCAGTGTTCAAAAGCCGCGCCTCCCGAGTCCTTGTTTGTGATAGGCAGAACACTCAATTTCACAGCAGGCAGTGTTCAGCCTATCACGGACATCCTCTCATCCTCCTCTGTGTTATGAGGATGAGCGGATGTCCATGGTAGGCGGAACACTGAATGCTGGGAAATTGAGTGTTCCGCCTATCACAGACGAGGAGGAGGCGCGGCTTTTGAATACTGGAATGGCCGTCGGTGTAGCAGTAAAATCCGTATCCCATGAAAATCTGCATCAGGTATGGGCACAGTGATTGAAGCATGGGCACAGTGAAGCACGGGCACAGTGAGACACGGGCACAGTTCAATTCAACTAAGAGTAACCTCAAGATTTTTTGTTGTTTTATTAGCTAAATCCAAATACAGTATTAATAATTTGGATGTTTAACAATCTTTGTTGCACACTGACTCTGCAGTTAGAGAAAGGGTTTGCCTTTGCAATTTTGTTTGTTGATGCACTTCAATTAATATAATAAAAAAAAAATCGAATCGAATCTTAAATCAAGTTTTTTATAAAAAAATCGCAAATTTTGTTTTTGGGGAAAATCGCCCAGCCCTACCGTACACACAACCGGTTTTCAGGGCAGGAAAAAAAAAACGCTGCTTTTCCCGACGGGATTCCTCTCAAGCCTGCCTTGCATACACACGGTCACACAAAAGATCGCTGAACTTTTGAATGCCAAGAACCCGATGACGTCAAAGACTACGACGAGCCGACAAAATGACGTTCTATGCTTCCGCGCATTCGTCAAATTGTTTACGAGCATGCACGTTTTTTTTCCCCTCGGGAAAGCATACAGACGATCGGTTTTCTCGGCAGGATTTTTTCCTGACAGGGAAAAAAGAGAGCTGGTTCTTTTTTTTTTTCCGGCAGTTTTCCTGTCGAGAAAACTGCGATGGAGCATACACACGGCCGGTTTTCCCAGCCAAAAGCTATCATGGCAGTTTTCTCGTCAGCAAAACCGGTCGTGTGTACGAGGCATAAGTGCTGGAGTCTCCAGAAAATCCTTTAGGGTGGGGTATGATTGCTGAGTTCTCCAAGTGAGAAAAGATATCAGCTAATGATTTGACTTAAAGGGGTTGTAAAGGTACAAGTTTTTTCACCTTACTGCATTCTATGCAGTAAGGTGAAAAAACATCTGAGGATTAGCCCCCCCCCCCCCCGAGCCCCCCGTTTACTTGCCTGACCCCTCGAAAGTCCCGCGCCGTGAATGCGCTGGCTTCTCGGCTGGGCTCATTCATTGGTTGATTGAAAGCAGCGCAGCCATTGGCTCGCGCTGCTGTCAATCACATCCAATGACGCGGCACGCCGGGGGCGGGGCTGAGTGATACAGTGAGCGGCTATAGCCTCCGGCTGTAACACGGGAGCGCGCCCGCAAGAACTATCCACCATGCAAGAGAGCTCACATGAAAGTGGATAGTTCTTGCGAGGAGGAGCAGAAACAGTCGCCGAGGGACCCAGAAGACCAGGTTCGGGGCCACTCTTTGCAAAACGAGCTGCACAATGGAGTAAGTATAACATGTTTGTTATTTAAAAAAATAAAAATAAATTGCCTTTAGTGTTCCTTTAACACTATAACAATGATTAAACATTCCGACTCACAGGTTTAACATAACTGGCCTTTTTCAACAGGATCTGTCAAGCTCTGTGTATTAAGCCAATGACTGGTATGTAGGAAGAATATATAAGCATGTAGACACAAACTGGGGCACGATTGAAGCTGTTGGTTGGCTACAGGAACCTGTAAAAGCCACCTGTTATCTAGATTAGGGTGACCAGACATCCCCGGTTTCCGGGGACAGTCCCCAGATTGAGGACACTGTCCCCGGACCAAATCTGTCCCCGGTTTTGTCCCCAGATTGAATTTGGACAGGGGCTGGATCAATTTCAAAGACAGTCAGTGCAGAATTAAAAAAAAAAATATCTGAATTACACACTCCCGCTCTGTCGCTCCTACTAGCTTAGGGGGTGTATTTTTATCTGTGCCCCTTTCTGATGATCATGTGCTGGTCGAAGCGGAGGGAATATTTCTTCAGTTTCGGGTGCCCATTCAGCTCCACCTGCATGTTCTTCTGCCTTGGCTCAAGTGCCGGCCAGCCGCCTGCCTACTTATCTCCTTGCCTTCCCTGGTGGAGTGATCTTCCTCTGCTCCCCACCCAGTAGTAGACGGGGTCCGGAGAGTGAAGCTTGACAGGCTGTGAGGCGGGCGGCGACGGGCTGATTGCCGCCATTACTAGTATAAAAAAAAAAGAATGTCCCCGGATTTCATTTAAAAAATCTGGTCACCTTAATCTAGAATAAAGATGATAAGGCTGAGGTTTTCCTCAACCTTTCCTGTGTTGACTGGCTTCTTTTCACTCTTTTTTTTGGTTTTGCACTTCCATACAGGTCTATGGAAATGCAAAACTTGCTTGAAGGAGGTCAACTGCAGGGCAAATCACCTGTCAATTTTGAATGATTACAAATTCATATCAAACTGATGCCATGGATACAAACCCAATGCTGTAGTATGTACAAAATCTTGCAATCCAGTACATTTTTACATAAAGTTCTCTTTAAGTCACAGCTGTGTAAAGGGAAGAATTTATAATAATAAAAAATAAAAAAAAAGATCTATTGGTCCTGTGAAACTGTAGTCAGGAAAATATCACAATATGGCCACCAGATTGAACTGATGATCATAGGAAAAAAAATTTTTGTGGTGATTGGGTATGTGGTGCGGACCTTTGGCTGTCTCTCCATCCTGGATCCCCCTTGGAGTAGGCTGTGGTGTGGATGTCTTTGCGTTTGTCTTGGTTGTTGGTTTATTTGGGTTGGTTTTGTTCAGGGTTGTGGTGTGGCTAGCAGGTGCATGTGTGTATGGGGGACCTTCTAGGTTGGGGTTTTTAGTCTGGACCTTGGCGGGGCAGAGCCTGTTGTTCTGCTGTGTCCCCTCTGCCTTTTGCGCTAATGAGTGGTGGCACACTATGTTGCATCACCTCAGATTTCTGGCCGGTCGGATTCGGGTGCAGCGGTTTTGGATCCTGCCCTGCCAGCTCTGGACATGCTCAGGAGCTGAACATTTGGCGCACGTTCATAGGCATACCAGCTCTAATTCTCGCTGATGCCGGAAGTCAGCAGGCATGAGGTGGACCTTCCTTCTTGGCTGCCATCCTTTCCTATGTAAGAGGAGTTGTGACAGCAGTAATGACGCGGTCTGTCTGGGCTGCTGTTGGAAATGCTGCTTGGCTCTTGAACTAGCTCTATTTCTTTTTCGTACATCACGGGACACAGAGCGACATAGTCATTACTAATGGGTTATATAGATACCGTCAGGTGCTGGCACTGGCAACTTCCAAAACCGGAAGTACCCTCCCCTATATAAGCCCCTCCCATCCGGGAGCACCTCAGTTTTTTGCCAGTGTCTAAGGTGTTGGCCAAGAAGAAACATGTGTTTTTCACTGAGCTTGCGTACAGGTTCTTTTGGGCCTCAGTAAGCTATTCCGGATCCGACCAAAAAAGCTTCATAGCTAAACGGTCGGTACCCGGGCCTTGCAGAGAAGAGCAAGGTTTTGCCTGTAATGCTTCTCTTAGGAGAGCTGGACCCTGGGATCCAGAGCTCTGGTCATACCCACGACCAAGATGTTTTCTGTGCAGGGTGCTATACAGGTCCAGGGGAGTGGAATCCTTGGGAACCCAGTCCCTGAAGGTTTGATTACAATGCCTGCCGTGATAGGTGAAGTTTGGGCTTTTGTGGACCAAACAAAGTCCTGCGGCGGGGAACAGGTAAGTGGGGGCCCCCAGGAACTTGGTTCTATTGGGGGACCCCCAAGCCTAATTTGTCTTTCTGTCTGTTACCTAATGGTATTCCCGCAAAATTCTGTGCATGCCTGTAACTACTAAAAAAATGTAATAATTTTTAATGGTGGTCAAGAAAAAATAAATAAAAATGTTTTTATATATATTTAATATATTAGACTGCGGTACCTGTGTTTGTCCACTAGAGGCCGCTGTGGAATGTTTTCTTGTCATGTGGACTAGCTTCTTCTCAGCAGAGCAAAGTCCAGGCAGATGGTGAGTTCTCTTATAGGAAACTGCTTCCTCTGCCATGTTGCAGTGTTTGTCCATCCCCCGGCCTGCGGCAAAGAGGGGCCCTGGCTCCTGTCCCTTGTTACCATATTTGAAATTAGCGCCGAAGGCGCACGTGCCCGCGCGCGTGCGCGTGCACGCGCCTCTATATATAGAGGTGAGCCGGGAAAGGGGGCGGAGCCTGGGGGATGACGCTCTGTGCGCGCCGCAGCGCTTCTGCGCATGTGCGGGCGTCCCAGCAGTTTAAAAAAAAAAAAAAAAAAACACAATATTGTAGTGAGCTGGCTATGAAGTACAGAGACAGAGCTGGCAACATTTAAAGGCATACAGCAAGCGGTTGATACAGGCATCCCCTAGAAAGGCACATTAGTAGACACCAACTGTGATATAGCAGCAATTGTGCTAGACTATTCTCAGTAAAAGTGGTGTATTACGGCTGGAATACCTCAGCTTTAGGCTTAGGAATATGCCGTCCAGAAGCTCCGGAACTGAATCTTCCAGGAAGCGAAGGGGGTCTCATCGGGCTCTGAGGATCTTGGGCATACTTCTGCTGCACCAGTCTCCCCTGAAGTTCAGAGGTAAGTGACCGTAGAGACCCCGCAGGGGTACTTGGTACTGCGGCTGTCCTCAGTCACCTGCTCCTGTGTATGTAACAGAGGAGGTTTTTTTCCTCAGCTCTGGGAGGATTAGAGAGAGATTGTCAACATTTATCGCTGCCTCCCTGTCAGGGAAAGCACGCCCGATCTCCGTCTCCTCCTTCAGAGTGCCTGTTAGCAGAGCAACAGTCCCATACAGGGATCGACCTGCCTGAAGGGGATCAGGATGAGGTTGATTCTGTTATAGAGGAATCAACAGTGGGGGAACCTTTTCTCAGCATCTCAAGCTGAAAGATTATGGGTTCAGTCTCTGACTAACATGGTCCGATCAGCATTTAAAAATGCACCTTGCGGAACCATCAACCACTACTGTATCCTCGTTGGGGTCGCTAGAAGCCCCCAGACTGTCTGTTCTTTTCCACTTCACCCTTTACTGAAAGGGCTCATTTACCAGGATTGGGAATGTCCTGAGAAAATATTTATTCCCCCAAGAGATTTCCGGTGGTCTATCCCATGGAGGATAAGTTCATAAAAAAAAAAAAAAAAATGGAAGGTCCCTACAGTGGACGCAGCCATCTCTTGTATGTATAAATCACTGACATGTCCAGTGGATAATGTCCAAATGTTCAAGAACCCAATAAATAAAAGATTGGAGTCCTTATGAAAATCTGCTTGGTGATACAACCAGCAGTAGCAGCTATTGGGGTCTGCTAAGCAGTGAAGGATCAGTTGAAACAGGTCTTGAGGGACTTGACAGATCAGCAGGCTTTGCCCTAGCTGATCTACCTAGAGCCTTAGGCTTTGCGGTTGACGCCATAGAGGATTCAGTCCATCAGGCCTCCCGCCTTACGCTGTCTATAGTACATACGCGTAGGCTCCTATGGCTCAAAAACTGGTCTGCTGAAGCTCCCTGTAAAGAATGGCTGGTTAGCGTCCCATTTCATGATGAACGCTTATTCAGGGAAAACCTGGACAAATATATCCAGAAAATTTCCAGCGGTAAAAATACGCTCTTGCCGGTTAAAAGCAGAGTTAGAGGTCTCTCTTTAAGAGGCCTGCTTCTCCAGTCCCTGGGGCATCGGCTGTGTAACAGTTCCGACGGCCTCCTCGGTCAAATCCCGGGGGTAAAAAACAGGGACAGTAGCAGGGTAATGAGAAACCCTGGGTCAGGGGAGGTACAAAACCTCCCCCAAAGTTAAATTCATTGAAGCCCCCACTCAGTCGGGTGGGGGGAGGACTCCAGTTGTTCGCAAGAGACCTGGCGGGACACGATCAAGACAGATAGGTGCTCTCCGCAGTAGGTTTGGGATACAGTTTGGAGTTAAAAGACTCTCCTCCTTCCCATTTTTGAGGTCAAACGTGCCAAGGGATCCCCGGAAGAGAGAGTCCCTCCTGTTGGCACTAGAACAACTATTGCTCCAAGGAGTAATTATGGAGGTTCCCCTGGAAGAATGAGGGTTCGGGTTTTACTCAAACCTCTTTACAGTCCCGAAGCAAACGCGGACGGGAGGCCCATATTAATTCTAAAAGGGCCATACAAATTCCTGTATATCAGGTCTTTCCGATGGAGTCGATCCGATCGGTGGCCACTGCCCTACAAGGGGAGGATTGGTTAGCCATGATCGACATCAAAGATGCTTATTTGCACATTCCCATCTTTCCAGTCCACCAAAAATTTCTACGCTTTGCAGTAGAAGGGCGCCATTTTCAGTTCAGAGCCTTACCCTTCGGTTTGGCCACAGCACCACGAGTGTTTACAAAAATTCTGGCCCTTTATTGGCCAATCTAAGAACACAAGGTGTAATGATAATGGCATATCTGGATGACTTGCTGCTGATAGACCACTCAGTGAAAAAACTAGACGTGGTCGTTCACAAGACAATCAAGTATCTGGAATCTCACGGTTGGATTATCAACCGAGACAAGTCAGCCCTAAAAATTCAAAAGTCTGGAATACTTGGGGCTAAGGTTGGATTCAGGCCAGAGAAAAATATTCTTGCCTCGAGGAAAGGTGTTGTCTTTGAAAGATTTGATCCACTTAGTGGGTACAAAAAAGACAGCCGTCCATACGCCTGTATATGAGGCTGCTGGGAAAAATGGTGGCATCATTCGAAGCAGTACCCTACGGTCAATTCCATTCAAGGAATTTGCAAGGGGCCATACTGTCAGCCTGGAACAAAAAAAATTCAGGCCTAGACTTACAATGTCCTTGTCCCCTTCCGTTCGCAAGAGCCTCCGTTGGTGGTTGGTTTCCCAGAATCTGGAAAAAAGGAAATCCTTCAGTCCGATTTCTTGGGAGGTGGTCACTACAGATGCCAGCCTTATAGGCTGGGGAGCGGTACTGGAGCAATAGTCTCTCCAGGGCAGATGGTCGGATGCAGAAAAGGCCCTGCCCATCAATCTCTTAGAGATACGAGCAGCCCGGTATGCCCTAGTAGCATGGACATCCAAACTCCAAGGGTCCCCTGTCAGAATTCAATCAGACAATGCCACAGCAGTGGCATATATCAATCATCAGGGGGGCACCAGGAGTCGTGCAGCCCAGAGGGAAGTAAATTACATCCTGAAATGGGCAGAAAAAATATGTCCCAGCCATATCTGCGGTATTCATTCCAGGAGTGGAGAAGTGGAAGGCGGACTTTCTAAGTCGCCAGCAATTAGGCCCAGAGGAAGGGTCCCTTCACCCCGAGGTTTTCTGGACAATATGTCAGCGGTGGGGAACATCGGATGTAGATCTTCTAGCATCCAGATTCAACGCAAAGGGGGACAGGTTTGTCTCTCGGACAAGGGATCCCCTAGCTTGCGGCTCGGATGCCCTAGTGTTCCCTTGGGATCAGTTCAAGCTGATATATGCATTCACACCGCCACAATGGTTACCTCGATTACTCCGCAGAATCAGGGTAGAAAAGAAACCAATGATTCTGGTGGCTCCAGCGTGGCCCCGAAGAGCGTGGTACGTGGAGATTGTAAAATGTCAGTGGGGAGTCCTTGGACTCTCCCACATCGTCCGGACCTGCTTTCGCAAGGACCGATATACCACCCTTCCTTACCAGCCCTAGGTTTGACGGCCTGGCTATTGAAGCCCACATTCTAAAAAAGAGAGGGCTCTCTAATTCTGTGGTATCTACCATGATCAATGCCAGGAAGCCGGTATCCAGGCAGATCTACTATAGAATCTGGAAGGCGTACATCGCCTGGTGTGAAGCCAAGAAATGGCATCCACGTAAGTACGTAATAGGTAGGAGTCTGGACTCCCTACAATGGGCTGTAGATAGGAAGCTTGCCTTGAGTACTATCAAGGGTCAGATTTCGGCCTTGTCAATATTTTTTCAAAGGCCCTTGGCTTCGCATTCACTAGTCAAAGCCTTTATACAAGGAGTGATGCGTATTAGTCCTCCGGTTAATATTCCCATATGTCCATGGGATCTAAACTTGGTTCTGTCGGTTCTACAGAAACAACCATTTGAACCATTACAGCATATTTCCTTGGTGCTTCTCACCAGGAAATTGATTTTTCTAGTAGCCATTTGTTCGGCTAAAAGAGTATCGGAATTAGCAGCTATGTCCTGTAAGGAGCCATATCTGGTTATCCATAAGGACAGAGTAGTGTTACGTCCTCATCCAGCCTTTCTTCCTAAGGTGGTATCGAGGTTTCATTTGAACCAAGATGTGGTTCTTCCTTCTTTTTTCCCCAAACCTACTTCGGTAGAGGAAAAGTTATTGCATTCTTTGGATGTAGTAAGAGCAGTTAAAGCTTATCTAAAAGCCACTGCTCAGATTCGCAGAACGGATACTTTGTTTATTCTGCCGGAAGGCCCCAGAAGGGGTCAGGCAGCGTCAAAATCTACTTTAGCCAAGTGGATTCGACAGGTCATAATACAAGCCTATGGCTTGAGAAATAGACCGCCTCCGTTCAAAGTTAGGGCGCACTCCACGAGAGCAGTTGGAACTTCATGGGCAGTGCATCACCAGGCCTCCCTGGCTCAAATCTGTAAGGCCGCAACATGGTCTTCAGTACACACGTTTACTAGGTTCTACCAGGTGGACGTTAGAAGTCAGGAGGATGTCGCCTTTGGGCGCAGTGTGTTGCAGGCCGCAAAAGATCCTCATGGCTGATAGCGCTCAGCTTATATATGGTGTATCCCCCCCCTCATTTGGCATTGCTTTAGGACATCCCATTAGTAATGACTATGTCGCTCTGTGTCCCGTGATGTACGAAAAAGAAAATAGGATTTTTATAACAGCTTACCTGTAAAATTCTTTTCTTGGAGTACATCACGGGACACAGAGCTCCCACCCCTCTTTGGGGACACTTATTGCTTTGCTACAAAACTGAGGTGCTCCCGGATGGGAGGGGCTTATATAGGGGAGGGTACTTCCGGTTTTGGAAGTTGCCAGTGCCAGCACCTGACGGTATCTATATAACCCATTAGTAATGACTATGTCGCTCTGTGTCCCGTGATGTACTCCAAGAAAAGGATTTTACAGGTAAGCTGTTATAAAAATCCTATTTTTTCATAGCAGGTACGTCTTTGCCCAGGTTCACACTGGGCTGAACTCGCACAATTTCACTCCCGCTTGTCAGTCTCGATTTCGGCCGCGATTTCAGAGACGTCTGTGCAGATGTCAATGTAAATCGCGGACCGAAATCGCAAAAAAGTAGTACAGAAACTACTTTTTGAAATTGGTGCAGCGCCACAGATGCGGCGTCGCACCGATTAGGGCAGTGCCGTTGCCGGCAAATGCAGCAGATTTGACATGTCAAATCGCATGTCAAAACGCACCAGTGTGAACCAGGACTTTAGACTTTTTATGAACATGATAGCTTTGGCCTACCTTGGGAAGGCTTTTGGCCCCCTTATTAGTACTACAGGTGCATCTAAAAAAAATTGAATATCATCAAAAAGTTATTTTATTTCAGTAATTTAATTCAAAAAGTGAAACTGATATCTAATATAGATTCATTACATACAGAGTGATATAGTTCAAGCATTTCTTTCTTTTAATTTTGATGATTATGGCTTACAGCTATTGAAAACCCAAAATTGAGTATTTCAAATTAGAATATTGTGAAAAAGTTGAATATTGTAGACTCATGGGGGTTATTTACGAAAGGCAAAACCACTTTGCACTACAAGTGCAAAGTGCACTTGGAAGTGCAGTCGCTGTAAATCTGAGGGGAAAATCTGAAATGAGGGGAAGCTCTGCTGATTTTATCATCCAATCATGTGCAAGCTAAAATGCTGGTTTTTATTTTCCTTGCATGTCCCCCTCGGATCTACAGTGACTGCACTTCCAAGTGCACTATCAGTGCAATTTCAAGTGCACTTTGCACTTGTAGTTTGCTCTTGTAGTGCAAAGTGGATTTACCTTTAGTAAATAACCCCCCATGGTGTCACACTCTTATCAGCTATATAACACAAAACACCTGTAAAGGTTTCTTGAGCCTTTAAATGGTCTCTCGGTCTGGTTCAGTAGGAATCACAATCATGGGGAAGACAGCTGACTTGTCCAGAAGACAGTCATTAACACCCTCCACAAGGTGGGTAAGTCACGAAAGATCATTGCTAAAGAAGCTGGCTGTTCAAAGAGTGCTGTATCCAAGCAATTTCATGGAAAGTTGAGTGGTAGAAAAAAAGGTGCACAAGCAACAGGTATAGCTGCAGCCTTGAAAGGATGGTGAAGCAAAGACCATTCAAAAATTTGGGGGAGTGGACTACGGCTGGTGTCAGTGCTTCAAGAGCCACACAGACGTATCCAGTAGACTTGTGCACAACGGAAAAATTCGTTCCGTTTCGGTTCGTTTCTTTCCGGTCCTGTTGATTCGTAATCATTCGTAATTTTGCTAGACGGGATTTTTCGTGTTCGGACTCATTCGTATTTTTGCAAGCGACATTTTTCGTTGAATTTTTTGTTGCTTTATAATTCGTACTTTCGGTAGAGTACGTTGTTTTTCGTTGATTCTGGACACAACTCCTACTTTCGTAACTTTTTTTGGGTTCGTACTTTCGGTAGAGTACGTTGTTTTTCGTTGATTCTGGACACAACTCCTACTTTCGTAACTTTTTTTGGGTTCGTTGATTCGTAATTTTCCGTGTCTCTCTCACAACGACGCTGCCTATTATGCCTAATGTGCTTCGAATGGATTTGTACTTTTCTAAATACATATCAGTTATTTGTAACGATTCGAAATCTCGTATTTTACTTTCGTTTTTTACATGCGGCTATAGGCTCCGCCCCTGTACACCATTTTGAGAGGGTTCAGCACGGTGAGGGAGAAGCAGAGAGCAGAGCAGAGTGAGTGTTATTGTGCTTCGAATGGATTTGAAATCTCGTATTTTACTTTCGTTTTTTCATGCGGCTATAGCCTCCGCCCTTGTACACCATTTTGAGAGGGAGTTCAGCATGGTGAGGGAGAAGCAGAGAGCAGAGTGAGTGTTATTGTGCTTCGTATGGATTCGTACATTCGTAACTTTTTTCATAACGAATTATGCCGAAGACCTTCGGGCATTCGCTATTTTGCGGTATAATTTATTTCGGATTCGGTTTTATTCGTAATTGCTCTGTTCGGAAATTCGAATGCTTCCGAATGTCCGAAAGTTGCTAAATTCGGACAAATTTTGATTCGTTACGAAACGAATTGCACAAGCCTAGTATCCAGGACATGGGCTACAACTGTCCCATTCCTTGTGTCAAGCCACTAATGAACCAGAGACAACGTCAGAAGCGTCTTACCTGGGCTAAGAAGAAAAAGGACTAGACTGTTGCTCAGTGGTCCAAAGTCCTCTGCATTTCATTTGGAAATCAAGGTCCCAGAGTCTGGAGGAAGAGGGGAGAGGCACAGAATCCAAGTTGCATGAAGTCCAGTGTGAAGTTTCCACAGTTAGTGATGATTTAGGGAGCCATGTCATCTGCTGGTGTTGGTCCACTGTGTTTTATCAAGTCCAAAGTCAGCGCAGCCCTCTACCAGGAAATTCTAGAGCACTTCATGCTTCCCTCTGCTGACCAGTTTTATGGAGATCTGATTTCATTTTCCAGCAGGACTTGTCACCTGCCCACACTGCCAAAAGTACCAATACCTGGTTTAACCCCTTAACGACCGGCCACGGCATATATACGTCGGCAGAATGGCACATACAGGCACAATCACGTACCTGTATGTCCCCTTTAACTGCCAGCCGCGTGGTTGCGCAAGCGCCGCCGGTGGCACACTCACGACCCTGCCGCCATCCCCGTGAGTCGTACCGCGGGTTCCGCGGACTCGATCGCCGCAGGGATCCCCGCGATCGTCTCATGGAGGGATGGAGCGGGGAGATGTTAGTGTAAACACATCTCCCCACTCGCCTACAGACACTGTCACTGATTTCCGCTCTGTGTAATCAGAGAGGAGATCAGTGATGTGTCACTTGTAGCCACGCCCCCTAACCGTAGTAATCACTCCCTTAGGCACACCTAACCCCTTCACTGTCAGTGTCATTTTTACAGTAACCAGTGCATTTTTATAGCACTGATCGCTGTAAAAATGACAATGGTCCCAAAAATGTGTCAAAAGTGTCCGATGTGTCCGCCATAATGTCGCAGTCACGAAAAAAAATCGCTGATCGCCGCCATTACTAGTAAAAAAAAAAAAATTATAAAAATTACATAAAACTATCCCCTATTTTGTAAACGCTATAACTTTTGCGCAGATTGCGTTTTTTTTTTTACCAAAAATATGTAGAAGAATACGTATTGGCCTAAACTGAGGAAAAAATATGTTTTTTTAGATATTTTTTGGGGATATTTATTATAGAAAAAAGGAAAAAATATTGCATTTTTTTCAAAATTGTCGCTTTATTTTTGTTTATAGCGCAAAAAATAAAAACCGCAGAGGTGATCAAATACCACCAAAAGAAAGCTCTATTTGTGGGGAAAAAAGGACATCAATTTTGTTTGGGAGCTACGTCGCACGACCGCGCAATTGTCAGTTAAAGCGACGCAGTGCCGAATCGCAAAAAGTGGCCTGGTCATTAACCAGCCAAAATGGTCCGGGGCTTAAGTGTTTTTTTTTTTTGAAAATTATTTTTTATTGTTTTTTTTTTGTAAATTCTTTATTTAAGAGAAAAGGACATGCGGATACACAGAGAGCTCACAGATGCTTATCAAAAAACAGCAAACATTCCCCACCCCCTCATGAGTATAGATATTACCTTGGAGATATAAAGCCCGTTGTCAGGGGGGGGGGGGTCACAACAAGTGTCAGGCTTACAGGAGCTCTCCGCCCCCCGCACGGCCGTATTTTTGTGGCAAAAGCCGATTTAGATAAAAATAGAAACGTCAAGCCCGTGAAAAACAGGCTTGCACAGGCCAACACTCTAGTGTTGGTAATACAGAAAAAGCAAGGAAAGTAAGAGAAAAGAAAGCAAGGAGTGCAAGAATACAAGAGGGGAAGGGGGGGGGTGAGAAAAAAAAAAAAAAAAACACAACCCCAACCACCCCCCCACCCGGGGGGTGGGGAGCAGGGTGCCTCCAGCCACAGCCTCCCCGCCTGGGGAGCAGTCATGTTCGATCCTCTCAGGTGGATCAAGCCATTAGGAGCCCGCATTCCTCCGAGAAGTAAAATTCGTGCCAGAAGTACCATGTTTTGGAGAATTTCTCACTTAGGCCTCTTTCCGTTGCTAACAAGTCCTCCATGTCATGGACAGCCTTCACTCTGCTCAACCAGCCCGCCACCGATGGAGGCTGAGTCTGCTTCCAATTCAGCGGGATGCAACCCTTTGCCGCATTGATCAGAAGCGGCAATATGGACTTTCTATAGCCCTTAGTTGGGATATTGTGGTGGTGCAGAAGGAAGAGCTCAGGTGACAACGGCAACTCTCTGTCCGTAAACTTTTGGACGATGCGGTGTACCTCAGACCAAAATGATTGTAAGATGCGGCATGACCAAAAGATGTGGAGGAGCGTACCAACCTCCTCCCCGCACCTCCAGCACATGTCCGTGCTCTGAGGGAACATCTTGTGTATCTTTTCCGGAGTGTAGTACCAACGGGACAGAAGCTTATATTCCATCTCCTGGTGCCTTGCACTGATAGAAGTTGTTTGAGCGAAGAGAAGGATTCGGTCAACCTGTTTCCCCGTAAGTTGTAGGCCCAGCTCCCATTCCCACTTGGTAACATAAGGCGGCCTAAAGTCCGGAGGGGGGGAAACTAGGATTTGGTATATCAGGGATATTGCATGTCTCAACGGGGACAGGTCCAGGCATAACAACTCAAAAGGTGTCAGCTGCCGCCCATAAGCACTTGGAGAAGGCAACGTGTGGATGAAGTGGGCCAGCTGGACCTTTTGCCAGAATGAGAGCCCAGTCAGAGCAGGGTCCTCTAGGATTTGTCGTTGAGTATGCCATTGGTCGTTTGTGAGAAAGTGTCGCACTTGAGACCTGTCCACCAGTTTCAGCGCCAGGAAGCTAGGGTTGTTGAGACCCGGACTAAAAGCCGGGTTGCCCACAATTGGGGTAAGCGGGGACGGGAGCGGTGCGATCGAATGACCACGGAAGGCCTTCCAAGCTGTCCTTATCGTCACCCCTACTGTGGGGTGATCAGAAATCTCCTTTGGCAGGGGAGGCTGGCACCAGGGCAACGATTCCAGGTGAGCCCCAGTCAAGGCTCGCTCAATCTGCACCCACTGCTTCAGAAGGCCGTGACGGCACCAATCCAAGGCACGCGTTAAATGACATGCCTTGTGATAGAGAGTAACGTCCGGTAGGGCTACACCACCCTTCACCTTTGGCAGCCGGAGAATTTTCTGCGCCAACCGCGGGGGCTTCTGGGCCCACACAAACCGAATTAGCGATCTGTTAACCGCTCTCAGGAAGGACGCCGGCACCCGTATGGGTAATGCCTGAAAGTGGTATAACAGTCTAGGTAAGACATTCATCTTCACAATGCTGCAACGGCCAAACCAGGAAAACAGGCCATGCTGCCACTCTTGCAGATCTTTTTTTACGGCCGTCAAAAGGGGAGGAAAGTTGAGGGGGAAAATCTCTTCCGTCCTGCTGGGTAACAAGATACCCAGATATTTGATATGGGACATAGCCCATTTGAAAGGAAAATCAACCCGGAGCAGGTCAGTTAAAGGAGGAGGTAAGGCGACCCCAAGTGCTTCCGATTTCTGATAGTTAATGCGAAACATTGACACCTCTTCGTATAGCTTCAGTTCCTTGAGTAAGTTCGGAGTGGACACAAGGGGGTTGGTCAGGAAGAAGAGCAAATCGTCTGCGAAAGCCGCGATCTTGGGGGACAGGGTGGCGTCCAGGCGTGGTCCCGTAATGTCCGGGTTGTCTCTAATGATACGCAGGAAAGGTTCTAGTGTGAGGACGAATATCAGAGGCGACAAAGGGCACCCCTGTCTCGTCCCATTCGCAATCTGAAACGGTGAGGAAAGGTGGCCATTCACCTTGACCTGGGCCGATGGGCAGGAATATATTGCCAACATCCAATTCATCATGCGTTCCTGCAGGCCAACCCAGCGGAGAGTTTCAAACAGGAAAGGCCAACTCACCCTGTCGAACGCCTTTTCGGCGTCCGTCGAGAGGAGCAGCATAGGGGTTTTACGCGTCTTTGCAGCGTGGATCATGTTGATTGCCTTAGTCGTGTTGTCACGCGCCTCTCTAGTAGGAACAAAACCGACCTGGTCGGAATGGATTAGTTGTGGCATTAAGTCAATCAAACGCATGGAAAGCACTTTCGTGAATATCTTGAGATCCACATTGAGCAGCGAGATCGGTCTATAATTTTGGCATCTTAGTGGATCTTTTCCCTCCTTCGGGATCACGGCAATGTGTGCTCTCAAGGCATCCGCCGGGAGGGGCGTCCCCTCCCCTGTAGCATTATACGCAGAGAGAAAATGCGGAAGCAATACTTCTCTAAAAGTCCTGTAATAGAGAAGGGAATATCCGTCCGGACCCGGCGCCTTCCCCAAATGCATGCGCGACATTGCCACATTCACCTCCTCCACTGAGAGAGGCCTGTCAAGCTCGATCAGGTCCTCCTCCGAAATCCGGGGGAGACCAGACCTCCTCAAATAGTCCCCGCTCTTCCTCCCTGCATTCGACATACCCCCCACAGATGTTGGACTAGGGAGATTATACAAAGTAGTATAGTATTCCCGGAACATTTCCGCGATACCTTCCGTGGTGTGAACCCTGTTGTGAGAATCACTAATCAATTCAGGAATGAATGTACGCGCCCTCTGATCTCTCAGAGCCCTCGCCAGCATCCTACCACATTTGTTGCTATGCTCGTAGAAAGAACGGCGGCACTTCGAGATCACTGCTTTGGCTCTAAACAGTGCCAAGGAGCGCAGCTGGTTTCGCAGGGCTGTCAACTCAAGAAGGATCTGGGAAGCGAGGGATTGTTTATGAGCCGATTCCAAAACCCTGATTTTGTCTAAAATGTCCACAATTTGTTTCGCTCTCTCCTTCTTGATGCGTGATCCCATTCTGATCAAGAGGCCACGAATGTAACTTTTATGGGCTTCCCATACCATTGTCGGGGCCACCTCCGAGTCAGCATTCGTGGCGAAGTATTGTCTCAGTTCTCTAGAGACCTCTTCCTCCACCTCGGTCAACTGAATTAACGAGTCGTTAAGCTTCCACGACCATTGTCTCTCTGCGGGGCAAAGCAGATCGATGTCTATAAAGACTGGGGCATGGTCTGAAAAGGTAATAGAACCAATCGAGGCTGAGGAAACCCTGGACAAAATCGCCTGAGGCACCATGAACATATCAATTCTGGTATACGAGTCATGGGGGTGCGAATAGAACGTGAAGTCTTTGTGGCTTGGATGAAGGATACGCCATACATCCACCAAGTGGAGAGCATGGAAGTTTTTCTTAAGGCGCTTAAGTGAGGCGTAAGAGATCTGGGAAACACCCCTAGATGAGTCCAGGATCGGGTCCATGACAAAGTTCATGTCTCCACCCATAATCACCATCCCTTCAGCAAAGTCAACCAATTTGGTCATAATTGGCTCCAGGAAGGCGATCTGGTTGGCATTTGGGAGGTACAGATTGACCAAAGTCACCAGGGACCTCCCCAGCGTCCCCTTCACAAATAAAGCTCTCCCCTCTGCATCCCCCCACTGGTCTTTCAGTTGCCATGGGGTATCACCCCGAATCAGGATACTCACCCCTTTTGACTTAGAGTCAGAGGAGCAACCGTGGTACACTGTCGGGAAGAAGCGGCCATGCAGTCTTGGCAGCTTATCAGCACGAAAATGTGTCTCCTGCATGAAGCACACATGGGCCTTCATATGTTTTAGATCGGTTAGCACCATGGAGCGTTTCTCAGGGGTATTCAGCCCCTTCACATTTATAGAAACTAGACGCACAGGCTCTGTTTTACCCGTGGGCATGACTGCGGCCAGAAGAGGCAGGCAAAAAAAAAAAAAAAAGGGGGGGGGAAGGGGGAGGCTAGGAGGGAAAGGACAGAAGAGAGCAGAAGAGGAGAAAACAAAGAAACCTAGTACGCCTCAAGCGTAAGGGAGACCTAGTCTCAGTGCACCCCAGTAACCCTGAAAGCAGGAGTCACTTGACGGGTGCGACCCTATGTGGGGAAAGTGTTTGAACACAGCAGGGGTCGGAGGCTCCCTAACCCGACCCACTTCAGATGCTACAGAGAGCCGGATGGTTCTCAGAACAAAGTGGCCTGACAAGGATGGCCCAGCAGCCCGGCAACGCCGGCCCCGGGCCCCAACATGGGGCGCCCGAGCCCCGGCGCAACCCGCCCCCCAGGCCAGACCCCAACCAGGACAAAACATTAGCACAGTAACCCATCACACGGCCCAAATACATGAAATGGACATTTAAACATCTTAGTGCAGAACAAAGAACACAACCCAAGTAATTATAACCAGGAGGCTTAGCAAGAGAACTTATAAATAGCGCCCTAAAAACCAAAAAACCAAAAACCCAAAAAACCCAAAAAGGGGGCCAAGGGGAAAATGCACACACCGGTACCGAAAGCTAAGCTTTGGCGCCCCCGCATGCCCAGGACGGGGGAGGCCCGACCAGGAGAGCGGGGACCGCAAGATCAAACCGGCCCAGGAGGGGGGCCCCCCCAAGGAGGAACCCCCCACCGCAACCCCAGCATGGGTCCCACCCCGGCCCCCCCTATAATCGATAAAGAAGCCGGCCGCCGTAGTAGCAGCCCCCCCGCCCCGGCGTACGGGCCAGGGAAGCCACCAGAGTATACATGGGGAACACGCGCCCGCTCCTTCAGGTGGCTTATCCCAGATCCGTCCAGGGGGCAGCCCAGGGCACCAAAGATGAAGACAGTGGGTAAAGCCAAAATCCGGGGGACAGAGGAGGAAAAGGAAGGTATACAGGGGGGGAGGGGAGGGGAGGACAGAGGAAGGGGGAAGAGGGGGAGAAAGAGGAGGAGGGGGGGAAGAAGGAGGGAGAAGGGGGAGGTGAGGGAGGGGTAAGGGGGAGGGGAGGAGGAGAGGGGGAAAAGAGGAGGGGTGAAGAGCGGGGAGGGGAGAAGGGTGGAGAAGGGAGGAGGGTGGAGAAGGGAGGAGGGTGGAGAAGAGAGGGGAGGAGAGAGGGGGGGAGAGAGGGGGGGAGAGAGGGGGATGATGAGGGGGAGAGAGGGAGGGGAAGAGGGGGGGGAGAGAAGAGGGGGGGGAGAAAAGGGGGGGAGAGAAGAGGAGGGGAGAGAAGAGTAGGGAAAAGGGGGGTGAGGAGGGGGAGAGAGAGAGGGGGAGAGGGGAGAGGGGAGGGGGAGAGGTAAGGGAGAAGGGGGAGAGATGGGGGGAGAGGGGGGGAGGAGAAGGAAAGAGTATGGGAGGGAATGGGGAGGGGGGAAGGGAGTGAGGAGGGACGTGGGGGGGAATAAAGGAACGAGGAAGGGGGGAGACAAGGAAAGGGGGGGGGGAACGAGCAAGGGGGGGAGGGAGCACATATCAGTAGACAGCATCCCCATATCCCTGGCGCCCGCCCACATAGCATCCCACCCATCCACCCCCAGCCCAGGCATTTCAAAACGGCACAGCAAGACCTCCCTCCCCTCCCCCCCCCCCCCACAACCACCCCCACACAAAAACACCTGCCATTCAATCAAGCGACAGTCTATGGCTCCCCTTCATAGCTTGTCCTCAGGTGGGTTCCGAGAGCGGGGCGCAAAATAAAAGTCAGCAGGTGGGGGAGAGGGGGGGCGGCCCCGGGGCGGCCCCACCGAAGAACGGCTCACAGTCACACATAGCCCGGAGGGTGAGAGGGAGAGCCAGGGAAGGACGCCTCCACCGGGATGGGGTGAAACAGTCACCGAGGCTCGGCCGTGAGCAGCAATCACCAGGGGGGGGGGGGGAAGGGCAAACCCGGTCAGGCGGCCCCCGCCAGAGCGGGGGTGATCCCACAGGGCCAACCCGACCAAGCTCAGCATACACCCGGGAAGGGGGGGAGGGGGAACGGCACAGGGCAGCTGTCCAATGAGCGGGATCAAGAAAAGTCCATAGCATGAACTTGTAAAAAAAAAAAAAAATTCTTTCCCTTTCTATTTTCCCCAGTTCTCAGTGTGTGCCATCCCGTATCAGAAAAAACTTACAGTAGCAGGACTGGCTGGTCAGGCCTCGTTATCCTGGGCTCTAGCCGGCAGCTGATCGCCTCTCCTTCGTCTGGTGGAGCGGCGCGGCAGACCCGGTCCCGGAGCTCTGGGAGCTTGACGAGGATCTCTAGCTGAAAGCGGTTTCAGCCAATCAGCCAGGTGGAAGGGTTCCATACCCAGAAAAAGGAACAGGTCCGGGAGATCTGCATGGTGCCTCAGCGTGAAGGAATTTCCCCCCTTCCTGAGCGATAGCTGGAGCGGAAAGCCCCATCTATATGGCACCGCATCTCGCCTCAGCCGCTCCAGAAGGGGTTTCAACATAGCCCGTCTTTGTAGTGTTGCTCTGGACACATCAGAGTAGATCGACAGCTCCGCTCCATCAAAGTCGATCCGGTCTTTGGTCCATGCCGCCCTGAGAACTTGCTCCTTGTGTGCATAGCGGTGCAGGCGGCAGATGACATCTCTAGGGCGGTCAGGATCCTGCGGCTTCGGCACCAGTGCGCGGTGGACTCTGTCGAACTCCAGGGTGGCTGGAGTCTCCGGGCCTAGAAGCTGCCGGAAGATAGCCAGGACAGTGTTCAGGAGATTCTCCGGACCCGTTGCCTCTGGCAACCCCCGAACCCGGAGGTTGTTGCGGCGACTCCTGTTTTCCTGGTCCTCGGCCTGGAGCTGCACCTCAGCCAGCCTCTCCTGGAAGGCCTCCTGGCCCTTTTCCAATTCGGTGACCCGGAGCTCCAAAGCGCTCCTCTCCACCTCACCCCGTCCGACTCGGTCGTCCAGTGCGTGAACCTCAGAGCGAAGCCCCTGGAAATCACGGCGGTGCTGCTCCTCCATTCGCGCCATGAGGCCTTCCATGTAGGCCTTAGTCGGAAGCGCCTGTAGCAGGGACCTGATGTCCGCATCCGTCTGCGAGCATCCTGCAGATGCCATAGAGCCACCCTGACTGTCATGAGAAGGCACCAGGAGGGAGGGCAGCCCCTCTAACGAGCGCGGGACACCCTGCTGTGAGACAGCCATGGATGTGGAAGGTAAGTCACCCTGTCCTCTCCCGCCACGTGGTGCTGCAGGGGAGATAGCTGTCGGAGCCGGGGATGTAAGAAATCTTCTGATCGATGCTTCTGGGTTAGCAGATCTTGATCCCCTGGTCTTCCTCCGTCTCTTGTATGTCATTTCAGGGTTGATTTTGCTAGCCAAACGTCCATTTCAGCCATAGATTGCAGGTCGGGAGTCGGGAGCTCAAACAGAAAGCTTCCTCACTCCGCCATGTCCAAGCCACGCCCCATTTTTTATTGTTTTTAAATGCATATCAAACATACAACATTTGGACGTGTCCTAGACACTATCCATTCACGACCAACATGGCCAATCTGTCTAACATAGACCGACTAACTAACACCTTCCCCCCAATGCCCTCCCACCCCCCACCCCAGAGTCACAGCTCAAAAGCTGAAAAGATCTTTCAACCATATCATAGCCCATAGGAAGTCATTTGTGCAGCTCCTAGTCAGGATATCCTGGCTTTGAGACCCCCTCCCCTCCTCCCCTATGGGGAGGAGGAGAACGGGAACAGAAAAAATTAAAAAATGGACACAAAGATTTGCAAGGGAATAATAACATATATAATGAAAAATAGTGTAGAGGCTTACAGTCCGTTTGTTACATTAGACCTACCCACTCCTGATTCTCTAATCCCACTGCCAGCCCTCATAAAACTACCTCCATCAACCCACTGTGGAACTGGAATCTAACCACGAGTGCCACACGTTATCAAACTTTTTCATACATCCTCTCGCTTCGTATGTGGCCCTGTAGTAAGGCAGCATGGAGTTAACCAGGCCTTTCCAGAAGGGAACACTTGGCGCACCAGGTTTTTTCCAATGCAACAAGATAGCTTTTCTGCCGTAGAAGAGTACTACAGACAGCATAGTTCTCATTGCCCTGGTTGGTACAACCTCGTCAACCAGGCCCAGCATACAAACCCTCACAGTCATGGGTATTGGTACCGATAGCAACTCAGCAAGACAAGAGGTGACATTGGTCCAAAATCTTTGTATCAGGGGGCACTGCCAAAAAATGTGATCTGCGTCTGCAGGCGAGTGAGAACACCTCCAACAATCCGACATGGTCTCAGGAAAGATTTTACCCAATCTGGCCGGGGTATAATAGCTTCTATGTAGAAATTTAAATTGGATCAGCCTGTCCCTGGCGGATACCAGGTGCTGAAACGGTCGTATCCATAACTCATCCCAGTCCTCCCCCTGTACCTCCGGAACCTCCGCCACCCACCTCTCCCTACACCTAGTGAGAGCCGGGGGGGTTGCCTTAAAGAATTCCTTGTATGACACCGAGAGCGTCTTAGCTAGCTCTCCATCCGCCAGCAAGGTTTCAAGCGACGAGGGTAGTGATTCCACCCTCCTCTCTCTGAACTGTACCCGAAAGGCATGGCGAACCTGCAGCAACCTGAACAGGTATGAGTTGGGTAGATCATGTCTCACCTGTAATTGGGAAAAGGTTAGTAATTCTCCATATGAGGTCAGGTCCCCCAATGTTTTTATCCCTTTAACCGCCCAAATCATAGGGTCTGGTAAGTGAAAAAATTCTGATAGGGTCGGATTCATCCATAAGGGAGTCGAGGGTGACAATCCCCCATAACTAGGACACGCCAATTTCACCGCCACCTCCCACGCCTTGATGGTGGCTTTCATAGTTATCGTTAGGGGCAGTTCTGACCTGGTGCCTCTAAATAACGCAAAACGAAGACTATCATAGGCTCCTAAGTGAGCCGCCTCCAATACCGTAGCGGCATCCCCATCCTCAGCCGTTAGCCATCTACGAGCAAAGACCATCTGTCCCGCTAGGTAATATTTCTGCCAGTCTGGCAGCGCCAGTCCCCCCCGATCCCCAGGTTCTTGTAGTATTTTTAACCCTATCCTCGGGGACCCGGGAGCCCAGATAAAGGAAGAAATGAACCCCATAGAGAATCTGTGGGGTATTGTCAAGAGGAAGATGAGAGACACCAGACCCAACAATGCAGACGAGCTGAAGGCCGCTATCAAAGAAACTTGGGCTTCCATAACACCTCAGCAGTGTCACAGGCTGATCACCTCCATGCCACGCCGCATTGATGCAGAAATTTATGGAAAAGGAGCCCCGAACAAGTACTGAGCGCATACTATACTAGGGTGACGAGACATCCCCGGTTTCCGGGGACAGTCCCTGGATTGAGGACACTGTCCCTGGACCAAGACTGTCCCCTGTTTTGTCCCCGGATTGGATTTGAACAGGGGCTGGGGCAATTTCAAAAAGACAGTCAGTGCAGGATTAAAAATAAAAATTCCTGAATTACACCCCCCCCCCGCTCCGCCGCTCCTACTTGCTTAGGGGGGTGTATGTTTTTCCATTATCTGTGCCCCTTTCTGATGATCATGTGCTGGTCGGAGCGGAGGGAATATTTCTTCAGCTCCGCTCGCATGTTCTTCTGCCTTGGCTCAAGTCCCGGCCAGCCGCCTGTCTGCTTATCTCCTTACCTTCCCTGGTGATCTTCCTCCGCTCCCCACCCAGTAGTAGCCGGGGCCCAGGGAGTAAGACTTGACAGGCTGTGAGGCGGGCAGCGAGTCGCTGATTGCCACCATTACTAGTAGAAAATAAAAAAATATGTCCCCGGATTTCATTTAAAAAATCTGGTCACCTTATACTATACTGTACATGGACATACTTTTCAGTAAAGCCCCAAACACACGGTCTGACTTTTGGCCAACAAACTTCATTTTGAGCAAGTTGGACCAACAATCTGACCGTGTGTACACTCCATCGGACAAACTTTTTTTGCCTTTTTCTTGTTTTCATCGGACAAAAGTTGGGTCTGCAAACGGACAAACTTTTGCCCAACAAAAGTCAGATGGAGCAAAGTCCGACCGTGTGTACAGAAAACCATCGGACTTTTGTCCGATGGACAAAACAACTAATGTTAAAATCAACCAACAATAGCAGAAGTTGACCAAAGGGTGGCAGTAAAGAGCAGAAAAGAGCAGAAAAACCACGTGATGTTGCAAAAAGTTTTGGGAAAGTTTGCAGAAAAGTCAGAGCATGTGTATGCTATGGGTGTTCCCGACCAACTCCGTTCGGACAAAAAAACACGGAAAAGTCTGATGGAAGTCTGACCGTGTGTATGGGGCTTAAGCCAACATTTCTGTATTAAAAATCCTTTTTTTTTATTTTATTTTTTTATTGGTGTAGCGGGGTTCCTTTAAATGCTCTCAAACTACTGTTCCCAGAACCCCACTGGTTCCCAGGATGTTTTGCTTCTGCCCCAGAGACTCATGGGTGGGGATATATAAGGAAGGGGCGAGGCCTGGCTCGGCCTCTTTGGACACGGGACGGCAGAGACTGATACACCTGTGCGGACCTGCGCTGGGTAAGGCCTGAAGCCTGGGGCCTTCCGCAGCCGACCAAAGAGCCTTCCACCCCACTGCGAGCCTGGGTGGCATCCGACATCTCTACTTACAGCCTAGATTGGATCAGGGACCCGATCGCAGCAACCACTGTGCCTATAAACTGCCAAGGCCTACTACCTCATGTTAAAGACTCTCACTGGAGATCCACAGCAGGACTGATCCAGAGGATCTCCAGTGAAGTGTTGTCAGTTATCAACTTTCCCTGGATTACAATTGTTGTTTATTCTTAAGTGCACCACCTCTACAGATGCCGGTGAAGAATCCATCATTCATACAGGACTGAGTTCTAGAATTAGGAATCAGGCCTGATTCATTAGGGACCTAGTTTAGTTATTGCGCCACAGGGCGCCTAGTTAACAGTCGCCCCACGTGGCGTCTCCTTATTCACCCCCCCCCCTTCTTCATGGTGTAGTGTGACTGATATTGTAATATTGCAGGGCTCTGTGAATATTCTAATGGTCAAGTTGTTATCACTGTTCATTCCCTTTGCATAGCTGAAAGTAAAAATCTGTTATTCCTTTATAACTACTCCGTGTCTGAGTCTCTCATAAAGTATAAGTATTAAATGTGTATACCCCTAGACTAACTGTGCCAGAAAGGGTCGAGTATATTGCCGGGGGTTGGCGGAGCTGTACTCAGGGCCCAGACCAAATCTGCGGCCCTCTTAGTTGAGGGTAACGCTACATTGGTCTTATGTAATATTCTAATTTTCTGAGATACAGAATTTTGGGGTTTTCACTAGCTGTAAGCTATAATCATTCAAATGAAAATAAATAAATACTTGAAATATATCATTCTGTGTGTAACACATCTATATAAAATATAGGAGTTTCACTTTTTTAATTGATTTACTGAAATAAATTAACTTTTTAATGATATTTAAAAAATTTGCGATGCACCTGTATAGTCTTATCCCCATTTGGTTATTTTTCCTATTTAGTCATTGACTGATTTTTTCCTGTAGTTGGGCCTGCTTTTGGTGTCACTTCAATTAGGGTGCCTCTGTTTTTCTGGCTTTTATGCTCCATTTATCCGGATCTTTATGGACCTTTTTTGAACTTAATGCATGTACAGTAAGTCGTGAATCCCTTGTCTGGTCCAGTGGTGTTCCCCTTTCACATACATACAGTATCCTCTGATTGGAGCTTTGAGTAACACATTTTGTAACACTTACATTTCTATGATCCATACAAGACTTAAAGGGCTGTCTAGATAGAGGTTCCGCCTCATCACCGCCAGTTTAGAGTTCTTTTTCCTTTTCTCTTATTTTCGTCTGGGCTGTTCTAAATATTTTCCTATTGGTTGCAGTGCTGTCCACACATGGCATGTTGGGGTCAACATATGTGAATATGTAATATTTTCTTAGTTGATGAGCTACTTGGTTTATATACATGTTTGTAAAACGTTACCCTTTAGTTCACTCCCTGGCACATTAGGGTTCTCCTGATGAAGCAAACCAATTGGGAAACGTGTCAAGAGAGCTGCACTTCTTCCTGTATCCCTGGCCCTTGAATTGTTTAAATTTCCCTATTTCTAGTTTTATATCTGTATTCATGGTTGTCTGGGCCAGATAGGACTAGTGCTGTCTCAGGGAAGTTATTGTGCTGCTCAAATACTTGCACGTTAATGTTATGTCTTACAACCTATATTGTAATAAAATTATGAATAATTTAGACGTGTGTCCTTCCTTTCTTCTTTGGAGTTATGGTTGGCACTGTATAGTCCAGATATCCATTTTTTTTTTTTGCTGCAGTTAAATATTAGGTTGTGTATCATATGCTCCTTTGTGTGGAATGGCAGACCGCCACGGTTGGCCATCTCCACCTTACAGCTTCCCATTGCATGATGTGGCTTGTCCCTACCGGACTTCAAGGTGTATTTTTGGGCGGCGGTTTTGGTAACAGTCAGGTGGTGGTTTTCTCAGCCCAAAGACAACCCAGCGGTGACCCTTGAAGCGGCGATTATGGGTTCATACTCCTCCCTCAGCAATTTGGTGTTCAGGGGACCGAAATCTCACCCCGGCCTTACGGAACCTGTGCGTACGACAATATCAGTGTGGCGCAGGGTTAGCGCACGTAATAGCTCCCCCGGTACATACTTCCCCCATCTCCCCCTATGGGGTAATCCTACCCTTCCACACTTGAATACAGTCCCGGACCCCAGGTTTGGGCAAAGAAAGGGATAGTGAACCTTAAACATATAGTTGCCGGTGGAAAATTGCACACGTTCCCCGACCTCAGAGATGCCGGGCTGCATGCTGTTCCGTTATTACCAACTACGCCATGCGTACAGTAAGCAATTCCCACCTTCCATTACCCTTGGATCGGACTCTGTGGAGGGACTTCTTACTGCCCAGGTCATAGATAAACCCCTATCCTCCCTGTACTTCTGTCTGTCCATAGGCCCCACTGGAAAGCTTGAGAAAGCCATGATTAAATGGCGGGGGGACATTCCTGACCTTACGGAGGAGGAATGGGAGGCTACCCTATCCTCCTTTGTGATGAACATGATCTCAGCCAAAGACCGGTTCTTGCAAGTTAAGTTCCTCCACAGGGCCTACTTCACTCCAAAACGACTGACTATTATGAACCCAGAAGCCCCGGTGAATTGTCCTCGATGTGACCTGCAGGCTGCCTCCTTCCTACATATGGTCTGGACCTGCCCACGTCTGGTAGATTACTGGACGGGGGTTGTGGACAGCCTCAACGGAATCACGTCCCTGAATATGGGACCTGTTTCTCGGGTATTGCTGCTCAACATCTTTGGGGCAACGGTTCGGGGTAAGTATACTAGGCTGTTCCTGGGCTATGCCACATTTTATGCACGAAAGGTGATATTCCTCCACTGGAAAGATGCAGCGCCACCTACAGTTTCTATGTGGCGTACGGTAGTGAACTCAGTGTTACCACTCTACAAACTTACATACCTTAATCGGAATTGCCCCGACAAATTTGATAAAATATGCTCGGGCTGGATAGATGCCTGGGGGGAGGAGCCCCTGGAGAACGCACGGGATGTGGTAGCTGGGGATGCACCACAGCCCTGAATCCATAGGTTGGTTTTCCTGCGAGTTGATGACCTGTTTTGTCATGTAATTCATCCACTTGCTTGAGGTTCCTTCTCTCCTCCCCCCCCCTCCACCTTCCTCCCTCCCTTCCTTCCTTTCCCCCTCCCCTCCCCTCCTCTCCCGCCCCATCTCGGTCATTCTGGGTTATTATGCTGAAATGTCTACCTCCTGACCCAACGTTGGAAGTTCTTTGGACCTTGTTCTCACACATCCTGTGGTCAACATTGTTGCTGTCTTCTAAATTACTCTGTGTATTATCCTTCATGTAAAGGATTGTGTGCTTGCATCGCTTGTACTGTAAAGATCTGGGTTGCAGGAAAATGCTGCAATATGGCCACTAGATGGAGCTGTTGAGCATATTTATTTCCTATGATCAAAAATAAGGGATAAAGAGCGCTATTTATGGCACCACATCCTAATATTTTTTTTAACAAGAAGAATTTTTTTTATTTAGATCTTTACTTTAAACTTGACCAGTTTCTGCTGAACCGACCGAGATTCGAACCGTGTATGGCTGGCCTAATTTTGAAGCATCTACCAAAACCAGTGGCGGCTGGTGTGTTTTTTGTTCAGGGGCACTAACCAACCCCCGGATAGATAGATCCAGATAGATGGGGGGTGTCATCCAGCATGGCGGGGTGCGCACAGCGGCTCTAGGCTGGTGGGTTCGGGCAGCGGCTCCAGGCTGGTGGGCTTCCTCTCTGGCTCCAGCAGCTTCCTCCATGGCTCCACGTCTGGCGTCCAATAGGATTGCCTGACGTTTTGGCCAATCGGGAAATAGGTCTCACACCTGCTTCCTGATTGGCGGGGAGAAGATTTAGTGTGAAAATATCGAAAATTAATTCGCTATCGTCACACAACTGGGTGGGATCGGGACGCAGTGCTCTGCGCCCCGTGCCCAGACTTTTTTGAAGCCTATTAGAGCCTCTGGCTCTAATCATGTGCTTCATAAAACACACCCCCACCATCCCTGCTATAGGAATTCATGCGCCCGGCATCCTGAAAGGGGATGGGCGCATGGATAGGGAGGGCGGTGCCCGTGCGCTCACAATGCACGGGCCGCCGCTGACCAAGACCCTGAACTATCAGTTTTAGGCAGGGTGGCCAACTCTGGTTTCAAACACTGCAGTCCATCCTTTTAAAATTCTTAACATATCAATGTCAATAGCAAAATAGAAAAGCTTGTGTAGACTGGTCCTGCTAGTCCTATTGTAATCTCTGGCTGAGGTTTGGGGGGGGGGGGGCATTCTGGCAGATGGTCGAAAGATTTGACCATTGCTTATCATAGTCTGCTAATTAACGGATGATGTTTGATTGAAAGATGAAAAATCTGTTCCACTTTTGGACATAAAATTATTTGAAAATGAAGCAGGTTGCCGAGATAGGAGACGTTTGAAAACTAGATAAAGCAAATAATAAAAAAAAAAAAAAACATCATTCTGCCTGGCAGAGCATAAAATATTGGGCCTTGTGCATCGAACGTCTGTCTGGACTGTTCGTTTAAAGAGGTAGTAAAGCGATGACGCCACCCCTGTGCATGCACGAGGAAGTCATGGCCGCGGTATGGAGATCTGAAGGGACAGGGCCATCCTTTCAGAGTGTAATACCGCGGCCGTGACTCCCTTGTGCATGCGCAGGAGTGACGTCATCGCAGTTCAGCCAATCAGACACCCAGAGCATGCGAACCCGGAAGGAAGACTGGATTAAGATGGAAACCCCGTCAGTGATGACAGCACGGGGCTGGAGGGCTTTGTTCTAAGCCGCACAGGTGTCAAACTGGTGGCCCTCCAGCTGTTGTGGAACTAGAAGCCCCATGAGGCATTACAAGGCTGACAGTAAGGATGAGCTCCGGCGTGTTCGCAAACCCCACTGCAGAGCCCGCCAGGAAGTCGGCACTGCGCTAATCACAGGCAGAGAGACATTTCCCGATCTCTGCAGCCGTGCATCGGGACAATGTCTCACTGCCTGTGATTAGCGCAGCGCAGCGCCGACTTCCTGGCGGGCTCTGCAGTGGGGTTTGCGAACACGCCGGAGCTCATCCTTAGCTGACAGTTACAAGTATGACTCCCACACGCAGAGGCACGAGGGCCACCAGTTTGACTCCCCTGTATCTAAGGCAAGCATTTCATAATGTGCTAGTATGTGATGCATACTAGCACATTATGCCGTGATCTTGCAGTTTTTTTTTATTTTTTATAAATGAATCTTTTCTCTCAGGTGAATCAGGAAATTGCTGCATTATGGCCACTAGATGGAGCTGTTGAGCATATTTATTTCCTATGATCAAAAATAAGGGATAAAGAGCGCTATTTATGGCACCACATCCTAATATTTTTTTTAACAAGAAAAAAAAAAGCAGTATTTTTTACTTTACTTTCTTTTATAAAACTGCGATGAATTAGAGGGGAGACTGTGAGCCAGGCCTTCTCGTTCTACATCAGTGCCTGACCTCACAAAAGCGCTTTTGGAAGAATGGTCAAACTTTCCCATAGACACACTCCTAAACCTTGTGGATGGCTTTCCCAGAAGAGTTGAAGCTGTTATAGCTGCAAAGGGTGGGCCAACTCAATATTGAACCCTACGGACTAAGACTGGGATGCCATTAAAGTTCATGTGTGTGTAAAGGCAGGCGCCCCAATACTTTTGGTAATATAGTGTACGTAGATACTTGTGGAACACCAGCAGGCCCGTCCATAAGGGGTGCCGCCCCCCTAATCTACATGCAGGGCGCCGGGCGCATGGATTCCAATGTGTTTTGTTTAAACACATGAATAGAGCCTGAGGCTCTAATTGGCTTCCTAAAAGGGTGGGCTCGGAGCGCAGATGACCGCGCCCTGAGCCCTCCCAGTTGTGTGACAAAAGCTAATGAATATTTGTTGTCTTCCCGATTCTCCTCCTGGCCAATGAGGAAGCAGGTACTGAGACCTGTTTGGCCAGGGAGTTTTAGCACTCCCGGCCAATCAGGTCTCGGGACCCACAGTACCTGTTCGGATGAGAAGCTGTAGTGAGGAACAGCAGCCCTACCCCGAATCCTTATTATATGCCTCCAAAGGTAAGGAGGCCTCTGATCGCCGCCTCCCCGTCTGTCTCTCGGGGGTTGATCACCGCCTTCCCCTCCGTCTCCCGTGTGCGGAGGGGGGGGGGGGAGAGGTTTGCACCCCCCAAAGATATTGAGCACCAGTCGCTACTGCACAGATGTCTATTCAAAGATTAGAAAATATTGTGTTGCTGTCTGATAATACGCAAAGCAACAAAGTGCCATCTAAACTTCACAACCTTCTTGAAGGAAATCTGTCAGCTAGTTACTGAACATGCAAGTCCCGATACGCTCATCCTCATCCTCATCCTCATCCTCATCCTTGCTTAAACCATTTAGTGAGTTACAGCCATGGAACAAGTGTTCTGGCCAGGACCTCCTAATTTACTGGCTGCATACTTAAAGCGAGACTTCACTCTCTGGCTGTGTGTGGTGAAGAAATGAGCTTTGGCGTGTTATTTGGATATACCGTATTTATCGGCGTATAACACGCACCTTCACTTTAAGAGGGCAGTTTGAGGGAAAAAAAACGTACATTTCAAATAAAGAACTGTGAAGCAAAATAAGGGTCAGTGCCCATCATTGCAGCCTAATCTGTGCCCATCATTGCAGCCTAATCAGTGCCCATCATTGCAGCCCCACCACATCCATGAATGCAGCCCCACCATTACCATCAGTGCAGCCTGATCGATGCCCATCTGCAGCCTCGGAGGGGACAGGGAGGGGGCGGGACAAGCGCCAACAGATTAAATACAGGAGAATCTGTTTTCTCAGCAGCCTCTTTAATATTAAGTCCCGCCTCCTATGATGAGCAGAACAGTCATCCAATGGCAGTGCAGGAGACGGGACTTCCTATTACAGAGGCCACCGTGTAAACAGGAAATTCTCCTGTATGTACGGCACTCGTCCCGCCCCCTTCCAGTCCCCTCCAAGGCAGCCAGTATAAATATATATATATTATATATATTTTGTGGCCCCTGGCGCTTGAGGATTCGTTGGGGGCCACAAAAAAGGGATTTTTATAACAGCTTACCTGTAAAATCCTTTTCTTGGAGTACATCACGGGACACAGAGCGACTTAGTCATTACTAATGGGTTATATAGTTTACCTACAGGTGCTGGCACTGGCAACTTCCAAACCGGAAGTACCCTCCCCTATATAAGCCCCTCCCATCCGGGAGCACCTCAGTTTTGTAGCAAAGCAATAAGTGTCCCAAAAAGAGGGGTGGGAGCTCTGTGTCCCGTGATGTACTCCAAGAAAAGGATTTTACAGGTAAGCTGTTATAAAAACGGAAAATTTATTACCAAATACTTACCGTAATTTTCCTTTCCTGATAGACTCCATGGCAGACTACGTGTGGGTTAACCCCGCCTCCTCTCCACAGCTATAGGACCCCATACCCATAAATTTGAGCTCACCTCCACAGACAGGTGTTCCGTAACTAGCCGACTCAAATTTCAACTTTCATATTTTTAATTCATGGGTGGGAACTCCGTCTGCCATGGAGTCTATCAGGAAAGGAAAATTACGGTAAGTATTTGATAATAAATTTTCCGTTTTCCTGACAGACTCCATGGCAGACTACGTGTGGGAAATAACTAGCCAATCCACACGGGAGGGTATGCTGAACAAAAAATATTTTAATCTTTCCCGTCAACTGACAGGATTTTTCGACCAAAATTAACAGAGGAAAGGGAAGCAGGCTCAATACAATAATGAGACATAAATGTATGAATAGAAGACCACGAAGCTGCCTTGCATATCACTTCAGGAGCCACGTGTCGAGCTGCTGCCCAGGAGGCTGCCATGCCTCTGGTGGAATGAACCGTCACCGCCTCTGGAGGAGCCAAGCCCTTTGCCCTGTAAGCCTGTTGAATAGATTGGACGATCCAGGCTGCTATTGTTCTGGAAGAAGCCCTCTTCCCTTTGTTGCTACCGGTGTGTAACAAGAACAGGTAGTTCGAGCTTCTAAAAGATGAAGTAACTCGCAAGTATTCTTTCAGAGTCTCACCTACATCCAAGGGATGAGCATCTGCTGAATCTGGAGAATCGAAAGTAGGAAGGACTATTTCTTGGTTTTCGTGAAAAACTGATGTGACCTTTGGTTTTGACCCAAGCATGGGAATAAGGACCACTCGGTCCGGAAAGAAAGTCAAAAAGGGTTCTTGACAACCCAGGAAGCTTATTTCTGAAACCCTTTTGGCTGAAGTAATGGCCACTAGAAAGGCCAATTTGATTGATAAGTCCTTAACAGAAAGATCCTTGTTGTTGAGTGCTGAAAGAGCATCAAGGACGAGTGGAAGATCCCATTTGGGAATCTCGATGCCCCCCGAAAGAACTGTTGAACCAGGGGATGAGTTGCCCATGACGTTCCCGAAAAAGCTGATAATGCTGATACTTGTACTCTGAGGGAACTAATCGATAAAGGCAGGTCTAAGCCTGATTGGAGAAAACTCAAGATGTCTTGAACACTAGGGTTTCTAGATGACTTTCCTGCAGTAGTCGTGAAGCTGACAAATCTGGCCCAGATTCTATTGTAAGTTTTATTTGTGTTGGACTTTCTGGAGCTCATAAGGGTAGAGATTACCCCTGAAGCACACCCAAGAGACTCTAGCCTCTCCCTCTCAAAAACCAGACCATCAGTCTCAGCATTGCTGGACAGGGGTGCAGGGTCGTCCCCTGAGAAAGAAGGTCCGGCCTGAGAGGAAGAGGCAGCGGGTCCCTGAAGCTCATTAGATTCAGGAGAGGAAACCAAGGTCTGCTCGGCCAGTATGGTGCTATTGTTACCACCTCGACTTTCTCCAACTGAAGCCGCTGTAGGAATTTTAGCATGATCGGAAGAGGAGGGAAGGCATATGCCCTGTTGAAGTCCCATTGACTCGTTAATGTATCTATTCCGAAGGCTTGATTGTACCGAGCTCGGGTGTAGTATCTGTCGATCTTGTAATTGCAGGGGGATGCAAACAGATCCACTTCTGGATCGAAATCCAACGATAGGATCCACTTGAAGGTTTTTGGATGCAGAGACCATTCGTTGTTGTCTAGCATGCTGCGTGACAGGAAGTCTGCTTGAATGTTCTGCTCCCCTGGAATGAAGACTGCTGTTAAGTTGAGCAGATTCCTCTGAGCCCAGGTCATAATGGGCTCGACCTCTTGGAGAAGGGCAGAGCTCCGAGTGCCCCCTTGTCTCTTCACATATGCCACAGCGGTGGTATTGTCCATTTTGAGTAGGACCGACTTCCCTTTCAGAAGGTGGGAGAAGGCTTGAAGGGCGCACCATGCCGCGCGCAGTTCCAGAATGTTCGAACCTGGAGAGTGGAGACGGGCATCCCATTTGCCCTGAGCCAGTTCTGCCCCACAATGTGCCCCCCAGCCCGCATTGCTGGCATCGGATGTAACAGTCACCCAATGGATGGGGGCAAGGGAGTGGCAAGTTGACAAGTTCTTGGTTTGAAGCCACCAGAGGAGACTGTTGCTCATTGACTGTGTTATCCGGATCCGCTGATTGAGATCGTCTGTCTTCCATTGCTGGAGGAATCCGGATTGAAAAAGGACGAAGCCTCCACATCACCCACTTGACCATGGGGGATGTGGCCACCATCGTGCCGATTATCTTCAGGCACTGTGATGCCCTTAGGTGAGAGAAGTCTAGAGCTAAGGAGATTCTTTCCCGAATGATCGGTATTTTTTCCTCTGGAAGAGAGATGGTGTTCTCTATGGTGTCGAACTGGGCTCCTAGATAGACCAAGCGCTGGGTCGGATCCAGCTGACTCTTCTCCCGGTTTAGGAGCCATCCGAACTCCAACAGTGTAGAGATCACCTGATCTTTGTGGACTAGCAGCTGCTGCTTGTCTTGGGACAGTACTAGTAGATCGTCCAGATAATGATACAGGCGCACACCCTGTACTCTGAGAAGGGACACAACTGCTAACAGCACCTTGGAAAAGACTCTTGGAGAAGTCGTTAGCCCGAATGGAAGACAAATAAATTGTAAGTGCTCTTGTTCGACCTGGAACCGCAGATATTTGTGAACGTTTTCTGCCACCGGAACATGAAAGTACGCGTCTTTTAGATCTATTGAGATCAACCAGTCGCCTGGTTGAACTATTTTTTGGATGGTTGAGAGTGACTCCATTTTGAACTTCTCGTGCTTTATGTACTTGTTCAGGAAAGTGAGATCTATGACTGAACGCCAAGAGCCGTTCTTCTTTTGTACTAGGAAGAGGGGGGAGTATACCCCCTGGAATTCCTCGTCCTTTGGGACGGGCACCACTGCTCCTTGATCTTTCAGGACATTCACATATGAGAGAAGAACTTGTTGTTTCTCCTCTGACCGAGGAAGTGAAGTTTGCATTGGTCTGCATGGAGGGATCTTGGTGAAGGACCATGTGTGACCTGTTGAGACCGTCTTGATGGTCCAATAGTCCGAGATCGAGGCCACCCAGACGTGCCGGAAGAGACGTAGGCGAGCCCCTACCCGACCCGCCTGGGCGGGCATAATCTCAAAAAGACTTGGTTGGTTCACGCCCACCGGGCGTCTGTTTCTTGCCGGACTTTTGAAAAGAAGGATTGGCCTCTGTTCCAATTCCAGCTTCTCCTGAAATCCCGTCCGGGTTTATAGGAGCGTGCCTCTCTCGAGTGCTCTGTACTGCGTCTCTGTTGAGGTTTTTTCTGATTAAACTGGCGCCTGTCCTGGGGAAGAAAACCCGACCTTCCGCCTGTAGCTTTTGAAATGGCGTTGTCAAGTTTGTTCCCAAACAATGATGTCCCTTCAAAGGGAATTTTGCACCATGCCTGCTTGGAGGCTGGATCAGCAAGCCAGGGGCGTAACCACAGTGCTCGTTTGGCCGTGACCGAGGACAACATCGATCTGGCCAGTAAACGGATGAGGTCAATTGAAGCTTCCCCCAAAAAGGCGACTGCCATCTTAAGTTCTTGCACTGCTGAACTTTGAGCCAGTTCTTCCGAGACACCTTTTAAAACGGAGTCTACATTTTCCACCCATGCCTCCATTGCTTTGGAGGTCAGTGCAAGGGCTAAAGCTGGTTTGCATGCCGTTCCAGCCAGGCTATATATTTTTTTGAGGTCCTGGTCGATCTTCCGATCCAGACCATCTTTAAATGATACGGTGTCATCTAGCGGGAGGGTGACATGCTTCGCTAGGCGCATTACTGCTGCATCTACGAGGGGAGCATTCTCCAGATGCTTGACATCCTCCGATTTAAAGGGATACAGTCTAGAGGTTTTGCTTAGCATGGAAACCTTCTTATCTCCCTTGCTCCATTCTTCCTCAAACACTCCTTTCAGCTCAGAGGGAAGTGGGAAATTGGAGCGTTCTTTCCCCAGTTGTTTAAACAGTTTTCTTTGTTTTTCTGGGGGGGCAGTGGTATCCTCCAACTTCAAAGTTTCCTTCACTGCCTTGATCAGCGGAGAGACTAAAGCGTAGTCGAATCCCACCGTAGAATCATCTCCCTCCATCTCGTCTTGCGAGGAATAATGGGAGGAATCATGGGGCTGGAATTGGCCGGGATCCTCCTGGGCCTCGTCAGCCAAGGAGCCAGACAAGGTGGTGGACTGGCTCCTTGTGTGGGGGGCAACTATTTCTTTCATAGATTGCTGTACCACACGTTTCACAAGAGACTCAAGGTTTTGATTTTCCGTCTCTTTCTCACCAACCGCTCGGGCATAACATGGGTCGCATAGCGATTTGCCCTCCGGGATTCTGGTCTTGCATCCCCAACAGGCTCTGTGGTCAGAGCGATCATCGCGGTGGTGGTGGCGGTGACTAGAGGAGGAATGGGAACATCTCCTATGTCTAGAGGGGGTATGTGAACGTCCCCTATGATGATGGGTCCTAGACGTAGTGTCGCGTCTAGACCTGGATGATGAGTGATGATGCGGCCTGGCAAGGTCCCTTTCTTGTGATCGATGAACTGAAGTTGCCGGGCTGTAAGAGATAATACAGACAGAGGAAGGGGGGAAGGTGGGCAGGATGTAACCGTTAGCAACCACCAGATAGGCACAAAAGACACCACCCCCTTACCCACTCCGCACATACCTTGTGCGGGAGGGCTGGCCACATGGCGGTGAAGGAGAGTCCATGATGAGGCAAGACAAACGCACAAATTTAGAGACCACCTAGGACAAGAGTAAGCAACACAACAACAAAAAAAAAAAAAGAAAAACATTTTCATTTTCTTTTTTTTTTTTTTTTTTTAACTGTCTCTTTAAGAGACACTTGCATAACTACCTAAAGGATGTTGCTTACCTTGTCCCAGCAGAACCGAGCTCCGGGATGCTGCCGTCAAAGCCCACAGGTTATCCCACCTGTACAGGGCTCCACAGCGTTTAAATTCCCCGCTGTAGTGACGTCACGACCGGTCCCGCTGCGCGCATGCGCCGAGGGGACCGGCTCACTGCGCCTGTGCGGCCTCTGACCCCGCCGCCGTACCGCGCATGCGCGAAAACCAAGCCTCGGTTTCGCCGCGGCTCTGCACATGCGCAGACGTACGGCGGATCGGGAGGCAGGAAGAAGAGTGGCGTCCTGGAACGCAGAAGCGTTCCACACACGGCGCAAAGACACTGAGGGGAAACAGACAATAATACATACAAAAACGGTCTGCCATAATGAAGAAATCTTCAGACCTTGCCAGCCAATCCTTCGTCCATCCTGGTACACTGGGCCACATCCCTTCCACCATAGGGGTATTAACTGCCCGAAACCACTCGCCCGCTGATAGCTGGGCCCTGGGTGCACCGCACAATTTGTACCTAATCCGACGGACATCCTGGACTGCACCTGAATTGCATGATGAAGGGTCCATGTGAGGAGGATAGAAAAGGAACACCTGTCTGTGGAGGTGAGCTCAAATTTATGGGTATGGGGTCCTATAGCTGTGGAGAGGAGGCGGGGTTAACCCACACATAGTCTGCAATGGAGTCTGTCAGGAAAATCCCTTTTTCTTTTTCGTACATTACGGGACACAGAGCGACTTAGTCATTACTAATGGGACGTCCCAAAGCAATGCCAAATGAGGGGAGGGATACATAAGCTGGGCGCCATCAGGCATGAGGATCTTTTGCGGCCTGCAACACACTGCGCCCAAAGGCGACATCCTCCTGACTTCTAACGTCTACCTGGTAGAATCTAGTAAACGTGTGTACCGAAGACCATGTTGCGGCCTTACATACTTGAGCCAGGGAGGCCTGGTGATGCACTGCCCATGAAGTTCCAACTGCTCTTGTGGAGTGCGCCCTAACTTTGAACAGGGGCGGTCTCTTTCTCAAGCCATAGGCTTGTATTATGACCTGTCGAATCCACTTGGCTAAAGTAGATTTTGATGCTGCCTGACCCTTTCTAGGGCCTTCCGGCAGAATAAACAAAGTATCCGTTCTGCGAATCTGAGCAGTGGCTTTTAGATAAGCTTTAACTGCTCTTACTACATCCAAAGAATGTAATAACTTTTCCTCTACAGAGCTAGGTTTGGGGAAAAAAGAAGGAAGAACCACATCTTGGTTCAAATGAAACCTCGATACCACCTTGGGAAGAAAGGCTGGATGAGGACGTAATACTACTCTGTCCTTATGGACAACCAGATATGGCTCCTTACAGGACAAGGCGGCTAATTCCGATACTCTTTTAGCCGAACAAACGGCTACTAAGAAAATCAATTTCCTGGTGAGAAGAACCAAGGAAATGTGTTGCAATGGTTCAAACGGTTGTTTCTGTAGAACCGACAGAACCAGGTTTAAGTCCCATGGACATATGGGAATACTAACCGGAGGGCTAATACGCATCACTCCTTGTATGAAAGCTTTGACTAGTGAATGCGAAGCCAAGGGCCTTTGAAAAAATATTGACAAGGCCGAAATCTGACCCTTGATAGTACTCAAGGCAAGCTTCCTATCTACAGCCCACTGTAGGAAGTCCAAAATCCTACCTATCACGTACTTACGTGGATGCCATTTCTTGGCCTCACACCACGTAATGTACGCCTTCCAGATCCTATAATAGATCTGCCTGGATACCGGCTTCCTGGCATTGATCATGGTAGATACCACAGAATTAGAGAGCCCTCTCTTTTTCAGAATGTGGGCTTCAATAGCCAGGCCGTCAAACCTAGGGCTGGTAAGGAAGGGTGGTATATCGGTCCTTGCGACAGCAGGTCCGGACGATGTGGGAGGGTCCAAGGACTCCTCACTGACATTTTTACAATCTCTGCGTACCATGCCCTTCGGGGCCACGCTGGAGCCACCAGAATCACTGGTTTCTTTTCTACCCTGATTCTGCGGAGTAATCGCGGTAACAATTGTGGCGGTGGGAATGCATATATCAGCTTGAACTGATCCCAAGGGAACACTAGGGCATCCGAGCCGCAAGCTAGGGGATCCCTTGTGCGAGACACAAATCTGTCCACCTTTGCGTTGAATCTGGATGCTAGGAGATCTACATCCGGTGTTCCCCACCGCTGGCATATTGCCTGGAAAACCTCGGGGTGAAGAGACCATTCCCCCGGGCATAATTGTTGGCGACTTAAAAAGTCCGCTCTCCAATTTTCCACTCCTGGGATGAAAACCGCGGATATGGCTGGGACATATCTTTCTGCCCACTCCAGGATGCAATTTGCTTCCCTCTGGGCTGCACGACTCCTGGTGCCACCCTGGTGATTGATATATGCCACTGCTGTGGCATTGTCTGATTGAATTCTGACAGGGGACCCTTGGAGTTTGGATGTCCATGCTACTAGGGGGCATACCGGGCTGCTCGTATCGCTAAGAGATTGATGGGCGGGGCCTTTTCTGCTTCTGACCACTTGCCCTGGAGAGACCATTGCTCCAGTACTGCCCCCCAGCCTATGAGGCTGGCATCTGTAGTGACCACCTTCCAAGAAACCAGACTGAAGGGTTTCCCTTTTTCCAGATTCTGGGGCACCAACCACCAATGGAGGCTCTTGCGAACGGAAGGGGACAGGGACATTGGTAAGTCTAAAGCCTGAACTTTTTTGTTCCAGGCTGACAGTATGGCCCTTTGCAAATTCCTTGAATGGAATTGACCGTAGGGTACCGCTTCGAATGAAGCCACCATTTTTCCCAGCAGCCTCATGCACAGGCGTATGGATGGTTTTCTTTTTGTACCCACTAAGTGGGTCAAATCTTTTAAAGACGACACCTTCTCTGGAGGTAAGAAAATCTTTCTCTGATTTGAATCCAGCCTTAGCCCTAAGTATTCCAGACTTTTGACTGGTCTTAGAGCTGACTTGTCCCGGTTGATAATCCAACCGTGATATTCCAGATACTTGATTGTCTTGTGAATAGCTACTTCCAGCTTTTCCACTGAGTGGTCTATTAGTAGCAGGTCGTCTAGATATGCCATTATCGTTACACCTTGTGTTCTTAGATTGGCCAATAGTGGGGCCAGAACCTTTGTGAACACTCGTGGTGCTGTGGCCAGACCGAAAAGGTAAGGCTCTGAACTGAAAATGGCGCCCTTCTACTGCAAAGCGTAGAAATTTCTGGTGGGCCGGAAAGATGGGAATATGCAGATAAGCATCCCTTATGTCGATCGAGGCTAACCATTCCTGCCCTTGTAGGGCGGTGGCCACCGATCGGATCGACTCCATCCGAAAAGTCCTGATATTTAGGAACTTGTTTAGCCCTTTTAGATTTAATATGGGCCTCACGTCCCCATTTGGTTTGGGGACTGTGAAAAGGTTTGAGTAAAACCCGAATGCGCTTTCTTCCAGGGGAACCTTCATGATTACACCTTGGAGCAATAGTTGTTCTAGTGCCAGAAGGAGGGATCCTCTCTTCTGGGGATCTCCTGGCACGTTTGACCTCATAAATTGGACAGGAGGAGTGCCTTTTAACTCCAGCTTGTATCCCAGACTTACTGCGGAGAGCACCCATCTGTCTCTGATGGTGTCCCGCCAGGTCTCTGTGAACAACTGAAGCCTTCCCCCCACCCGATTGAGTGGGGGCAACGCTTCATGACTTGGGGGGAGGTTTTGTACCTCTCTTGATCCAGGGCTTCTTGTTACCCTGTGATTGTCCCTGATTTCTGCCCCCTGAATTTGACTGGGGAGGCCGTCGGAACTGCTTCACAGCCGATGTGCCCGGGACTGGAGAAGTAGGCCTCTTAAAAGAAGGACTTCTACTCTTGTTCTTAACCGGTAAGAGTGAACTTTTACCGGCAGAAATTTTCTGGATATATTTGTCCAGATCTTCTCCAAATAAGCGTTCTCCATGAAATGGGAAGCTAACCAGCAGTTTCTTACAGGGAGCTTCAGCAGACCAGTTTTTGAGCCACAGAAGCCTACGCATATGTACTACAGACAGCGTAAAGCGGGAGGCCTGTTGGATTGTATCCTTTATGGCGTCCACCGCAAAACACAAGGCTCTAGGCAGGTCAGCTAGGGCAAGAGCCTGCTGATCTGGTAAGTCCCTTAAGACTTGTTTCAACTGATCTTTCACTGCTTGGCAGACTCCAATCGCTGCTACCGCAGGTTGTGTCACCATGCTTGCTGTAGAGAAAGCAGATTTTAGTAAAGACTCCAATTTTTTATCTATTGGGTCTTTGAACATTGGAACATTATCTACTGGACATGTCAGTGATTTGTTCACAGAAGAGATAGCTGCGTCCACTGTAGGGACCCTCCATTTTTTTATGAACTTATCCTCCATGGGATAGATCACCGGAAATCTCTTGGGGGGAGCAAATATTTTATCAGGATGCTCCCAATCTTGGTAAATAAGCCCTTCTAATAAAGGGTGGATTGGGAAGGAACAGACAGCCTGGGGAGCTTTTAGCGACCCCAGCGAGGAAACCGTAGTGGATGGTGGTTCCGCCAGAGGCATTTTAAATGCTGATCGGACCATGTTAGTCAGAGACTGAACCCATAATCTTTCAGCCTGAGATGCTGAGAAAGGTTCTTCCACTGTTGATTCCTCCATAACTGAATCAACCTCATCCTAATCCCCTTCAGGTAGGTCGATCTCTGTGTGGGGCTGTTCCTCCACTAACAGGCACTCTGAAGGAGGAGACGGAGATCGGACGCGCTTTCCCTGTGACAGGGAAGCAGCGATCAATGCTGTTAATCTCTCTTCCAATCCTCCCAGAGTTGAGGATAAAACCTCCTCTGTTATATATACAGGAGCAGGTGGACTGGGGACAGCCGCAGCACCAGGCACTCCTGCGGGGTTTCTACGGCTACTGACCTCTGAATTCTCAGGGGAGATTGGTGCAGTACAAGCATGCCCAATATCCTCAGAGCCCGATGGAGACCCCTTTGGCTTCCTGGAAGACTTATTTCCGGAGCGTCTGGACGACATATCCTTTAAGCACAAAGCTGAGGTATTCCCGTCGTCATACACCAATTTTGCTGGTAATAGTCTAACACAGTTGCTGCTATATACCAGCTGGTGTCCACTAAAGTGCCTTTCTATGGGGATGCCTGCATCAACCGCCTCTGTGTGCCACTGTTTGTTGCTAGCTCTGTTTGCATCCAGCTGACACTTGTACTGTGTCTTTATACAAGCTGGGACGCCTGCACATGCGCAGAAGCGCCGTGGCGCGCATCGAGCGTCATCCACCCGCCCCGCCCCTTTTTTTTTCATAGGAGGCGCGTGCACTCGCCCGCGCTCCATTGGTGCCCTTTTCGAAAATCAAACAGGGACTAGGAGCCAGGGCCCTTTTTGCCGGAGGGCCTGTGTGGTGGATGAGCGCAGCAACAGGGCAGAGGAAGTGGATTCCCACAGAGAAACTTACCAACTGCCTGGATCTTTTGACTTGAGAAAACCAAAGATCCACATGACAAGAAAAATGGACCACAGCGGCCTCTAGTGGTTTAACACAGGTACCGCGGTCCTCTTTTTTTTTTTTTTCTTGACTACTATTAAAATTTTACATTTTCAGTAGTTACAGGCATACACAGATATTAGCGGGAATACCGTTAGGTAACAGACAGAAAGACAAATTAGGCTTGGGGGTCCCCCAATAGAACCAAGTTCCTGGGGGCCCCCACTTACCTGTTCCCCGCCGCAGGACTCTGTTTGGTCCACAGAAGCCCAAACTTCACCTATCACGGCAGGCATTGTAATTAAACCTTCAGGGACCGGGTTCCCAAGGATTCCACTCCCCTGGACCTGTATAGCACCCTGCACAGACAACATCTTGGTCGTGGGTATGACCAGAGCTCTGGATCCCAGGGTCCAGCCCTCCTAAGAGAGGCATTACAGGCAAAACCTTGCTCTTCTGCTGCAAGGCCCGGGTACCGACCGTTTAGCTATGAAGCTTTTTTGGTGGGATCCGGAACAGCTTACTAAGGCCCAAAAGAACCTGTACGCAAGCCCAGTGAAAACACATGTTACTCTTTGGCCAACACCTTAGACACTGGCAAAAAACTGAGGTGCTCCCGGATGGGAGGGGCTTATATAGGGGAGGGTACTTCCGGTTTGGAAGTTGCCAGTGCCAGCACCTGAAGGTAAACTATATAACCCATTAGTAATGACTAAGTCGCTCTGTGTCCCGTGATGTACGAAAAAGAAAGATATACATGTCCAAATGACCAGGCAGGCCATTCGAAACCGCAACGCGGGCCACAATTGGCCTGCAGGCCGGACTTTGGACATGCCTGGTTTAAAACAAGTAAATAAGATATACTTGCCTATTTCTTTTACATTTCTTCAGTTACCTTCTGGTTTCCAGGCCTAGGCAAATAATGTCCTACATCCCTGGAGTCTTTAAGAAAGGAGGTATGGTAGGAGGGGTTTGCTCAGCTAACCATACCCTCCTGAGTACATGCTTAATCTAAGGGCAGACAAATTCCAGGAAGAAAATTCTACATGATTCATCTGCCCTCACTCAAGTTGACCATGGGCAGAAATGCTAGAGGGGTGATTTTGTACAAAGTGATTTCTCAGAAAAGATAAAGCATGGAGATAAGGATGGATGGGCGAGTTTGCTTTGAATATTAAAAATAAATTAAAGTGACATTAAAGTTTTTACTTTTTTTTTTTTTTAAATAACAAACATGTTATACTTTATACAGAGGTTTTGCACAGAGCAGCCCCAATTCTCTGCTTTTCGGATCCCCCCACTGGCGCTCCTCGTTTTCAGCCAGTGCCCCCAATGTCAAGCCACTTGCTCTGGGGCACTGGTGTATGCTCGTTCCCGAACCCTGCTCTATGCGTCCATGAGACACAGAGGTGTGGCTCGGCCCCGCCCCCTCATTAGCTCACTGGCTGTGATAGACAGTAGCAGGAGCCAATGGCTCCCAATGCAGTTTATCAATCATTAGATGTGGTGGCTGCATTTGTTTTCTAAGGCTTTTGTTCCCCCCTCTGTTTTCTCCTGGTGATCTGGCCAGGAACACGCCTCCTGTATTAGAGCACCTCCGACTCTGGATGAAGGCGCACAGGGGACACCAGCATTGTCAGTTGTGGAGGAGGGGAGTGTTAGATGTCCTAGCAGCTTTAAAGGGTAATTCCGCTTTCTTGGAAAAAAAAAAAAATGCAAATAAAAAAAAAATTCATATAGCATAGAAAATTGCTACATAAGTCATATTGTAATTTTGATGCTAATAAAAAAAAGTGTCCTTTTCTTTTTAAAAAGGAAGTAAACTCAGCACCTCAAATTCTCCTTCTCCTAAAACCAGTCTGCTACAGCTTCCCTTAACATTCTGCATTACTCTTTGCCCCTTCAGATGTTTCTTACCGTTTTCCCAGGTGGTTGTAAAATCTTGCTTCCTTATAGCAGCCCAGTGCCATCTCAGCTACTGTCTTCCGAGGCTGCAGTGTAGATTACTTCCGCCCTTCCTGTCCTCCTCTGCTGTTATCTCGCACATGCTCAGTCATGTTGCAGCCAAGCCTCATTTTCACTCGAGATTGCTATAGCAACCATCTCCTGCTTATCGAGGCACAGACAAGTGGGCAAATATTTCAGCACTTGTTGTGTAGGGCTTTTTTTTAACCCTGTAAAATGCAACTGATTATATAATGCAGCTGATCTTCTTGCTCTGGGATGCTTTTGTAATGTGCTGATGTTTACACCCCAGACGATGCATTTGGATGCGAAACGCGTCGGATGCCCCCACTGTTGCCATTGACTACTTGACAAGCGCTGTTTTATTCTTCCAATGTAAGTGTTCTTCCC
Source organism: Rana muscosa (assembly GCA_029206835.1). Classification (NCBI taxonomy): domain Eukaryota; kingdom Metazoa; phylum Chordata; class Amphibia; order Anura; family Ranidae; genus Rana; species Rana muscosa. The sequence continues at coordinate 212,040,835 of CM055126.1, forward strand.
TACATTAAACACCTTTTATATACAGTATCACGCTATGTGCCCTTCTCTTTCCTCCCATTTTTGTACCATATCTGGTTTCATTGCCTGGCCATAACCGGGTACCACCCGCAAGCATTATCATCTGGATTAAAAACCCTCCTTTTTCTACACTGGATTGATGTGTGAGATGCCCTGTCGGAACTACAGCTGAGGATCTGGTTTCTACAGTGGTTTACCCATGCTTAGTCGACCCTCTGAACATACGTTCTTCAGGGTCCACTACCTCTGGTAAGCCTTTCTTTCAACTGGTTGGTGGTGGCTATTCTAATGGCACTTGCTTCATTCAAGTTTTTTTTGGGCGCACCATCATTGTGATTTACATTGAATATTTTCATCATCACTTTTATTCATTAACGAACTAATAACCCATTGGTGGTGGTTATTTCTTATTATTCTTGTATCACTCAAGATTGTGGGAGTACCATCGTTTAGTATTCAGACTGAACTTTTTCACCATTACTTTCACTTATTTATGATTTATATATGTATTGTTGTTTATTTGATTATACATCACAGTTGCACATTGCACTTTATTAATTTTAGGTGCAGTTTCATTTATTCATTTAGCGCTACACGTTTATGTACTCATGTTTACACCCTCTCTGACGTTGCTAGTCACATGGGGTGTTTCAGGAAGTGAATGACACTGTAATCTCGTAGGATCTCGGAACAGTGCCGTGGAGAGAAGATGCACATTTATGAATGGACTGACGGCACAATGAGCATGCCGTTAATGAGGGGGAATATGCGCATGCGGCACCGACGTCATGAAAACGAACCTGACAGATTACAAGCAAATGGAGCAGGTTAGGATCAATCCATACAAAGCAATGTGTACCGTTCTTATTGATGATTATGTAGCACTACCCCTGTAGGAGCTGCTGGTTATATTGTTTGGGTCTTGCCGTTACCGGTCTGTTCCACCGCATCCATCATAGGGGTTCCATTGAAGAGTTTTTTTCAGAGATGTCAGCACCAAACACATAGTCTTTTTTCAATGGTTTTATTAAAGAAATGCCAATAGAGGGATGGAGGTTTGGGGGAGATTCAGGTACCTTGCCCCTTGCGGATCACGGGTTCTTCCTAATCCAGAGAACAAACAGTCTCCACGCTGGATCTGGCAACCACCGGATAGGCCTCTCTCACTGACCTAGCAGCCGGTGCGGTGCTCGGCCAAAAGTCTCTGCCAAAGACTTGAAGAATCCACAACTTTTGCAAAGTTTAAGTACAGTTACACAGTACCAGTTTCTTTCAGCCAATCCGGCAATACCGTGAGGTAGATATGCAGGGATGCGTCCTCCAACTGAGTCTCCAGGCTCTTCCTGAGGCACCAGCCTTTTTTGCGCGGTCCTATCCTGGGAAAGGTCCTGCCCTGGTCTCCTCAATCGCTCGGCTTCTTCCCGCAGGCAAGACAGCAAGGACCACCCCTGATTAGTAGGCCCCAGAAACTCCTGGGCCTACCTTCAGTAACGAGGCCTCGGGCCAGCCAGCCCCGAGGCAGGAAACTGCTACGGCACACCTTAGGCCAGGAGGGCCATCAGGTCAGAGAGCTCCCGGAAGACGGTGTCTGTCCCTTAAGTACCCTCTCCCAGAATGCACAGCAGGGTGACCAATCCCACTGAGCTGCTTCTAGGCAAGAGGTACCCAACACACCCAGCCTGCTGCATTTCCAACCTTGACCTGTGGTGACAGCGATACCCACAATCAAGTTGAAAATGCACGACTGGAACAGAAACCAGTAATTACCAAGATTATTCTGAGCTAAACTACACCTAAATTTACAACTAGCGCCTACCCAATAGAAGCAGGGTGCTACAATTACATCTGGGAAAACTTATCAAGGAGGGTTTACAACCACTTTAATCCATAGCTCTGTAGTTTTCTGTAAAATGCAATATGGCCACCTGGAGGTATTCTGTACAGAAATGTAATTTCCTCCTTGTGCGATTGGGCTCACCAATTTTCCCAAAAGTCTTCATTAAGAAATAAATCTGATTTCTGGCATTAGTTGCAACAAAAAAGTCCTTTTTGATGAGATACTCCCAAAAGGAAAATTACATTTAAAAAAGGGATTCAGACCCGGCCACTTTCCTCATTAGAGCCCTGCAAATTCAGCAGCTGATTGACAGTTATAAAGTCACTCCCATTCACATTTATTTACTCAGCACATGGACTCAAACAGCTATTTCTTCAGAATAACAAAAAATAGGAACCTGCAACAAAGTTTGTTAAAATCCCTGCAATGTACATAGATCACCAGAGGATTTTTTTTTTCAAAAAAAGTTGAATTACTCTTCAAATACAAAGATTAAAAAAAAGAAACAGCCATAACACAAAAGGGAAATGCCAATCAAATCTGAAAAAAATGGCTGTAGGATTGCTGCACAGGTCGCCAGTGATAGGAGGGCATATGCAAGAAGGGAGGAGTCAACTTTCCTTTAAAGTGGATGTAAACCCTCACATATACCTGTGAAGTGAATAGCATCATGTATATTTGATGTCTTCATCTTTATATACTGTTTAAAAAGTGCACATTGTGTTAGATTTTCTCTTCCTGTTCAGCACTGCAGTGAAGCCTGGGCATACAGCCAAGACAAGTGATTGGAGGAAAGGCCCTCACCCCCTCTCCTCATAGGTAGGGACTTTCAGCTCTGTCCCTTGAATCTTTCAGGGCTCTGCTAATCTATTTATAGCATCCTCCCTAACACAAAACTCAGGCTGCTTTTATCACATGTGGAGAACTGCTTTTTTTTTTCAGAAGTTTCTTAAAATTATTTCAGATAGTCATACAGATAATCATACATATTCTTAATTCCACATTTATATTACATCCTATTAATTGTATGCATTCTATTGCTACTTAACTTATTACAAACTCCTCTTTCCTTTTCTTCCCCACCCATCTCCCACCCCCATAGACAAAAAAAAAGGGAGGGAGCCCCCATCCTCTAACCGTGCCCCGATCCCCCCCGCTACCGATCGCTGTCCTCCCTCACTCGTCAACTCATGTCTCTTCTCTATAAGTCATATAGGGGGCCCATGTCTTACGGTACCTCCCATCTTGATCCTTCACTGTCAGAGTGAGATTCTCCATTTGTTGTATTTCTGCTATTCTTGCAAACCATTGCGCTCTTGATGGGGGGCTTTCACATTTGCACAAGACAGGGATACACGCCCTCGCTACCACCATCAAATGTCTCAATAGGGATTTTACATTTTTCTACTGAGATAGGGATATCAAATAATAGAAATGCAGCCGGATTTTCTCCTAACCGTACTCCTATTAGTTCAATAGTTTCAGCTTCCATTCTCCAAAACTCTTTCATTTTCACACATTCCCAGAAAATATGCCGTATAGTTCCTTCTGCTTCTTTACATCTCCAACAAAGTTCCGATATTTGGGGGTATATCCAATGTAGTTTCATTGGTGTTCTATACCATCTAGTAAAGGATTTTGTATCCCCCTTCTTGGTATCTGCTCGCCCCTGATGCTTTTTGATTACCGGTATATGTCAGGATCCTGTTTATCTGTTCCTGGGAGAATGTTACACCCAGGTCTCTCTCCCATTCCCGTAGGAAAGAGAGTTCCTGTGGGGCTTCCAGCTCAGTTAATTTAGCGTAAAAATATGACAACAAATGTTTTAATAAATCCCCCTTCAGGCATAACTCCTCAAATCTCGTTAGTAGTCTGACTTCTGCATATATACTTGATTTAGTTCCAATAAATGCATCTAATTGCATCTTTCTTAGGAAGTCTAATTCTGATGCTATCTCTCGGTCTCTCATTTTTAGTCATTAGATGATTATTTTTAGATAAATTAACAATTCTACTAATCCCTCTTTGACGTATTGCTCTAAATCCAGGGTCTTTAAAGCCTGGCTGGAATGCCGGTGTGCCTAAGATTGGGATTTATTTATCTATTTATAGCATCCTCCCTAACACAAAACTCAGGCTGCTTTTAAACACATATGGAGAACTTGTCAGAAGTTATCAGGCTGATAAGAGAAGGACAGAGCAGGAGAAAGATACTAGATGTAGTGCTTTGAAGAGAGATTAGAAAACACTGCAGATTGCTTCAGGACAGAGTATACCTTCACAGTATTACATGCAGAGAAGTAGCTACTCCACAACTTGCACTGCATCCAGGAGAAGGTCAACCTTCAGAACCGGATGTAAGATTACAGTTAATCCCAGTCTTGAGGGTAAAATGCATCAGTGGCAGGGACTCTTTGTCCATTGGTCAGGATTAAAAATTGCATCTGCTTTAAATTTTAATGGGATGTTGCCGATTATCTTCTCCAGGATCCTTTGTCTGTCTGAGGCATAATGATGACCATACACCGAGCAAATTTCTTTCCCGCAACCAAGGGCTGCAGGAAAAGCATTTGCTTGATTCCCCCATCAACACAGACCGCGTTGATGCAGTAACCCCTCCCGGCGGGGTGGGGGGAGAAGTTGTTCCTGCCGGGAGAAGACAGACAGTGATAAATCGCAAGAAAACACAGGCTTGTTGTACCCAAGTTAAATCGATCAACTTAGTACATTCAACCTGCCCATTAACGGTTTGAATCTCAGGCGGCTCCCGGTGAATGAGTCTAAGGCAAGCCCGTCTGGCTTCTGGTTCCCAGTGACCAGGGGTTACGAGTGGCAAGCACATTCCTTTTATCTAGCCCTCCTAAAGAGCACCCTCATTCAGTGTGGCGACTATGGGAAAACATGCAAGCTGGCCTGTTTCATTGGATTTTATACTCATGCCAGCCAAAGGCTGAAAGACAGAACTTTCGTATATATTACACTTTCATATCAACCAAGCAGACCCCTACAATCCAAGTTGGCCTTAAGGCTACATTTACACCTTTGCGATATTTGTGTGTTACAGTGGATTTTAAATGCCTTACCATTCATCCTCATGGAAGTTGCTACTTGCTAGAAGCTGCATTAAACATGCAGCAAGATGCATTTTATTTTGTAATGCATCACACTAAAATGCAAAGGTGTGACTGCAGCCTAAAGCCTGGTACACACTGCTAGTTTTTTTTCTTTCCCCATTCAGTGGGCTGAACGAGAAAAACAAACAAAAAACTGACAGCTTAGGTCGGAGCTGCTGTACTAACTATCCGATGTTAGTACAGCGATCTCTCCTGCTGTTCTATTAGGAGGATGTCCCCCCCTGCGCACCAGAACACACCGGTCAGCGCTCTTAGTCATTGGCTGAGAGCGAAAATTAGAAGCCGGTCCGCAGACCTTTATGGGTCATGCTCCTACAACAGAAGCCAGTCGAACGTCCGGCTTCTGTCGGATTGGCAGCAGTACACACAGGCCGAATGTCAGCTGTTTTCTTTTAACCGGCCAACATTTGTCCCATGTACAGGCTTTAGTGTCAATCTTCTTGCAGGCAAGGCATACCCCCCCCTGTGGCACTCGGTACTGCTAAGCACGATATGAGAACCAGATATTGTTGCATCCTCTGTAAGGTAAACACATAGAATCTGTTTAGTTGTGAACAACAAATGATTATCCCAGAACAGTTTTTTTTTTTATAAATGCATGAAAGACAAAAAACAGACAGAGACAAATAGATGCGACTATAGCTCTTTATGTAAACTTACATCTCAGGATTGGCAGTATGCAGTGACTGTTCCCATACAATATATTAGGGCTTCAATAGTCAGTTGGTGACCACAATTGCCACATTGGGTGGTGACTGTGGTAACCAACAAGGCGACAGCTACTTCTCTCACCTGTACCTGCCCTCTGTACCCCTGAAACCCACATGCATGTTGCTATACTTACCATGTTCACCCATAAAATGGCCACTGAAGTGGACATTTCCGGTCCATGGTTTAAAGTTTTTTTTTTTTGTTTTGTTTTGTTTTTTCACCTTACCTAAAGACGATCTGATTATATCTTAAACATATTAAGTAAAAAATAAAGGCAACAATTCATGCAGGAATTAGGATTTCATGTTTACCACTCATAATATGTCCCTTTCCATCTTTTTTTCTTGTTTCTTCTGCAAGTAGAGGTATGGCAGCTTGAACGGGACACGTCACAGATAAAGGCTGTTCAGATATTCGTGCCCCCCCACCCCCCCTAAGCTACTGGTCTGCGATATCTAAAAAAATAAAATAAAAAAAAGTAGAGTAATGTTATCAATGGCAATGACCAATAGCTTCAGAACAGGGTTTTCCAACTCCAGTTCAAAAGGTCTGAGATGCTTGCACATTTTTAAAGTATTTGCCCATTGACAGCGGTGAATCGCTAAAAGTATGGTTCAAAATTAACTCAGTCTATCCCAACACATTGACCTGTATACAGCCTTTAAGGACCGGAGTTGGACATCCCTACTGTAGTAAATAGTATGATAACAGACAGAAGAGCCATGAGGCATATGAATGATACAGCTTGTGAAGGATCCAAAGCTGCAGACAATACAGACAGACCCCTGGTGAGTAACATATCCTCTATCGTATTATAGCATAGTTTAGTTAACATTATATATTATTATTACAGCGACAGTTCTGGCACTTTTGTATTGCTTGATAACAAACTTGTCTTTAGCCAGAAATTTCCTTTTAAATCTTCATGCTTTCTCCAGTGCTTGGCAGAAGCGGAGCACAGTCTCTCACCACGATGACTGCTGGGCACTAGAGGCAGCATGCTGATTTAAACCATGGACAGAAAGGGTCTTCTTTTAAGGGCCCTGCTCTGTCCTAGTTTTAACTCGAAATGCAGTGTGCCACCACGGTGTGGATGTGTACCACCCGCCAATATACGTCCCAAGCTTTGGCAAACACTGTCACATACTACGCCTGTAATAACTATGATCTTAGATCATTTCCAGCATACTACCACTTGGAATAGTCAATCAAGCAAGTTAGGAATAACCGGCTACAGAAGAGTGACCGTGTTTGAAGCTGTTGAAGGCTTGCACCCGACAGAAGAGCTGTACTGAATCTCCATGTCTTCACGGTTCGATATCAAGGAGATGAGGCCTTGGAAATCCATTCATGCAGGGATATAATATTACACAATGTGCTGATGTTCATCAAAGGGCCGTCAGACCAAAGTTACACCGAGAGTACGCCATGCCGGCTGAATCCGACCATGTGTCTGAGATAGGGTCGTATTTCTGCACTGTGTTGAGATAGGTCGCACCTGAGTGACCACCGACCACATAGAGGTAGTTGTCAATCACTGCTGCGCCGACACCTGTACGGAAAAGAACAGAACGCAAACAGCTTGTAAATATAATGTATACGAGAAACTAACATTTAAAAATGTTTGCCTAATTAAACCACTTGCCTACTGGGCCAAACTCGACACTTCTCTCGTATATGTAAAAATCTGTTTTTCTTGCTAGAAAATTACTTGGAACCCCCAAACATTAGCCAGCCACTCAGCCCCCTCCACAGCCCAGCGCTCCAGTGAGGGGGGGGGGGTCCTATAAAGCAGACAGCAGTGACTGATAGTCACCATCTCTCTGCTCACAGAGCTCCGATAACTGAGCGATCAGCGGCGTTTGATTGCTTAGTTCTAAGTCAGACAGGGGACAAAAAAGAAGAAAGAACACCCAAACTTCTCTTTTAGTACCCAAAGTTAATTTTTCCACTTTGATCTCAAGATCAGTAATAGTGGAATGTGTTTTTTTTTTTTTTTTATTATTATTATTTAAAGATCCAGTCCCATACCACCATCATATAGTTCCCATACCCCCAATGAGGTATAAAGAATCTACCCCTACCTTAGACTATTAATCCAACATCATCTGTAGTTACATGGAGATCATGGAAGACATTAGGACGGTTTCTAAGATCTCTTATTTGTGAGATAAAACAGAATTATGTATCACATGGCCTCATTGCAGAAGGTTTATTAGCAATTAATCTCTCTGGCTATGTTTTGCTTCATACATACATACATACTGCAAAAAAAATAATCATGCAAACATAAATAATCAAACAGATTAATTAATAAACGTGCAAAAACCAAGTGCAAATTAAAATACACAAACTAAATATCTGATTATCTTAATAACACCATTAATTAGCCTACAAAAAAAACAAAAAAACGGGGGGAGATGACTTGGGCAAATGGATGATTAAAAAGTCCTAAAAAGGCAAAACTGAGTTTGAAAAAACAAGTAATTCCATAAGCCGCTTCTTATTGTTGTTTACACCATTCTGCGATGGTGACAAATTCAGTTTTTTAGATTCAGGCAAGGAAATAAATACAACAGCCGGATGGCCTCTTACCGAATAGGATGGACTCCAAATTATAGGAGTCAAACTCGCCTTGTATCAATCGTAATCAGCTGGAGACTTCCACCCGGTCCGCTTCCAAACCACTAGTCGGTCTCCTCCGTGAAAGTTTAGCCGTTTGGAAGCGGACCGGTCCATCCTATTCGGTAAGAGGCCATCCGGCTGTTGTATTTATTTCCTTGCCTGGATCTAAAAAACGGAATTTGTCACCATCGCAGAATGAATAAGAAGCGGCTTATGGAATTACTTGTTTTTTCAAACTCAGTTTTGCCTTTTTAGGACTTTTTAATCATCCATTTGCCCAAGTCATCTCCCCTTTTTTTTTTTTAGCTTTTATGCTTGGGACTGTATCTTAATAACACCATTAATTAGCCTAATCAGATACTTAGTTGGTGTATTTTAATTTGCACTTGGTTTTTGCACGTTTATTAATTAATCTGTTTGATTATTTATGTTTGCATGATTATTTTTTTCATGTTTAATTTTTTATTTTTTTTGCACTATGTATGTATGTATGTATGTATGTATGTATGAAGCAAAAAGCTTTTATGCTTGGGACTGTATTTTAATAACACTATTAATTGGCCTAATAGACATTTAGTTTGTGTTTAATTTGCACTTGGTTTTTGCACGTTTATTAATCTGTTTGATTATTTATTTTTGCACGTCTATTCATTTTTTCATGTTAATTTTTTTTTTTTTTTTTTTTGCGCAATCTGTTTTTGTATATATATTTTCTCCCACACCGTATATATGCTTTGTTTTTTTCACATTCATGGTATTAGTGAGATAATAATTGGTTAAGTGCAGAATTACAAAACTTCTTGTTTTGCTTCAGTCATGAATATCGTTTGGTATTGAAGGAGTTATTTAAAACCAACCCAGTTCAATCCTAATTGGCTGTGGTTCATTGAAGCAGGGTGCCAATACCTGAAAACAAGCAGAATTTGTATCCTGGCTCTACCTCCTCCCTCATGTGTTAGCTCAACTATTATATATCCCCATAGGACCTGAAGTATGTGCTAGGTTTTCACAAACAAGTAAATTATTTATAAAGACAACTAATGAAAAACATTCAAAACAATGCAGGGCTGGATTGTGAATAATTGATAGATATAATCCTATATTTCACTTTCTTTTTCCTCACCTGTTCTGGGTTCCGTCATGGGTCTACACACCGTCCACTGGTTTTGGTGAGGGTCATAACGCTCGATGCTGGACAAATGAGACACCCCGTTGTGTCCCCCCACCACAAAGATAAATCCCAGCATTACACTCACTCCAAAATTTATTCTTTTATCGGCCATAGGCGCCACCATTTCCCACGAGTCCTTAGCTGGATCATAACGTTCCACGCTACATGGGAGGAAAAAAAAAAAAAAAAAAAACACAGTCAATGGCTTATTAATAAAACAGCAAAAGGTACAATGATGCTCTATAATTCGTGGCAGAAAATCATATTTCAGCAGTTCCGAGCAGTTATGTAAATAAATTTCATCAGCAAGGGTTAAAAACCTTATTATTACAAGGGGTAGCCATTTTTGTTTGCTACATACACACAGGGGCTCAGTTTCTTGCTTTGCAGTGCTAAACAAGGGTTCAAAATTCAGGACAAGTTTAAACACATTTCTGTCCACAAACAAAGTTAGCATTTCTCTAAATTATGCCAAATGCATAGGATAAGTTAGAGTGGTTGTGAGCGAGTGCTTTTTCCGGCAAATTTTTAAATTGGTGAGAGAGGGTCTCTTAAACCTGTTTATGGTAAAGTGGTTGTAAACCTCAGACATGAAACGTGAACAAAGCATATCCCTTTATAGTGGATCTACGTTTCTCAATTAAGAGCACTATGGCCCAGTTTACACTGGTGCGACATGAAAGTCTTGCAGACTGACGATTCGACTATGCCCTGCAACCTACGGTCCGACATCGATCCAACTTCTATGTGACTTTAATGAACGAGATTCGATTTTGATCCAAGATATAAAAAAAAAAAAAAAAAGTGGGTCCCCCCTAAATCCATATCAGCTATGGGGCGTTGCCATGCGGTGACGTCACCCGGAGACCCAGTCTCTTGGGACGTCGCCACCCCGGGAATGATGGAGGCTACTGCCCCCACAAATAAAGAACCAGTCTACGTGATTTTGAGCATATGATCGTGACACTTATCACGCGCTAGCAAAAGGCTTCATTCTGGGGAGGGAAAAAAAATACATTTTTTTTATTGTAGATGACAATGTGCCTATGTTTAATAATGCAACTGTTCTACAATTACAGTATTTAAAAAAAGAAGATAAGACTATATTCATATTTGTCAGCCTGTGGCAGGTGAACTACAAATTAGTCACAGAGTTAGGCCTCATGCACACTGGATGTTACAAAAACCAGTAGCGTTAGCTGTCGAAAGATGTGGCTGTAGAATGAGTTTTGCAGTGTTTTTGCTGTAGCATTTTTCAGCAAAACTATACTCCTACAAAAGCTTATAAATGTCAAACAGACACGTTTTTCAGCTTTTATCAGAGTTAGAGCATTTTTACAGCAGAAAAACTCTTCTTAAAGCCCAATAGTTCTGGGGGTTTTTCCAGCCAGAAACCGCCCCCGTCAAAAACTGCTGATAACAGCCTGTGTGTGCATGGACACATAGGATTACATGCTGGGGAGTTCACTAACTGCAGAAAAAAACTAAAAAAATAAAAAGGCCTGAACCCAAAAACAGCAGCTGTAAAAACATCCAGTGTGCACGAGGCCTTATAGTTAGTTAACAGACATATACTGACCCTCCTAAATTTTGCGATCCCCATAACTGTTAGCAAAGTATAGCAGGCTGGAGGCCTCACACTATGCAGCTTTACTGCAGCAGTGGTGGCCAATAAATTTCAAATCTTTTAGAAGCAAAAGACGTTTTGTTTATCTGCAAATTCCGAATTAATTTTCATTCGAAAATCAGAGAGTTTGTGCAATGTCTGATCCGATGGTGCCACCATTGATTTCAAAATTCGACCAACTAAGCCTTCAATTTCATGTCATGTTGCTACAGAAAAGAATTTCCGTGGCTAGGAATCTTTTCTTTCCCAGGATTTTATTTTCTTGCGCATTTCTTTTTTTTGATTATATTTCTCACACGATTCTCCCATCATAGATTAGAAATTGTTAATTTTTCAAAACAAGAATAAATATATGCACACACTAAATATATATAATTACACACCCAAATATTAGACACAAGTGTGTTCCTCTTCCAGTACTCTATTCATGCTGAGAATTGTTCCCCTAACAACCATGTATTTGTAGTGATAAAGATAGCTAATTAAATCCCTTGCCAATTACTATCATGAGGATGTAAATGTTACATGGGATAAACAGAAGGCTCCTCAACAATAAACACAATGTACCTGTTCATATGAGCCGGGCCATAACCACCTATAGCGTAGATCATGCCATCCAGTACAGCGCCTGCAAAGCAGCTCCTCGTCTTAATCATTGGAGCGACCGGCTGCCACTCCTTTGCTTTCGGGATATATTTTTCCACTGACTGTAAGCATGACTGTCCATTATATCCGCCTAAGGCATAAAGTTCTCCTGCTAAAACTACAGTGCCCAGGGTGCTGCGACACTCATTCATCCTCCCCACAGACGTCCACGTGTTGGTGACCGGGTCCCAGCACTCCACAGAGCTCTCGTGCTTCCTCATACTGATGCTCTGTCGCATGTGAGTGACAATGCCCCCCGCAGTAGTGGCAATGCCCCCAACAACATACACTTTCTGGTCCAGGGTGCATAGTCCAAACTCATAACGAGGCGTTGACAGAGGCGCCAGGCCTATCCAAGAGTCGTCCTGGGGGAAATACATCTCCATGCTGGAAAGAAGAAAGGGACAACAGAATTAAGCATTGCAAGTTATACGTCTGCAAAAGACCATTTTGAAATCTAAATTCCAGAATAACAGCTAGGATTAGCAAGGAGAGAGGTTATTTCTCTGCCTACTGTTCTCCTGTCGGCACATCCCCTGTGATGGACTGAGCAATGCAGGAGGGTTTGCCTTAGACTTTTCCCAGTCTAAGGCATTTATACTATCACACATTTAAAAGGCCAAGTTCACCTTTGTTCACTTTTTTTTCCTCCAAATTCCAGCTCCCCTATGTACCAATATAGCATTAAATGTACTTTTGCAAAATCAAAACAGGTTTCCATATATTCTACACAGGCTTACCTCACTCTCTTCATAAGAGGTTTAAACACACTGCTCCATTACTTCTGCCGTACTTATTGGACAGACTTTAGGTCATGACACAGGAAGGAGTTGACCAGCTGATCTCATTAGCACACACCCTGCATCATCCACCCTCAGCTGGTCAACTCCTTGCTGTGTCATGACCTAAAGTCTGACCAGGAAGTAAGGCAGAAGTAATCAAGTAGTGTTTTTAAACAGCTTGAAAAGGCCGTTTTATTTTTGCAAAACAAGTACATTAATGCTATATTGGTACATAGGGGAGCTGGAATTTAGAAAAAAACAAAAGTGAACTTAGACTTTAACCCCTTCACGCTGATGTAACACAAAATATGCAGCCTCGGCTTGAAGGGGTTGTACCAGGGGTGATGCCAGCTGCAGGCATCACCCCAGGTACCGTTTTTAGAGCGGATGGTTGGCTTACAATAACAACCGATGCGGCTAAAAGCTGCTTGGCTTTTATCACAAGCAGCGGGAGAGGACATCTTACCCTCCCTCTTCCCCCAACTCACGTCGCCTTCTGCGGCTTGCCCATCCCACCAGGAGGCCCGAGCAACCAGCCTGCATGTCCACCAGCCGGCCGGAGACACGAAAAAAAGCTGGAATCGGCTTCGATCGGGTCTCGGATCTAGGAACCCGGAAGCGATGTCATGACATCACTTCCGGTTTACAGAAGACTTAAAGTGGCTGTAAACCCTCTGATACTACTTGCACCTACAGGTAAGCCTACATTAAGGCTTACCTGTAGGTGCTTGCAATATCTCCTTAACCTACATGGTTAAGGAGATATTTGCAGAAAATCGGGCACCGTAGACAACGGCACAGGCCCACTGAGTGCACCGGGTCTTGAATGGGAAAATGACAAACACGCGCATGCGCGGGGATCGTGCCGGTCTTTGCCTATTACTGTCACAAGGGATGCTTACATTCCTTCTAAAAGCAATAAAAGTGATTAAAAAATTAAGGGGACAGTGTAAAAAAAAAAAAAATTTTTTAAAGTGCCCTCATACCTCCGTGCTCACGCGCATTAGTGAACGTACACGCAGGTCGCGCCCGCAATTGTAAACTGTGTTCAAACCACACGCGAGGTATCGCCGCGATCGTTCGAGCGAGAGAAATAATTCTAGCCCAAGTATCAGTTTTTCGCCATTTCACGAGTGACATGTTAAGTATCTATTTACTTGGCGTAACAATTCACATTGTACAAAAAATTTGGGCTAACTTTAGTTTTAGTTTTTTCCCCAAAAAAAAAAAAAAAATTGCATTTGAAAGACCACTGTGCAAATACAGTGTGACATAAAAATATTGCAACGATCGCCATTTTATCCTCTAGGGTCTCTGCTAAATATATAAATGTTTGGGGGTTCCAAGTAATTTTCTAGCAAAAAATACAAAATTTAACCTGTAAGCAACAAATGTCAGAAAAAGGCTTAGGCATTAAGGGGTTAAATTGGATCCAAAAGCGGAAAAGTTTTTTTTATTACATTTTGGTTCAGGGTAGGGAATGGTTAAAATAGTCAAACTTTTATTTTTTGCCATTGGAGAGATTTTCTGTCACACCCTGTCCTGTAAATACAACAGGAAATGAGAGCAAATCTCTCCAAACTGAAGGAAATTCCCACTTAGACCACTGTGACTAGAACATGTGTCCCCATTAAAAGATGCTTGTTCAAAGTCATCTTCTAAGCACCTGTGGGAGCCCCATGACCACATGTAGAATCTAAAATGGAGGCCTTGATTTCTGATTTTACTCTGAACCTATGAATAGTTCACCAACATTTTTAAAAGGGGTCTGGACTAACTCAAGAGCTATGTCCACCATACAAATCTTTGGAACTTTAAAAGGGGTTGTAAACCCTCATTTTTTATAAAAAACAAACATGTTATACTTACCTGCTCTGTGCAATCGTTTTGCACAGAGCAGCCCTGATCCCTTTCTTTTGGGGCGCTCCAGGCCCTTCCTCTTCATTGGACACCTGTTCGGGGCTCGCTCCCGAGTCACGCTGCAGCATCCATTGACCCGCCCCACGCACTTGTGTCACTGTATTGGATTGACAGCAATGGCTCCCGCTGCCATCAATCTATCCAATGAGGAGAGAGACAGCAACTGCGCTCGTGCACATCGCTGGATCGGATTTGGCTCAGGTAAGAAAAAAAAAAACTGCCTGTTTATCCATTGGAGTTTTTATCCGAATTAATTGGCTGTTCTATTTATCTATATATAGAGCTATACCACCAATTCATGCAATAAGATTATTCTACTTTATACGGACTTCTGGCTGATGTCATCTCCGTGTTCTGCTGCCTGTGCGCTGCTCTGACTGACATAGCTTTCTTCTCATTTTTCAGTTATGTTTTCCGTCTTTATGGGTGGAGCATCAATATTTGGGGTCAGTATACTCAGTTGTGTCTTTACTGTTCCAATTTTAGAATATATGTTCTATGCATATTGTGTGTCTCTGTATACCCCTGATGATATACATTCTGTTACCATAGATATAAGCTACAGATCTGGAACTCGCAAGCCCTCTGTCCCTGAAGAAGATCTGCATTTTGTTTTTCGAAACGCCTTGGACGTTCTGTCTGACAAGCTCTGGGCTTTTCTTGCAGCAGTTTTCCATTTCTGCTCCCAACATTTGTGTTTGTTGCGTTTTAGCCCATTTCCACGTTGCTATATGCTACCAATGTGCAATAAATTTGAATACTTTTTACTACTAAACTGTCTGTGGCCCGTTTAAAGTTCCAATCTGAGGAATTCATGCTTTACTCTATCAGGGATGTGGTCCACAATCAGTTTAATCAACTAGTTGCGGTAGAGGGTCTCTAAACGGTACCGTTCTTTAGAGTGGACAGTCGGCTCAGCAGCCGCTCGGCTGTTATTACAAGCAGCGGGAGGGGACGTTCCCCCCCTCCCGCCGCTTGCCCGGGCTCTCCCCTCCCACCGGGAGGCCAGTGCAACCATCTGGCACGTCCGCCGACTGGCCAAAGACCCGAACAAAGCAGATGCTTCGTTCAGGTCTCGGATCTAGTAACCCGGAAGCAATGTCATGACATCCCTTTCCAGATTACTGGCATCTTAAAGGCGCCAGTTTTAAAAAATATAAAGTATTCAAAAACGCCGATCTTGACATTTTGAATACTTTCAAGGGCAGTGAAGGGATTTGGGGTCTTATAGACCCCCGATCTCTCCACATAGAGTACCTGTCACAAGGGATGTTTACATTCCTTGTGACAGCAATAACAGTGATGATAAAAAAAAAAAGTGTAAAACATTTTATTTTTTTAAATGTATAGAATATCGGCAAACAATCTCTGCTATCGGCCTGAGAGGTGGCCGAAATATCGGTATTGCATCGGCACCGAAAAAACGATATTGGTCGATCCCCAAGCTCAACGGGGGGAGATCACTGGACTAACATTGGATAGGTAGTACAGTGGCTCCTCCCAAGCTCTTCAGTTTTTTTCATTCAGCCAAAAAATAAAAAACACGCTAGTGTGTACCAGGTTTTAGTATCAGAGAAGGTGGGCTATAAAAAGAACCTCTTACATTGTTCTAAACAAGGAAAGTGACAGGTTTTCTTTAGAACCAGAAAAGAGGTTTGCGCTGGGCACATACTCGATGGGTCACCTGCTAATGTATGGAAGACCCTTACATTTCTACAAGAACATACCTCTCCAAACACGTAAACAGTCCAGCTTTCCCTCCCACCGCGCAAAGCACTTTGGGAGCGCAGCGTGGCTGAGTCTTTAGCACCGTCTGATGGGACAGTCTATGTTCAGGCATAAAATGGTATTTCAGAGCTTCGTTGAGTAAATGTTTACAGGTGTGGTCATCGCGTATAAGGTGATTAGCTTCATACAGCCTGGTGAGAAATTTGACACTCAGCAAAGGCAGTCGGACACAGTGCAACAATTGGGAGAGGAACTTCTGCCTCTCCTGTACGTCATACTTGATCCAGGCCTCTAGCGCATAAAACACGCTCTCCTCACTAACAACATTCAAACAGTCATTGGAAACGATCTCGTGCAACTCCGAATTTGTCAGCTCGAAAAACTCTTCCGTCTGACAGACGTCCTCAAAGTTCTGGCAAATGAACTTGTTGGCAGCTAGGTAAAGTTCGTGGCAGCCGTAAGTCTCGGCAAAGCGCGAAATGCCAATGCAATTGCCCACATCGAGCTGGCTCTCCAGGAACGCACAGCATTCCTTCAGCACTAGCTTGATCTGTAGCAGGTTGGCCGCTGGAAGAAGAGACTCCACCGTTTCCTGGGAGATGAAAACTGTCCCTGTGTAGGCGTATTCTATGATGGCCTGGAGGGCGGCCTCATCGACGCACTGGAATTCTACCTGCGTATTCTCTTTCTCCGAAAGGTTTCCTGTAAACATTGCTTTAAAATAGGGGCTGATGCTGGCGAGCACCACTTTATGGGCGTGTATCTTGACATCGCCAACCTGGAGGACAATATCGCAGAGCTCGTGGTGTTGGCGGAGGAGGTTCAGGCCCTGCAGAAGCTGTTCCGAGTGCAAGTGGGTTATGTTGGCAAGCATGTAGGACTGAGAGGAATGGTCCATCTGAAAAGACAAATAAAAACATATACTTATATACATCATTTAAACACTGGTTAAAAGTGATTGTAAATTCCTGTTTAAAAAAAATTAAAAAAATAAACACGTTATACTTACCTCCTCTGTGCAGTTGGTTTTGCACAGGGCAGCCTCTTCTCGGGTCCCTCTTTGCTGCTTCTGGCCCCCCCCCCCCACAGTCAGCAGCTTCCTATGGGAGCACCTGAGTCGAGTCACAGCTTTGTGTGTCCATTCAGACACGGAGCCCCGACCCGGACCCTCCCCCTCTCTCCCCCGATTGGCTGACTGACTTTTTTCGGAAAAATCTTTTTTATTAAATTTTCAATTTCACATACAGCTGTAGCCCACGCAGGGGCAAGACCAACAGGTCACATTCTGTTTCAAATATTTTATTGAATTTTATAATTATCAACAAAATTCCATTAACAGAGCATGTACAATAATATAATAGAAATAGATTTTCCATTAACAGAACATGTACAATAGTGTAGTAGAAAAAGGCATAATCATTCAGGAAAGCAACTCTTATAAATGTAAATGAAAATAGATAACCTAGCGGATTGTAGCATAAGATTATGTAACATGAAATGTCATAATCATAGCTTCATGGCAGCTATTTGATGACAAGTAATTGAGAAATGAAGTACAGGTCACATTCTCATACAGCACATATAACACAAGAACCAAACAAAACAATCTACTAAGCTACTAACTACCCCAATGTGGGGAGACGGTTCAGTTCAGGATTAACTATGCTCAAACCTGGGATACCAGGATACAAATTAAAATGTTTAACTCATGACTGAGTGGCCAGAGTAGGGCCGAAACAACTAATCGATTATGAAAATAGTAATCGATTAATTTCATAATCGATTAATCGGCCAATAATATAATGGGGTTAAAAAATTAGCCCTTTACAGTACAAAGCAAATCGCTACTGTAAATATTACTTTCACTGTCCCACAGTAAAAAATGAACCCCTTACAGTAGCGATTATTTGCAGAAAAGCATGCAATGCGTTTTTGTGGCAATTTGTGCTAATCGATTATGAAATTAATCGATTACTATTTTCATAATCGATTAATCGGCCAGTAACATAATGGGGTTAAAATAAACTAAAATTAGCCCTTTATAGTACAAAAAGAGCAAATCGCTACTGTATATATTTTGTTCACTGTCCCACAGTAAAATTAACACCTTACAGTAGAGATTATTTGCTCTTTGTACCAATTTTAGTTTTTTTTAACCCCATAATGTTTAGGGCCGAAACAACTAATCGATTACTATTTTCATAATCGATTAATCGGCCAGTAACATAATGGGGTTAAAAAAAAAAGAGCCCTTTACAGTACAAAAAGAGCAAATCGCTACTGTAAATATTACTTTCACTGTCCCACAGTAAAAAATAAACCCCTTACAGCGATTATTTGCTCTTTTTGTACTATTTTTAGTTTTTTTAACCCCATTATGTTACTAAACATCTCAGGCCTGGGTTTCGTGCTTTTTACAGAAACACACTACAGGTCATTTACATGGTTTCCTATGGGACACGTTCACATCCAGGATTTTTTCAGCTGCTGCGTATTTGGAAAGGACAAGTACTTTTTTTAAACGCAAAACGGTGCTATTTTGTTTTTTTTGGGTTCAATATACTTCAATAGAGAAGCTGCAGAAAAGCATGTAATAAAGGGATTTTTATAACAGCTTACCTGTAAAATCCTTTTCTTGGAGTACATCACGGGACACAGAGCGACTTGGTCATTACTAATGGGTTATATAGATACCTTCAGGTGCTGGCACTGGCAACTTCCAAAACCGGAAGTACCCTCCCCTATATAAGCCCCTCCCATCCGGGAGCACCTCAGTTTTGTAGCAAAGCAATAAGTGTCCCAAAAAGAGGGGTGGGAGCTCTGTGTCCCGTGATGTACTCCAAGAAAAGGATTTTACAGGTAAGCTGTTATAAAAATCCCTTTTTCTTTTTCGTACATCACGGGACACAGAGCGACTTAGTCATTACTAATGGGACGTCCCAAAGCAATGCCAAATGAGGGGAGGGATATATAAGCTGGGCGCCATCAGGCATGAGGATCTTTTGCGGCCTGCAACACACTGCGCCCAAAGGCGACATCCTCCTGACTTCTAACGTCTACCTGGTAGAACCTAGTAAACGTGTGTACTGAAGACCATGTTGCGGCCTTACAGACTTGAGCCAGGGAGGCCTGGTGATGCACTGCCCATGAAGTTCCAACTGCTCTCGTGGAGTGCGCCCTAACTTTGAACGGAGGCGGTCTCCTTCTCAAGCCATAGGCTTGTATTATGACCTGTCGAATCCACTTGGCTAAAGTAGATTTTGATGCTGCCTGACCCTTTCTGGGGCCTTCCGGCAGAACAAACAAAGTATCCGTTCTACGAATCTGAGCAGTGGCTTTTAGATAAGCTTTAACTGCTCTTACTACATCCAAAGAATGCAATAACTTTTCCTCTACCGAGGTAGGTTTGGGAAAAAAAGAAGGAAGAACCACATCTTGGTTCAAATGAAACCTCGATACCACCTTAGGAAGAAAGGCTGGATGAGGACGTAATACTACTCTGTCCTTATGGAAAACCAGATATGGCTCCTTACAGGACAAGGCGGCTAATTCCGATACTCTTTTAGCCGAACAAATGGCTACTAAGAAAATCAATTTCCTGGTGAGAAGAACCAGGGAAATATGCTGTAATGGTTCAAACGGTTGTTTCTGTAGAATTGACAGAACCAGGTTTAAGTCCCATGGACATATGGGAATACTAACCGGAGGGCTAATACGCATCACTCCTTGTATGAAAGCTTTGACTAATGAATGCAAAGCCAAGGGCCTTTGAAAAAATATTGACAAGGCCGAAATCTGACCCTTGATAGTACTCAAGGCAAGCTTCCTATCTACAGCCCACTGTAGGAAGTCCAGAATCCTACCTATTACGTAGATGCCATTTCTTGGCCTCACACCACGTGATGTACGCCTTCCAGATCCTATAATAGATCTGCCTGGATACCGGCTTCCTGGCATTGATCATGGTAGATACCACAGGATTAGAGAGCCCTCTCTTTTTTAGAATGTGGGCTTCAATAGCCAGGCCGTCAAACCTAGGGCTGGTAAGGAAGGGTGGTATATCGGTCCTTGCGAAAGCAGGTACGGACGATGTGGGAGGGTCCAAGGACTCCCCACTGACATTTTTACAATCTCCGCGTACCATGCCCTTCGGGGCCACGCTGGAGCCACCAGAATCACTGGTTTCTTTTCTACCCTGATTCTGCGGATTAATCGCGGTAACAATTGTGGCGGTGGGAATGCATATATCAGCTTGAACTGATCCCAAGGGAACACTAGGGCATCCGAGCCGCAAGCTAGAGGATCCCTTGTGCGAGACACAAATCTGTCCACTTTTGCGTTGAATCTGGATGCTAGCAGATCTACATCCGGTGTTCCCCACCGCTGGCATATTGCCTGGAAAACCTCGGGGTGAAGAGACCATTCCCCCGGGCATAATTGCTGGCGACTTAAAAAGTCCGCTCTCCAATTTTCCACTCCTGGGGATGAAAACCGCGGATATGGCTGGGACATATCTTTCTGCCCATTCCAGGATGCAATTCGCTTCCCTCTGGGCTGCACGACTCCTGGTGCCACCCTGGTGATTGATATATGCCACTGCTGTGGCATTGTCTGAATGAATTCTGACAGGGGACCCTTGGAGTTTGGATGTCCATGTTACTAGGGCATACCGGGCTGCTCGTATCTCTAAGAGATTGATGGGCAGGGCCTTCTCTGCTTCTGACCACTTGCCCTGGAGAGACCATTGCTCCAGTACTGCCCCCCAGCCTATGAGGCTGGCATCTGTAGTGACCACCTTCCAAGAAACCGGACTGAAGGGTTTCCCTTTTTCCAGATTCTGGGGCACCAACCACCAATGGAGGCTCTTGCGAACGGAAGGGGACAGGGACATTGGTAAGTCTAAAGCCTGAACTTTTTTGTTCCAGGCTGACAGTATGGCCCTCTGCAAGTTCCTTGAATGGAATTGACCGTAGGGTACTGCTTCGAATGAAGCCACCATTTTCCCAGCAGCCTCATGCACAGGCGTATGGATGGTTTTCTTTTTGTACCCACTAAGTGGGTCAAATCTTTTAAAGATGACACCTTCTCTGGAGGTAAGAAAATCTTTCTCTGATTTGAATCCAGCCTTAGCCCTAAGTATTCCAGACTTCTGACTGGTCTTAGAGCTGACTTGTCCCGGTTGATAATCCAACCGTGAGATTCCAGATACTTGATTTGTCTTGTGAATAGCTACTTCCAGCTTTTCCACTGAGTGGTCTATTAGTAGCAGGTCGTCTAGATATGCCATTATCGTTACACCTTGTGTTCTTAGATTGGCCAATAGTGGGGCCAGAATTTTTGTGAACACTCGTGGTGCTGTGGCCAGACCGAAAGGTAAGGCTCTGAACTGAAAATGGCGCCTTTCTACTGCAAAGCGTAGAAATTTCTGGTGGGCCGGAAAGATGGGAATATGCAGATAAACATCCCTTATGTCGATCGAGGCTAACCATTCCTGCCCTTGAAGGGCGGTGGCCACCGATCGGATCGACTCCATCCGAAAAGTCCTGACATGTAGGAACTTGTTTAGCCCTTTTAGATTTAATATGGGCCTCACGTCCCCATTTGGTTTGGGGACTGTGAAAAGGTTCGAGTAAAACCCAAACCCGCTTTCTTCCAAGGGAACCTTCATGATTACACCTTGGAGCAATAGTTGTTCTAGTGCCAGAAGGAGGGATCCTCTTCTGGGGATCGCTTGGCACGTTTGACCTCATAAAATGGGCAGGAGGAGTGTCTTTTAACTCCAGCTTGTATCCCAGACTTACTGCGGAGATCACCCATCTGTCTCTGATGGTGTCCCGCCAGGTCTCTGTAAACAACCGAAGTCTTCCCCCCACCCGATTGAGTGGGGGCAACCCTTCATGACTTGGGGGGAGGTTTTGTACCTCTCTTGACCCAGGGTTTCTTGTTACCCTGTGATTGTCCCTGATTTCTGCCCCCTGAATTTGACCGCGGAGGCCGTCGGAACTGTTTCACAGCCGATGTGCCAGGGACTGGAGAAGTAGGCCTCTTAAAAGAAGGACTTCTACTCTTGTTCTTAACCGGCAAGAGTGTACTTTTACCGGCAGAAATTTTCTGGATATACTTGTCCAGATCTTCTCCAAATAAGCGTTCTCCATGAAATGGGAAGCTAATCAGCAATTTCTTACAGGGAGCTTCAGCAGACCAGTTTTTGAGCCACAGAAGCCTACGCATATGTACTACAGACAGCGTAAAGCGGGAGGCCTGTTGGATTGTATCCTTTATGGCGTCCACCGCAAAACACAAGGCTCTAGGTAGGTCAGCTAGGGCAAGAGCCTGCTGATCTGGTAACTCCCTTAAGACTTGTTTCAACTGATCTTTCACCGCTTGTCAGACTCCAATCGCTGCTACTGCAGGTTGTGTCACCATGCTTGCTGTAGAGAAAGCAGATTTTAGTAAAGACTCCAATTTTTTATCTATTGGGTCTTTGAACATTGGAACATTATCTACTGGACATGTCAGTGATTTATTCACACAAGAGATGGCTGCGTCCACTGTAGGGACCCTCCATTTTTTTATGAACTTATCCTCCATGGGATAGATCACTGGAAATCTCTTGGGGGGAGTAAATATTTTATCAGGATGCTCCCAATCCTGGTAAATAAACCCTTCCAATAAAGGGTGGATTGGGAAGGAACAGACAGCCTGGGGAGCTTTCAGCGACCCCAGCGAGGAAACCATAGTGGTTGATGGTTCCGCCAGAGGCATTTTAAATGCTGATCGGACCATGTTAGTCAGAGACTGAACCCATAATCTTTCAGCCTGAGATGCTGAGAAAGGTTCTTCCACTGTTGATTCCTCCATAACTGAATCAACCTCATCCTGATCCCCTTCAGGTAGGTCGATCTCTGTGTGGGGCTGTTCCTCCACTAACAGGCACTCTGAAGGAGGAGACGGAGATCGGACGCGCTTTTCCTGTGACAGGGAAGCAGCGATCAATGCTGTTAATCTCTCTTCCAATCCTCCCAGAGTTGAGGATAAAACCTCCTCTGTTATATATACAGGAGCAGGTGGACTGGGGACAGCCGCAGCACCAGGCACTCCTGCGGGGTTCCTACGGCTACTGACCTCTGAATTTTCAGGGGAGATTGGTGCAGTACAAGCATGCCCAATATCCTCAGAGCCCGATGGAGACCCCTTTGGCTTCCTGGAAGACTTATTTCCGGAGCGTCTGGATGACATCCTTTAAGCACAAAGCTGAGTTATTCCCGTCGTCATGCACCAATTTTGCTGGTAATAGTCTAACACAGTTGCTGCTATATACCAGCTGGTGTCCACTAAAGTGCCTTTCTATGGGGATGCCTGCATCAACCGCCTCTGTGTGCCACCGTTTTGTTGCTAGCTCTGTTTGCATCCAGCTGACACTTGTACTGTGTCTTTTATACATGCTGGGACGCCTGCACATGCGCAGAAGCGCCGCGCATCGAGCATCATCCACCCGCCCCGCCCCTTAATTTTCATAGGAGGCGCGTGCACGCGCCCGCGCGCCATTGGCGCCCTTTCGAAACCAAGCAGGGACTAGGAGCCAGGGCCCTTTTTGCCGGAGGGCCTGTGCGGTGAATGAGCGCAGCAACAGGGCAGAGGAAGTGGATTCCCACAGAGAACTTACCAACTGCCTGGATCTTTTGACTTGAGAAAACCAAAGATCCACAGCGGCCTCTAGTGGTTTAACACAGGTACCGCGGTCCTCTTTTTTTTTTTTTCTTGACTACTATTAAAATTTTACATTTTCCAGTAGTTACAGGCATACACAGATATTAGCGGGAATACCGTTAGGTAACAGACAGAAAGACAAATTAGGCTTGGGGGTCCCCCAATAGAACCAAGTTCCTGGGGGCCCCCACTTACCTGTTCCCCGCCGCAGGACTCTGTTTGGTCCACAGAAGCCCAAACTTCACCTATCACGGCAGGCATTGTAATTAAACCTTCAGGGACCGGGTTCCCAAGGATTCCACTCCCCTGGACCTGTATAGCACCCTGCACAGACAACATCTTGGTCGTGGGTATGACCAGAGCTCTGGATCCCAAGGTCCAGCCCTCCTAAGAGAGGCATTACAGGCAAAACCTTGCTCTTCTGCTGCAAGGCCCGGGTACCGACCGTTTAGCTATGAAGCTTTTTTGGTGGGATCCGGAACAGCTTACTAAGGCCCAAAAGAACCTGTACGCAAGCCCAGTGAAAACACATGTTACTCTTTGGCCAACACCTTAAACACTGGCAAAAAACTGAGGTGCTCCCGGATGGGAGGGGCTTATATAGGGGAGGGTACTTCCGGTTTTGGAAGTTGCCAGTGCCAGCACCTGAAGGTATCTATATAACCCATTAGTAATGACTAAGTCGCTCTGTGTCCCGTGATGTACGAAAAAGAAAATGTGTTTTTGCGGCAATTTGAGTTTTTTAGTCTGCCCAACAACAAATTGGGCAAAAAAAAAAAATATATGTAAAAATGCAGCAAAATTACCTTTTTTTTACGGTTATTAACCGATTAATCGAAACAATAATCAGCCAACTAATCGATTATGAAAATAATCGTTAGTTGCAGCCCTAATTATGTTAGGCCCCATGCACACGAGACGCTGTTATTTGCTGTTGAACGCGCGTTCAGAGGCAGTTGGACGCTTTTTTCAACTGCTCCTGAACCCATTCAATGTTATCCTATGTGTCCATGCACACACTCTCGTTTTTTGGCGTTTACAAGCAGTTGCGTTTAACCTCGTTTTTCCAGAAGCAAAAAAATGGGTTCAGACGCAAAAGTTTTCCACGTTTCAGACGCTAAACGCGGTACCGGCGTTTTGCTGCGTTTGCGTTTATAAGCGTTTTTAAAGGTAACCTATTTTTTAACATTAGAAATCTCAAAAATGATGGCAAATGATGAAAAACTATTAAAAAATATAAAAGAAAACTGTAATTGCTTGCATTGCATTGTGGACAATCCACAACTTGTGGCAGGTAACGTGGCAAGTGGACAATCAACAACTTGTGGCAGGTGACGTGGCCAGGTGACGTGGCAGGTGATGTGGCCAGGTGACATGGCAGGTAACGTGGCCAGGTGATGTGGCCAGGTGACGTGGCAAGTGGACAATCCACAACTTGTCGCAGGTGACGTGGCACGTGATGTGGCCAGGTGACGTGGAAAGTGGACAATCCACAACTTGTGGCAGGTGACGTGGCTAGATGACGTGGCAGGTAATGTGGGCAGGTAACATGGCTAGGTGACGTGGCAGGTGACGTGATAAGTGGACAATTTACAACTTGTGGCAGGTGACGTGGCCAGGTGACGTGGCACGTGATGTGGCCAGGTGACATGGCAAATGGACAATCCACAACTTGTGGCAGGTGACGTGGCCAGGTGACGTGGCAAGTGGACAATCCACAACTTGTGGCAGGTGACGTGGCCAGCTGACGTGGCAGGTAACGTGGCCAGGTGACGTGGCAGGTAACGTGGCCAGGTGACGTGGCAGGTAACGTGGCCAGGTGACGTGGCAGGTAACGTGGCCAGGTAACGTGGCAAGTGGAAAATCCACAACTTGTGGCAGGTGACGTGGCCAGGTGACGTGGCCAGGTGACGTGGCAGATGATGTGGCAAGTGATACGCTAAATACAAGTACACTGCTGCTCTCTCAGCTGCTGCTACTCACTCTGGTCTCACAAACTGGCTGAAATGGTTAAAATTTACTGTTTTTTGAGCTTAGGGAGTGTCTATGATGAAACGCTTATAAACGCAAACGCGGTTAAACGCCGCTAAACGCGGCCGCAAACGCGGCAAAACGCGCGTTTATAAACGCCGGTTTCAGCGTTTAAAAACGTGTGTTCAGCAGAGTTTGCACCTGCGTCTCGTGTGCATGGGGCCTTACTAAACATCTCAGGCCTGGGTCACACCTCTGTGTTTTTTGGTGCTTTTTGCAGAAACACACTACAGGTCATTTACATGGTTTCCTATGGGACACATTCACATCTATGATTTTTTCAGCTGCTGCGTATTTGGAAAGGGCAAGTACTTTTTTTAATGCAAAACGGTGCTATTTTGTTTTTTTGGTTCAATATACTTCAATGGAGAAGCTGCAGAAAAGCAATTTGCGGCAATTTATGTTTTTTAATCTGCCCAACAACAAATTGGCCAAAAAAAAATGTAAACATGCAAATCGTGCAAAATCATTTTTTTTTTTTTTTTTTTTTTAAGGTTATTAATCAAAACAATAAATCGGCCAACTAATCGATTATGAAAATAATCGTTAGTTGCAGCCCTAGGCCAGAGACTATGTTAAAAGGGGTTGTAAAGGGAATTTTTTTTTTTTTTAAATAACTAACATGTTATACTTGCCTCCACTGTGCAGCTCGTTTTGCACAGAGTGGCCCCGAACCTGGTCTTCTGGGGTTCCTCGGTGGCTGTCTCGGCTCCTCCCCCTAAGAACTGAACACCTTCATGCCAGCTCTCTCGCATGGTGGTGAGTGATAGCGGGCGCGCTCCCGTGATACAGCCGCTCACTGTATCACTCGGCCCCGCCCCTGGATGTGATTGACAGCAGCGCGAGCCAATGGCTGCGCCGCTTTCAATCCATCCACTCTAGCCAATCAACGACCAGGCTGAGCGGCGAAGACAACGTTGGGGGCGAGCGCAGCAGGTGAACGGGCTCAGGTAAGTAAAACGGGGTGGGGGGGACGGTATTGTCGGATGTTTTTTCACCTTAATGCATACGATGCATTAAGGTGAAAAAACACGAACCTTTAGTGTCCCTTTAACTAGAGTAGGCTTAATCTCCACTTGCCGTAGTGGTGGCTGACTGACTGACTTTGATTACAAAATAGAAAAAGAGAAAAATACCACGCTGTCGCTCTGAATAATAAACAGCAGCCTGCACAGAAAATGACAATTGCAAACAAGTGATAACAGATTAAATGTGCAGCACTAATAGGAACAGCCACTGTGCAACCAGAGACTGTAATAAAAGTGCTTGCTCTGGGGTCACTTGTGCATGCTTGCTCCTGAGCCCTGCTCTATGCATCCACACACAGCCATAGCTTGGCTCCACCCCCCCCCACTCTCTCCTCATTGGCTCACTGACTGTCATTCACAGTAGAAGGAACCAATAGCTCCTGCTGCTGTCTCAGCCAATGAGGAATGAGAGACCTGGGAGAAGTTCAGCTCTTGTGCACATCGCTGGATCAAGAGGGAGCTCAGGTGAGTATTGGGGGGGGGGCAGGAGTGCCGGAGGGGGACCTGAGAAGAGGATCGGGGCTGCTCTGCGCATTACACAGAGCAGGTAAGTACAACATGTTTGCTGTTTTTTTAAAGCCAAACCTTTAATACCACTTTTTACCTTAAAGCGGAGTTCCACAAAGGAATGAAACTTCCGCTGATCGGATTCTCTCCCTCCGGTGCCGCTTTGGGTGAGGACATCGCGGGCTCCCTGGACAGGTAAGTGTCCTTATATTAAAAGTCAGCAGCTGCAGTATTTGTAGCCACTGACTTTTATTTATTTTTTTCCTCCCTGGCAGAACTTTGCTTTAAAGTGGTTGTAAACTTCAGACATAAAATGAACAAAGCATTTCCCTCTATAGTGTGTACTTGTCTCAATTAAAAGCACCAAGAGTTATTTCTGTCTGTGGCTTTGCTCCTCTGATATCAGCAGGAGTCAATTCTGACAGGTTTGGCTGACACCACGAGAAAAAAAGGTGACATAGGAGGGAGCTCTAGTGGATCGACAGCCTCAGCTTTGTTTCTGTGTCAAGGTGGGCATGTCCCTTACCTCCAATGATCACTGCAGAGTATAACTTCAGCTCTCTGCCCCCTTTTTTCTGAATTCTCAGAGAAGCTGTAAATTTAAGCATATTGTATGGCTGAAGAGAAGAATGCAGACAAAGACGTACAACTTATGTCAGAGGATTTGTTTCATGTCCATGTATAACCTGAGGCCAGTCACTTCTCTGGGTATATGGAAAGGTTTACAACCACTTCAAAGTTGAATTCCAGGTATGGATGTTTTTGCATAGTGTCATTGGTCCAATGTAAGTACCGTGCGTTCCATACCTGGCTGATCCCTGTGATCGCTGCTGGCTGGGAAAATCACTTGCTTTGTGCACTGGTCCAAATCATTTGGTGGAGGGGGGATTATGGTGGGGGGTTGCTTCTCAGGGTTTGGGCTTGGCCCCTTAGTTCCAGTGAAGGGAACGCTTAAGGTGTCAGCATACCAAGACATGTTGGACAATTTCATGCTCCCAACTTTGTGGCAACAGTTTGGGGATGACCCCTTCTTGTTCCAACATGACTGCCCACCAGTGCACAAAGCAAGGTCCATAAAGATATGAATGAGCGATTTTGGGGTGGAGGAACTGGACTGGCCTGCACAGAGTCCTGACCTCAACCCAATAGAACACCTTTGGGAGGAATTAGAGCGGAGACTGAGAGCCAGACCTTCTCGTCCAACATCAGTGCCTGACCTCACAAATGCTCTTCTGGAAGAATGGTCAGACATTCTCATAGACACTCCTAAACCTTGTGGACAGCCTTCCCAGAAGAGTTGAAGCTGTTATAGCTGTAAAGAGTGGGCCAACTCAATATTGAACCCTACGGACTAAGACTGGGATGACATTAAAGTTCATTTGCGTGTAAAGCTAGTCAGGTTAAACTAAAGGCAGGTGTACCAGTACTTTTGACAATATTGTGTGTCACATACATATACACACACACTAATTACATACATATTAATTATACACACACACACACACTAATTACATACATATTAATTATATACACACACACACACTATATTAAATTTAGGTGCTCAAACAGTACAGTTTATAAATCACACTTTGCACACGTATGCAATAAAAAACCTCCGATGTTGACCTTGAATGTTAAAGCATTTTAATTGGATGTATTGCGCTGACTAGCTGGACTGAGTTCTGGGTTTTAGTTTTGCTCTTTGCCCAATGCACCACTACTCATTTCAAACAGAACCGCAAGGCACCAGATCTCTGACATACATGCACTGCAGTGCACCACAATGAAAGGCAACACACTACCATGCATTGTGGTGCACTGCGTTAACAAAAATGGTGCACGTCTGTTTTTTGTGCGACAGTCCATTCATCTGAATAGGCTGCCTTAATGGTACTTTCACACTGAAGCGCTGGGTGCGTCGGCGGTAAAATGCCGCCATTTTCACCTGTCATTCATCTCACCCATGTCATCCATCATTCATGGTCGGTCTCATTTATCACTCCTGTCATCTATCACTTGTCTCATCGACGTCTACATTTTTACCTGTCTCCCTTATGATGCCTGTCATCCATCATTCATCTCACCTATGTCTCAATTATCACACCCGAAATCCATAATTTATCTCACCTTTGTCTACCTTATGATGCCTGTCATCCATCATTTTCATCACTCATAACGCACATCAACTATCACCTGTCCTAATCATGTCAGTCATCCATCGCCTATTGCTTTCATCTCTCACCAGTCATATACTGCCATGCTGATCTCTGTTATCCACCATCTACTGCCTAACTCATGTCTGCAGAAAGCCCCCCCCCCCCCCCCAGAGTCTGATATATCTGTCACATATCTGTACTCTGACTACAGTCACATGTCTATCCCACATCCCGTCCTATTTGTACAGTCAGATCTCTACTACTTGCAGAATTTCTACAGCCATCTGTCTCATCATCCCTATCATCCATCTAATCTCTGCAGCCTGGCACCCGTCACATCTCTATGATTTGTCCTATTTTCACATACATTTTTTTGCCACCTCTTCCCCCTCTGTCACCCGTCTGAGGTGTATGATCTCCCCGTTTTCACTGCTCCCGATCTTTTCCATGCTTTCTATCTCCGGAGTACAAACCTGTAGTCACCTCCTGTAGTGGGGTAAATAATGATTTGATCCCCTGCAGAGTTTCCCTTCCCCAACCTATCAGTTCCATCTCATCTCTGCAGTTACCCAAAGGACTAGAGATACATGTGCCCCATGGAACCAATCACTTTACAACTCTCATGCACTCCTAATTTCAAAATAAAGATTAGTAAAGGCACTCTGATTGGTTGGTGAGAAATGTTCCGATCATTAGGCACACTGTTCATTCATCAGCCCCAGTCTGTCACCTTCCCATTCTCCTGACCAGGGGTCCCATCCGTCCCTCCGCCTCAGTCATCCGTCCCTCCGCCTCAGTCATCCGTCCCTCCGCCTCCTCCGCCTGAATTTTACATGTAGTCACCATGTATGTATATATCCAGGAATCTCATCTCTGCCACCTATCCCGGCCCTCTTACCCTTTCCCCATCTACCCGTACCAGCTCTGTCTGCTGCCCCATGACGCCACCCCACCTTTATCGCTCTCCTTACTCCCCACACCACTCTTCCTACTCCCTCCCTGTGCCCCTCACCTCAAGCCCCCCCCCATGCTCCTCTCTCACCCCCCATCCTTACGCTCCACTCCCACAACCCCCCCCAACGCTCCTCTTACCCACCCCCCTTCCTCACGCTCCTCTCGTTTCTCTCACCCCACACTCCCCTCCTCTCTCTCCCCCCCTGCTTCTCTCCCCCCCCCCCAATATGCTCCTATCCTCCTCCCCCCCCCCAATATGGTCCTATCCTCCTCCTCCCCCCCAATATGCTCCTATCCTCCTCCTCCCCCCCCCCAATATGCTCCTCCCCCCCCAATATGCTCCTATCCTCCCCCCCCCAATATGCTCCTATCCCCCCCCCCAATATGCTCCTATCCTCCCCCCCCCCCAATATGCTCCTATCCTCCCCCCCCCCCCAATATGCTCCTATCCTCCCCCCCCCCCCAATATGCTCCTATCCTCCTCCCCCCCCCAATATGCTCCTATCCTCCTCCCCCCCCAATATGCTCCTATCCTCCTCCCCCCCCCAATATGCTCCTATCCTCCTCCCCCCCCAATATGCTCCTATCCCCCCCCCAATATGCTCCTATCCCCTCCCCAATATGCTCCTATTCCCCCCCCCCAATATGCTCCTATCCTCCTCCCCCCCCCAATATGCTCCTATCCTCCCCCCCCCCCCCAATATGCTCCTATCCTCTCCCCCCCCCCCAATATGCTCCTATCCTCTCCCCCCCCCCCAATATGCTCCTATCCTCTCCCCCCCCCCCAATATGCTCCTATCCTCTCCCCCCCCCCCAATATGCTCCTATCCTCTGCCCCCCCCAATATGCTCCTATCCTCTGCCCCCCCCAATATGCTCCTATCCTCTCCCCCCCCAATATGCACCTATCCTCTCTCCCCCCCCCCCAAATATGCACCTATCCTCTCCCCCCCCCAAATATGCACCTATCCTCTCCCCCCCCCAAATATGCACCTATCCTCTCCCCCCCCCCCAAAATATGCACCTATCCTCTCCCCCCCCCCCCCAAAATATGCACCTATCCTCTCCCCCCCCCAAAATATGCACCTATCCTCTCCCCCCCCCCCAAAATATGCACCTATCCTCTCCCCCCCCCAAAATATGCACCTATCCTCTCCCCCCCCCAAAATATGCACCTATCCTCTCCCCCCCCCCAAAATATGCACCTATCCTCTCCCCCCCCCAAAATATGCACCTATCCTCTCCCCCCCCAAATATGCACCTATCCTCCCCCCCCCCCAAATATGCACCTATCCTCTCCCCCCCCCCAAATATGCACCTATCCTCTCCCCCCCCCCCCCCAAATACACACCTATCCTCTCCCCCCCCCCCCCAAATACGCACCTATCCTCTCCCCCCCCCAAATATGCTCCTATCCTCTCCCCCCCAAATATGCTCCTATCCTCTCCCCCCCCCAAATATGCTCCTATCCTCTCCCCCCCCCAAATATGCTCCTATCCTCTCCCCCCCCAAATATGCTCCTATCCTCTTCCCCCCCCAAATATGCTCCTATCCTCTTCCCCCCCCCAAATATGCTCCTATCCTCTTCCCCCCCCCCAAATATGCTCCTATCCTCTTCCCCCCCCCAAATATGCTCCTATCCTCTTCCCCCCCCCCAAATATGCTCCTATCCTCTTCCCCCCCCCAAATATGCTCCTATCCTCTTCCCCCCCCCAAATATGCTCCTATCCTCTTCCCCCCCCCAATTATGCTCCTATCCTCTTCCCCCCCCCAATATGCTCCTATCCTCCCCCCCCAATATGCTCCTATCCTCCCCCCCCAATATGCTCCTATCCTCTCCCCCCCCCCAAATATGCTCCTATCCTCTCCCCCCCCCCAAATATGCTCCTATCCTCTCCCCCCCCCCCCAAATATGCTCCTATCCTCTCCCCCCCCCCCCCAAATATGCTCCTATCCTCTCCCCCCCCCCAAATATGCCCCTATCCTCTTCCCCCCCCCCAATATGCTCCTATCCTCTTCCCCCCCCCCAATATGCTCCTATCCTCTCCCCCCCCCCAATATGCTCCTATCCTCTCCCCCCCAATATGCTCCTATCCTCCCCCCCCCAAATATGCTCCTATCCTCTCCCCCCCCCCAATATGCTCCTATCCTCTCCCCCCCCCCAAATATGCTCCTATCCTCTCCCCCCCCCAATATGCTTCTATCCTCTCCCCCCCCCCAATATGCTTCTATCCTCCCTCCCCAATATGCTCCTATCCTCTCCCCCCCAATATGCTCCTATCCTCTCCCCCCCCCCAATATGCTCCTATCCTCTCCCCCCCCCCAATATGCTCCTATCCTCTCCCCCCCCCCAATATGCTCCTATCCTCCCCCCCCCCAATATGCTCCTATCCTCCCCCCCCCCCAATATGCTCCTATCCTCTCCCCCCCCCCAATATGCTCCTATCCTCTCCCCCCCCCAATATGCTCCTATCCTCTCCCCCCCCCCCCCCAATATGCTCCTTACCTCACTCCCCCTCCCCCTCTCTCATCCCCCCCAATGCTCCTCTCTCTCATCCCCCCATGCTCATCTCTCATCCCCCCAATGCTCCTCTCCTTTCTCTCACCCTCTCCCCCACGCTCCTCCCCTCTCTCTCTCTCTGCCCCCCTTCCCCATCCCCTCTTTTTTCTCTAGAGACACACTCTTCCCTCTCTCACCCCCCCCCCATACTCCTATCTGTCACCCCCCCCCCATGTTCCTCTTCTCTCTCTCTCTCTCCCCTTGTCACTCTTCTCTCTCCCGGTCACGTCTCTCTGTCTTCCGCGGTCTCAGTCCGGTCCCCCCCTCCTTCATACCTGTGTCACCCGGAGACAGCGGAACAGACACGATCGCGGCCTCCTCCTTGTCACAACCCAAACACAGCGGAGATTCGTCACTTCCGGGTCAGCCAGACTCCGCCCAGCACAATGGAGGGCGGCTCTCCCCCGACGGACTACACTTCCCGGCGTGCGCTGCGGCAAACAGGGTGGGGCCTGCGGGTTGCTATAGCAGCGGGCAGAGCAGGGAATGGGGGGATAGGTAGACAGGGTGTCCTGTGTCTCCTCCTCCTGACATGCTGGGACTTCTAGTCCTACCAATCAGAGTGTCCTGTGCGAGTCCTCCTCCGTCCAGGACTCTTTCTTCTAGATCTGCATGGAGGAGGAGAATAGAGGAAATGGTAGAATGGCTTGTGCTTGTCCCCTGTGGCTCTGTTTAGGAGATTTCTCCTCAATGTTGTCACCAGGACAGGAAGTCAGGAGAGATATCCAATGGGCAGTGCAGAACCAGCAGTGATTTTTAGCTTTAGGCGGTGGTATGGCCACGTTAAGGCAATACTATGGCTTCATTCATAAATAAAAGTATGAGGAATGTAGTGGACTTGGTCAATAAGGAAGAGCCCCCCTCCCCCAAATTGATACACGGTGGAGAAAAATGAGAAGAACCCCCTTAGATTGGTGATCAATGGAGAGGAGACACTTTACATTGGTGGTGTCACGTACCTGGACGGAGTCTGAAGTGACGAGGTCAGCCTCTCTTGTATCTCCGGTCCTGGTCCCGCTGAGAGTGGAGACAGGAAGAACCAAGGGACGGGAGGAACACGAGTGCCTGCAGATGTAGCCCAAGAAGCCTGAAGCAGATGATGCGACTCTTGGAGGGCAGGAAGTCGCAGCAGGTCGCAGGACCAAAGTTGCAGATACTCCTTAGATTGATGGTCAATGTAGAAGAGCCCCTTTAAGAAGAATGCCCTTTACATTGGTGGTTAGTGTAGCAAAGCCCCTTAGATTGGTTGGCAATGGAGAAAAGCTCCATTACATTGGTGGTCAATGGAGAAAAACCCCTTTAGGTTGGTGGTCAGTGGGAAAAGGGCCCAATTACACTGCTGGCCACATTCCACTGGTGGTCAATCGGAAAATGCCCTGTACAATGGTGGCTGTTAGGAAGTGTGTCCCTTAGATTTGTGGTCAATGGAGAAAAAAAACCCTTACATTGGTGGTTAATGGAGCAGAACCCCCCTCAGATTGGTGGTCAATAGAGAAGAGCCGCGTTACATTGATGGTCAATAGAGAAGGGCACTCTTGTGCCCCGTACACACGACCGGTTTTCCCATCGGAAAAAGTCAGATGAGAGCTTTTCGTCGGGAATCCCGGTCGTGTGTATGCTCCATCTGACTTTTTCCCCGCAGGAAAACTGCCGGGAAAAAAAGAGAGCAGGATCTCTTTTTTCCCGTCAGGAAAAAATCCTAGCGGGAAAACCATTTGTCTATGCTTTTCCGACGCGCAAAAAAAACACGCATGCTCGGAAACAAATCGACGCATGCTCAGAAGCATAGAACTTAATTTTGTCGGCTCGTCGTAGTTTTTTTACGTCTCCGCGTTATTGGCAGTCAAAATATCACCGGACTTTTGTGTGACCGTGTGTATGCAAGGCAGGTGTGAGCGGAATTCCGTCGGGAACACCATCGGTTTTTTATCCGACGGGAAAACCGGTCGTGTGTACGTGGCATTCGATTCACTGTCAATTTAGAAGAGCCTCTTTCGATTGTCAGTCAATGGAGAACCCCCCCCTTTTATTGATGTTCGGTGGAGAAGGACCCCCTTAGATTGGCAGTCAATGGAAAATAGGTCCCTTAGATTGGTGGTCTAGTCGTTCTAGGGTGGGGGAGCAACGTACCCACTCTCGGAAAGCATTATTGTCAACCTGTTGAATAGGTGGTGTTAGACTGACTGATAGATTTAGATGGACTTTAAATGAGCGACTAATTGGGCCTAAGGCTAGGCTCACATCTATGCAGGTTGCGGTTTATGCATTTTCCGGCGTGTTTTTCGTTTTTGAACTCGTGTATTTGATGCATTTTATGTGGGGTTTTTTAGCTGATAGGAAAGTATGACAGTTCTGTTCATGGAGTGGGACTTTGATAGGACTTTACACTCTCTGGCACTCAAGTAGCATCAAAATAGTGCAGGAACCTTTGTGTCCAAAGTTGCATGTAATGCCCTGTACACACGATCAGAATTTCCAATGGGATAAAATCCGATTGGAATTTTCCGTCGGAATTCCGTTCAAGCTGTCTTCCAAAACACACTGTCAGACAAAATTCCGACCGTCAAGAACGCAGTGACGTACAGTACAACACTACGACGAGCCGAGAAAAATGAAGTTCAATGCTTCCGAGCATGCGTCCACTTGATTCTGAGCATGCAGTAATTTTTCTCTGACGGAGTTCTACACAGACGATCGGAATTTCCCATAGGATTTTTTTCCATCGGAAAAAAAAATAAAACATGTTCTATTCCTAAACTCCGACAGAAAAAAGTCAGATGGGGCCCACATACGGTGGGAATATCCGATGAAAAAACTCTGTCTGACTTTTTTCATCGGAAATTCCAATCATGTGTACAGGGCATTAGAGTTAAAGGCTAGGGCTAATCGTTAGGCTTAGAGGTGATCCTTAGGGTTATTGGTAATTGTTCTGGTTAATTACCTCTAACTCTAACCCTTAAACCTAACCCTAACATTTAACCTTATGCCGCGCGTACACACGATCTGTTTTTCTGATGAAAAAAGACCGATGGACTTTTTTCATCGGACAAACCGATCGTGTGTGGGCCCCATCGGGCTTTTTTCCATCGGTATAAAAAAATAGAACATGTTTTAAATTATACCGATGGAAAAAAATCCGATAGGAAATCCCGATCGTCTGTGGGGAACTCCATCGGATAAAAAACCCACGCATGCTCAGAATCAAGTCGACGCATGCTCAGAAGCATTGAACTTCATTTTTCTCGGCTCTTCGGAGTGTTTAACGTCACGGCGTTTGGGACGGTTGGATTTTTGACTGATAGTGTGTGGGCAAGACTGATAAAAGTCAGCTTCATCGGATTTCCGATCGAAAAATCCATCGGATTTTATTCTATCGGAAATCCGATCGTGTGTACAGGGCATTAGCCCTTAACCCTAACATGCAACTTTGGACACATAAAGGTTCCTTCACTACTTTGATGCGACTTTGATGTTACTTAAGTAACAGAGAGTGTAAAGTCACATCAAAGTCGCACTCCATGAACAGAACTTTCTATTAGCCAAAGAAAAAGCATAAAA
Source organism: Rana muscosa (assembly GCA_029206835.1). Taxonomy (NCBI): domain Eukaryota; kingdom Metazoa; phylum Chordata; class Amphibia; order Anura; family Ranidae; genus Rana; species Rana muscosa. The sequence continues at coordinate 212,077,536 of CM055126.1, forward strand.
AAACGCAACACTTTTTTGGTGCAGGTCCAACGCAACCTACTGCGGGAAAAAATGACTTAATGTATTTTAAAGTGCTTATATAATTTGTTCTTTTTTTTTCAGCAAATACCTGTTGATCTTGCCAACGACTCAGCATCTTTGTCATTTCTTGTGGGCTGAACTGAAAGCACAAAGTACCTTATGTTTTTGTGTAAACTACTAACCCCATCAATCCCCCATGTAATGGAGATGAACAAAAGCAGGCGTGTTTGAGGTCCAGTCAGTGTAACAACAATGGCTGCTCCCATTTATACAAGTGAGAAATGAATATAAATATAAAGAGGCAGAAGTGTGTTACTGGCAGGATCATAAAGTCTGAAAAAAGAAAACCAATGCAGTCATCACATTAAAGTGGATGTAAACCCTCTCCTATACCCAAACAAATCCCCCTACATAAGTTTTATATGTAAGTTTGACCATTCTTCCAGAAGCGCATTTGTGAGGTTAGGCACTGATGTTGGATGAGAAGGCCTGGCTCACTGTATCCGCTCTAATTCATCCTAAATGCCTTCTCATCCAACATCAGTACCTGACCTCACAAATACGCTTCTGGAAGAATGGTCAAACATTCCCATAGACACACTCCTAAACCTTGTGGACAGCCTTCCTAGAAGGCTATCCGGGAGGCTGCTATAAATAGATTAGCAGAGATCTAATCTGTTCACAGCACAGCTCTGCACATTCCTTCCTTCCTATGTAGAGGGGGGAGGGGGCGTGTGCCTTTCCTCCATTCAGCTATCACACAGTGTATGCCAAGACTCCACACCCACATGTGAAAGAGGAAGTAAAAATTCTAACATGATCTGCACTTTCTAAAGAACGTAGAAAGCTGAGGACAGGAGATATACATGTAACACGTATGTAGGAGGATTTGTTTCATCTCTGTGGCTGTTCACTTCACTGGGTATAGGAGAGGGTTACATCCACTTTCCATGTGATGAATGCATTGATTTTCATTTTTCAGACTTTATATCCTTTATTTAAAGCTGGTGATCCTGCCAGTAACACACTTCTGCCTCTTTATATTTATATTCATTTCTCACTTGTATAAATGGGAGCAGCCATGGTTGTTACACTGACTGGACCTCAAACACGTCTGCTTTTGTTCATCTCCATTACATGGGGGATTGATGGGGTTAGTAGTTTACACAAAAACATAAGGTACTTTGTGCTTTTAGTTCAGCGCACAAGAAATGACAAAGATGCTGAATCGATGGCAAGATCAACAGGTATTTGCTGGGGGAAAAAAAATCATATAAGCACTTTAACCACTTCCCGCCCGGCCTATAGCAGATTGACGGGCGGGAAGTGGTTCTGTTATCCTGACTGGGCGTCATTTGAAGTCCAGCAGGATAACATGCCGGCGTGTGCCCACAGGGGCGCGCAGCGTGGCGATCGCGAGTGCGGCGTGTTAGTTTGACATGCTGCATCTCCGATTGTGATAAGGAGCCTCTGACAGAGGCTTATTACCACGTGATCAGCTGTGACCAATCACAGCTGATCATCGCGTGAACCAGGAAGTGCCGGTAAATGCCATTGCTCAGTTCGCGCTGACAGGGAGAGCCAATCGGCGTCTCTCCCTGTCAGAGGGGGGGTCTGTGCTGATAATCAGCACATTGATTATCAGCACAGCCCCCTCAGATGTGCCAATAACCTGCCAATCAGTGCCCAGCAGTGTCCCAATAATAAAAGTCTGCCAGTGACCATCACAGTGCCAATCAGAGCCCACCACAGTGCCAATCAGTGCCCAGCAGTAACACCTGTCAGTAATTTATCAGTACCTCATCATCAGTGCTGCCCATCAGTGCCACCTGTCAGTGCCAATCAGTCCCGCCTATCAGTCCCAATCAGTCCCGCCTGTCAGTGCCCATCACAGCTGCCTGTCAATGCCCATCACAGCTGTCTGTCAGTGCCCAGCACAGCGGCCTGTCAGTGCCCATCAGTGCCGCCTGTCAGTGCCCATCAGTGCTGCATATCAGTGCCGCCTATTGGTGTCCATCAGTGCTGCATATCAGTGCCCATTAATTCTACATATCAGTGCCTCGTCATCAGTGCCACTTTATCAGTGCCAACTCATTAGTGCCCGTCAGTGAAGAGGAAAACAAAATTTTATGACATAAACTAAGAAAAACTTTTTTTTTTTTTTCAAAAAAAAATGGTCTTTTTTAGTTTGTTTAGCAAAAAATTAAAATTGCAGAGGAGATCAAAAGAAAATGATAAAAATGTAGTTTGGGTACAGCGTTGCATGAGCGCGCAATTGTCATTCAAAGTGCGACAGCGCTGAAAGCTGAAAATTGTCCTGGGCAGGAAGGGGCGAAAGTGCCCGGTATTGAAGTGGTTAAAATATGTTAAGTCATTATAAATAAATGTGTAACTGTACTAAATGCCGTCTTCTAAATATATGTTTGAAGTTCTCCTTTAAAGCCTAAATTTTGCTAAAATCAAAAACATAAAAATCAGCACAAGGGACATAACTTACAATTAGCATCTTGGGGGTTATTTACGAAAGGCAAATCCACTTTGCACTACAAGTGCACTTGGAAGTGCAGTCGCTGTAGATCTGAGGGGGACATGCAAGGAAAATAAAAAACAGCATTTTAGCTTGCACATGATTGGATGATAAAACCAGCAGAGCTTCCCCTCAGTTCAGATCTTCTCCTCAGATTTACAGCGACTGCACTTCCAAGTGCACTTGTAGTGCAAAGTGGATTTGCCTTTCGTAAATAACCCCTGTTGTGTCCCTTGTGCTGATTCTGCCTCTTCTTTTAGGAGTAACCTTCACCTATTTTAAACCCCCCCCCCCAGAATTTTTTGGGGTTTAGGTAACCTTAGTTACCTCATTTTACTCTAAAAAATCTGAATGATAAATCCTCTGGACAGGTTCCCATACATGTAATTACAATACGACATATCTGGTCCCCTTTAGTTACTATCCTAGTAATTTTGGGGTTGAGGAATTACAATGAAGTCCTGTAATCTACTCTAATTACATATCTGGTCGCTGACTGACAAATGTAGGCACCAAGGGGTTTACAGTGAAAGACATCATCAAGGGTTAACAGGCCTACAGAATCTATACATTTGCTTTTCAAAGGCCTGGCCCATCAGATCCTTCACTGAAAACATGCTTAGTTAGCTCACTCAGCTACTAGGGAAGATTTACTGAAGAGTGCAAAAGCTGGTGCAGTCATGCAAAGGAACCAATCAGCTTCCAGGTTTTAGGGCCGGTGTCTTATCATTCTGGGTCCCCCATCAGATAGTGCCCGGGTTGGACTGCGCATGCGCAGCCGGAGATCACGGAAATCTGCGAACCTGATCAGCTATCCAGGCTCATTCCTTACCATCCCTGTGGACATGGAGATGTTAAAAAAAAAACAGGAGGCCAAGCGAAGTGAGCTGTCCGAGCGAAGCAAGGACGTGAGGCCGACTGGCCACTTACAGCGAATTCCACGTCGCCCTGGACCCAGCCTGTTAACTGCGCATGGTCCAAGAACTGCTGATGGAACAGATGTTCATTCTCGGAGATTTCCGTGATCTCCGCTTGCAAATGCGCAGTCCAACCCGGGCACTATCTGATGGGGGGACCCTTACTGATAGAACACCGGTTCACACTGGTTCCACATACGCTCCGACATCGAGAGCACAAGTCGCATGACATGTCAAAGTCAATGGTTCCCTATGAAAGCCGTCTTATCTGGTCCGACTTGTGTTGGTCCGACTTTGAAAAAGGTTCCTGCACTACTTTGGTCCGTCTTGGGCATGATTTCAGCTCATTGATTTGAATGGAAGTCGCATCCAAGTTGGATCATCATCTTAACTGATCTGACTTGTGGCATGCGACTTGTGCTTTGAGGATCTTGAAGGGTAAAAAAAAAAAAAAATTGTGTGGGACCCCCCCACCCCCAAGACCATAGCAGACCGAAGGGGCTTTTATGGGGCAAACCCAGGCCAAGAAAAAATACCAAAAACGCCATTGGGTCCTCCCCAAAATCCATATCAGACCCTTATCCAAGCATGCAGCCCGGCAGGTCAGGAAAGGGCGGGGGGAGGGTGAGCGCCCCCCCTTCCTGGACCATACCATGCTACATGCCTTAAACATGGGGGGTTCTTTGGGACAGGGGGGGCTCAGCCCCTCCAACCCAAAGCACCTTGCCCCAATGTTGATGGAGACAAGGGCCTCTTCCCAACCACCCTGGACGGTGGTTGTGGGGGTCTGCGGGCAGGGGGCTTATTGAAATCTTGAAGCCCCCTTTAAGAAAGTGGGCCCCCAGATTTGCTTCAGTTTAGTAAATGAGCAGAAGCTCTGCTGACTTCCATCATCCAATCATGTGCAAGCAAAAATGCATATTTTTTTTTATTTTCCTTGCATGTGATTGGGTATTCTTTGCCAAGTGAAGCTTTACCTCATTTACTAAGTCCTGGAGCAACTGCACTTTGCAAAGTGCACATTCTATTTGCTTTTAGTAAATCAACCTCATAGTGAGAGTGTTTGCGTACTTCCAAATGTAATTTTACAAAAGAAAGAGTGGATTCTGAAGTGTAAGTTATTAACTGTATTATAGTTCTAATTGTATAAGAGGGCTGTGTATATTGCCACTCATATTGTTTCATTTTTGTAGATGGAGCACCATAGAGGTTATGGCTACTTCACAATGCTGCCTGAATCATGGTGATGTATTGTGCTAGATTTATATCCTCAGAGATGTAACTAGAACCTTCAGGGCCCCCGGGGCAAGACACAATGAAGGGCCCCCCTGACCCCTGGCTGGGGCCCTTCCCTCAGAGCCCAGTGGCGGAATGCCAGGGCCTGGTTGCAAGTGCGACCTTTGCAGCCATAGTAGTTCCGCCACTGGTGTCAGTCGTTTTTTTTATTTTTTTTATTTCATTTTTTCATTTTTTTTTCCATTTTTTATTTTATTTATTTACAATAATATTTTTTTCATTTTTTTTAGAAACTCTGTTGGGGGGCTTTGGTGAAATGTCCGGGGTCTAAATAGATCTCTGATGTTCCACTTTTGAGACAGAGAAAGGAGATTGAGGACACAGCCTTCAATCTCCATCTCTGCAGCCTCAGTAACACAGAATGAATGGACAGGAATAGCTTCCTATTCATTTACAAACGAAAGCATAGTAAACACGGTTTACTATGCTTTCGTTATGAATGGATCGATACAGATCACTGACTCTGTTCATTCATACAAGGAAGGGACCGGTAAATGACAAATTTTCTGGCCCCTTACCTGCTCTCCACCCTGACACATCCCCGCAGCAGCCGACAGGAGAGGGGAGGGGGGAACCCGGCAGAGCTGTGGGGGACGAGGGGGGGGGCAGGAGAGAGCATAGGCGCTTGGGGGCAGTAGAAAGAAGCTGTATAGAGGATCTGATCCCCTCCATTTTCCTCCTGTAGCCACTAAATGCCTGCAGGAGGGAGAGGAGGAGAAGCGTCATTCAGCGACTGCAGGAGAAAAATTGAGGGCATCAGTTCCTCTATATACCACCGCCGACGCTGCCCCTCTTATCTAGGTGTACAGGAAGGCTGCTCGGGACCAATTGTGACGGGTGACCAGAGTGAAAATTGATTTATGCAGTTTATGCTTAATCTCAAAAACTAGAGCAGATATGGAAAATTGGTTCCGTTTTTGGAATCAACGCAGGGGCATCTTTAACGCGGGCCAAAGGAAGCAGCTATTGTTGGGGGGCCCGAAGCAGCTGTCCCTTGAGCCCCTTGTCATTGAGAGTCTGGGACCGGTGGCGGTTGGAGCAGGGAGAAGCGAGAGCCTGGGAGGAAGAAGAGCTTCCTGACCACTGGAGATGCGAGGAGCAGCAGGCAAAGCAACCCAGACACGTTGGTGCCACCCAGAGGCTGGATTCCTTCAACCTCCTCTCCACTCCCAGCTCCGACAGCGGCCCAGAGGATAGCCTGAGAGGGGGGCACCGAGGACCGGCGGGAGACGCAGGCAACCAGGGACTGCTACCCAGTACAGTCCGCAGTCTATGACATTAAAAAGGATCTGCTGGAAAGGGGCAGAGCACTCCCATCCTCACCACCCAGAAGGGGAAGGGCCCCGCCCGCTGCTGGCCAGCCTGAGCATCCTATGGAAGGTATCAGGCATCCAGGGCTGGTGCAAGTATTTTTGACACCCTAGGCGAAACCTAATTTTGCCGCCCCCCCCATTGACTCGACCCCTGACTCCATGCCCTTTGCCCTGCCCATGTGAGAGGAGGCGGTGCTATACAAGAAGCATTGGCTCTGCTTCCTCTAGCGCTAGCTTCAGTGCTGCGCTGCACCTCTAATTACACTTACCAGTCGGATGGAGCAGCAGTTAGTTACATGCTGCAGCCTGCAGAGCATGCAGATGTGAAGGGAAACCTGCGACCGGGCACCCCTATGTAGCAGTGCGCCCTAGGCAGCTGCCTAGTTTGCCTAGTGGTAGCACCGGCCCTGCAGGCATCACACACACCTACCCACAGACAGGGACTGGGACAGGGGGTGCACAGAAGGGACTGCACACAGGGCTAGGGGTCCCTCTCTCTCATCCACCTCACCCCCCATTCTCTCTCTTACCCCCTCACCCCTCTCTCTCTCAGCCCCTCTCTCTCATCCCCCTTCTCTCACCCCCTCTCTCTCACCAACCCCCTCTCTCTCTCTCACATCCCTCTCTATCTCTCTCACCCTCTCTGTCACATCCCTCTCTCTCTCACCCCCCTCGCTCATTCCCCTCTTTATCTCTCTCTTTAACCCCCTCTCCCTTCTCCTCTCTTTCGCCCCTCTTTCTCTAACCCTCTCTCTCTTTCTCCCACCCCCTCTCTCTTTCTATCCCCCAACGCTCTCTCTCTCACCCCCTCTCTCTCTTTCACCCCCCCCCCATCACATGCAGGCACAGGGAACTGAGTTGATACTCACTGACAGGTGACAGCAAGTGAGTGTCACTGATCCCATCTCCACCCAGCACTGCCACTGATCACATCCACCCCCAAGCACTGCCACTGATCACATCCACCCCAAGCACTGCCACTGATCACATCCACCCCCAAGCACTGCCACTGATCACATCCACCCCAAGCACTGCCACTGATCACATCCACCCCCAAGCACTGCCACTGATCACATCCACCCCAAGCACTGCCACTGATCACATCCACCCCAAGCACTGCCACTGATCACATCCACCCCAAGCACTGCCACTGATCACATCCACCCCAAGCACTGCCACTGATCACATCCACCCCCAAGCACTGCCACTGATCACATCCACCACAAGCACTGCCACTGATCACATCCACCCCAAGCACTGCCACTGATCACATCCACCCCAAGCACTGCCACTGATCACATCCACCCCCAAGCACTGCCACTGATCACATCCACCCCAAGCACTGCCACTGATCACATCCACCCCAAGCACTGCCACTGATCACATCCACCCCAAGCACTGCCACTGATCACATCCACCCCAAGCACTGCCACTGATCACATCCACCCCAAGCACTGCCACTGATCACATCCACCCCCAAGCACTGCCACTGATCACATCCACCCCAAGCACTGCCACTGATCACATCCACCCCCAAGCACTGCCACTGATCACATCCACCCCAAGCACTGCCACTGATCACATCCACCCCCAAGCACTGCCACTGATCACATCCACCCCAAGCACTGCCACTGATCACATCCACCCCAAGCACTGCCACTGATCACATCCACCCCAAGCACTGCCACTGATCACATCCACCCCCAAGCACTGCCACTGATCACATCCACCCCAAGCACTGCCACTGATCACATCCACCCCAAGCACTGCCACTGATCACATCCACCCCCAAGCACTGCCACTGATCACATCCACCCCAAGCACTGCCACTGATCACATCCACCCACAAGCACTGCCACTGATCACATCCACCCCAAGCACTGCCACTGATCACATCCACCCCAAGCACTGCCACTGATCACATCCACCCCAAGCACTGCCACTGATCACATCCACCCCCAAGCACTGCCACTGATCACATCCACCCCAAGCACTGCCACTGATCACATCCACCCCAAGCACTGCCACTGATCACATCCACCCCAAGCACTGCCACTGATCACATCCACCACAAGCACTGCCACTGATCACATCCACCCCAAGCACTGCCACTGATCACATCCACCCCAAGCACTGCCACTGATCACATCCACCCCCAAGCACTGCCACTGATCCACCTCCCCCAAACACTGCCGCACATCCCATCCCCCTTCTCCTCCCCAAGCACTGCCACTGATCCCATCAACCCCCAGCACTGATCACACCCTCCGATCCCCCCTCACCACTGCCACTGATAACCTCTAGCAACTAATCAGTGAGCGGTAATGCTATGCGTTACTTCTGGCAACCAATCACAATTGCTGTCTGATCTGCTGCACTAAACTGATTTTGAGTTTAGCTGCTATTTATTGTACAGTGCCTTGAAAAAGTATTCATACCCCTTGAAATTTTCCACATTTTGTCATGTTACAACCAAAAACGTAAATGTATTGACTGACCTGTCTGGTGTGTTCCTTGGCCTTCGTGATGCTGTTTGTTCCCTAAGGTTCTCTAACAAACCTGAGGGCTTCACAGAACAGCTGCATTTATACTGAGATAAAATTACACACAGGTAGACTCTATTTACTAATTAGGTGACTTCTGAAGCCAATTGGTTCCACTAGATTTTAGTTAGGGGTATCGAAGTAAAGGGGGCTGAATACAAATGCACGCCACACTTTTCACATATTTATTTGTAAAAAAATGTTGAAAACCATTTATCATTTGTGTTGGTCTATCACATAAAATCCCAATAAAATATATTTTTTGGTTGTAACATGACAAAATGTGGGAAAATTTCAAGGGGTATGAATACTTTTTCAAGGCACTATAGGTTTCAAAGCAGGTGGAGAACGGAATTGCATGCGGGGGGCCCGAAGAAAATGTTTGCCCAGGGTCCAATCAATATTAACCGCTTGCTGACCAGCTGCCGTCATTATACTGCGGCAGGTCGGCTCTGTCCAGCAAATCGCCGTAGCTGTATGTTGGCTCCTTTAAAAGCCACAGCAGGCACCTGCGCAAGGTGGGGAACCGATGCACGTAGCCGGCGACTGCGATGTCCGCCGGCCACCCTCGGTCACGGGAAAGGGAGCCAGAACTTTGACAGATCCCCGTCCTGCCAGGGGAGGGGAGAGAGATCTTCTGTTCCTAGTGATTAGGAACAGCGATCTCTCTCCTCCCCCAGTCAGTCTCATCCCCCCACAGTTAGAAACACCCCTCTAGGGAACACATTTAACCCCTTGATCGCCCCCTAGTGTTAACTCTCCTGCCAGTGACATTTATACAGTAATCAGTACATTTTTATAGCACTGATGTGTCAAAAGTGTCCGATGTGTCTGCCGCAAAGTCGCAGTCCCGCTAAAAAATCGCAGATTGCCGCCAGTACCAGTAAAATTTAAAATAATAATAAAAATGCCATAAATCGCTTCCCTATTTTGTAGAAGCTATAACTTTTGCGCAAACCAATCAATATACGCTTATTGCGATTTTTTTTAACCAACAATATGTAGAAGAATACGTATCGGCCTAAACTGATGAAGAAATTCGTTTTTTTAAATTTTTTGGGGAGATATTTATTATGGCAAAAAGTTAAATATATTGTTTTTTTTTTTTTTAAATTGTCGCTCTATTTTTTGTTTATAGTGCAAAAAATAAAAACCGCAGAGGTGATCAAATACCACCAAAAGAAATCTCTATTCATGGGAAGAAAAGGACGTCAATTTTGTTTGGGTACAGCGTCGCACGACCGCGCAATTGTCAGTTAAAGCGACGCAGCGCAAAAAATGGCCTGGTCATTAAGGGGGGAAATCGTCTGGTCTGTAAGTGGTTAAAGACGTCCCTGAATCAGCGGGTGAATGTACCCAGGATCAGGTCTACTGTACAAGGCACCAAAATGTCACTTGAAGCATCATTCCATTCCATTCCATACATCAAAAATGACAGATCTACAGATAGATGAACAGATCTGAGCAGATGGCTGCAGTTCCTCCATGTCTCCTTGTGTCTCTATAGTGTGGTCACCAAGTTACCATGAAACACTGACACTGAATGGAGGGAGGAGGGAGGAGGGGCATCCCTGGCACACAAGGTTTGCCTCTCTCAGGCTGCTGTAGTGCAATGACGTCAGAGGTCAGCTGATCACCGACGATCAGTTCCCCGGCATCATTCTCCAGCAGCCGCCAGTGTGGGGGAGAGAGGAGACCGGGGACCGGGGAGCGGGGAGAGGGCACATCGGCCGATCCGTGGGTGGTCTGTGTGCCTGCGATGACATCGGGGCTGTGATCTGATCGTGCACAGAAGGTAAACTTCTTCATTCTTCCTCTGATCTCCTGCACAGCCTGGGCTCTGATTTCTCCTCCGATCACAATCCCATCTGATGATACATGATGTCTGATCTGATACATTGTATCCCTGAGCCCTCTATATACAACACAGCGCATGTTCCACCCTCTGATCACATGTCAGCTGATACATTGTGACATTGTGTTTTGTGTAATCAAAACTTTTCTTGTTTGTTTTTATTTCTTTGTGTAGAATAGGGAATGTTCTTAGCTGACCATACAATGTACAATCTCCTTTAGATCCACCAACCATGTCATTTGGTTGTTGTGATTGGAATGTAAGAGTTTGTAATCAAAGCAGAACATCACCTAAAAAGGGAATTTACACTTTTCCCCCTCCCCCCCTCTTCTACAATTGGAATTCCCTACCCCCTCCCCCTAGGGGGCAGGTATCCAGTTTTGGTAGGTACCCTCTCCCTGGATCGCCTAGGCCACATGTGTCAGACACAGGCCATTTCATTTGGCCCTCGCACCCAGTGACGGCTGGTGCCCCCCAATCAATCGTCAGCCCACCAGACATCTAGGTCGTGGGCAGCTCCTCCTTCTCCCCGCGTCTCCTCCTCGCCCCGCGTCTTCTCCTCCTCGACGGCTTTGCCCCGCGTCGTCTTCTCCTCCCTCCTCCTCGGCTTTGCCCCGCGTCGTCTCCTCCTCCTCCGCTTCATCCCGCGTCTTCTTCTCCTCGACGGCTTCGCCCCGCGTCGTCTTTTCCTCCCTCCTCGGCTTCGCCCCGCGTCGTCTTCTTCTTCTTCTTCTCCTCCTCCTCCTCCTCCTCCGCTTCGCCCCGCTCCTTCTCCTCGACGGCTTCTCCCCGCGTCATCTCCTCCTCCTCGACGGCTTCGCCCCGCGTCGTCTTCTCCTCGCGTCGTCTTCTCCTCCTCGACGGCGGCCAATACGGTTGCTTCTCCCCTCTGCCAATCGGGTCTCAGGACCCGCTTCCTAATTGGCCGGGAGGAGAATCAGGAAGACAATAATAAATATTATTCGCTATTGTCACACAACTGGGTTGTCTCACTGCACCCCAAACCCACCCTTTTTTAAAGCCAATTAGAGCCTCTAGTTCTAATCACGTGCTTCTACAAAACAAAAAAAAAAACCCAGTGGAATTCATGTGTCCGGCGCCCTGCATGTGGATTAGGGGCCGGACTCAGGTATTAGGGGGGCGACGCTCCTGCATTACGGGCTGCCACTGCTCGCACCGCTCCTACAGCTGAGGCACCTCACCTCATCTCTGCCCCCACGTCTCCTCAGCTGTCGGCAGCGAGAGAGCAGGGGAGAACTCCTCCTCCAGATCCTGTGCCTCTCTGTGCAGCCTCAGAACCTCTTATCTCTGCCTCCCTTGGTCTGAGCATTCAGCTGACTCCGGCCCTCGTCTGGTCCTCCTCCAGACCCTGCACTCTCTCTTTCCCAGCTCAGCCTTCAGCTTCTTCTTTGGCAGCAGGGAGTAGCACTGTGATGTAAGGGAGGGTGGGGTGACTCTTGACTTCTGATGGTGGGTTAGCTCTTGATATTTGATGTAAAGGGGGGGGTGCTCTGGACAATTCGCATGACAGGAGATTGTGACCGGCTCTCTATGGAGCCAGTTCACATATCTCCATTGGGGCTGCGAAGCGGACTGTGCGTCTTTGGCTGAGTTTCAGGGCCAAATTCAGGCAAAAACTTTTCCCTGAAACGGAGAACAGGGACACACCGGACCCCTGCTCTGTCGGAGGTGTGAACCCAGCCTTAAAGATACAACCGGCCCTTTGAGGGCAACCATAATACTGATGCGGCCCGCAATGAAATTGAGTTTTATACCCCTGATGTAGGCAAACCAGGAGAAAGTTTGTCCCCCAGCCCACCTGGCCTCCTGGGACACGTTGCAGATACTAGGAGGCTGCGGGTCTATTCAGAAAGCACAGAGTGACCCGCACATACGCAGTGGGGAGCCGGCTGTGAGCCAATAGGAAGTCACAGCCAGCTTTCCACACTCAAGATGGCAGCATCAGGGACCCGAGGACTGGCGAAGAAACCGGCCCAGGTGATGACCGAGTTGGATCCCTAGGCTTGTGAATATCTGTTTATTAAAAGTCAGCAGCTACAGTATTTGCAGCTGCTGACTTCTTTACATTTTCTTAAATGGTTCCTCCTTTAAATGAGATTGTACAATCAGACTATGGTGTGTATGTACCATCAAATGAAATAGTAGAGCCAGCAACTCCGAAGTCCGTGCAAACTAGTTTATTTGTAGATAGTAGTGAGTATTAAGCCTCATATACACGATCGGACTTCCATCTGACTTTTCCGTGGGTTTTTGTCCGAAGGGCGTTGGCCGTGAATTTGGTATGCATACACACGGCAGGACTTTTTCAGCAAACTTTCACCAAATCACGTGGTTTTTCAGCTCTTTACCGCCACCCTGTGGGCAACTTTTGCTATTGTTGTCTGATCTTTAGCATTGGTTCTGAGCATGCGTGTTTGTACTTTGGACTTTAGTCCGATGGACTTGTGTACACACGATCGGATTAGCCGACGTAGGGCATTTGTTGCCGGAAAGTTTGTCTGTTCTCACAGCGAACATTTGTCCGATGAAAAAGCGAAAAAGTTTGTCCGATGGAGCGTACACACGGTTGAACTTTCCGCTAAAACAGGTCCATCGGACATTTGTTGTCAAAAAGTCTGATCGTGTGTATGGGCCTTTAAAAGACAGGGGCTTACACGTGTTGGCAGAGCGCCTTGGTCCCGGCCCCGGGAGAGCGCCTTGGTCCCGGCCCCGGGAGAGCGCCTTGGTCCCGGCCCCGGGAGAGCGCCTTGGTCCCGGCCCCGGGAGAGCGCCTTGGTCCCGGCCCCGGGAGAGCGCCTTGGTCCCGGCTTGCATATGGATTCCACTGCTCTGAGCGCTGCGCCTGTCCCACATTTCCTGGAGGTGTGTATGTACACCCTACAGCCTTGTTCACATGCTGAATGTTGGGAGGCTTTGGCCGGTTCAATAAAAAAACATCCGACATTCTTTGTGTGGACGGCAGCCGGTCCAACAGAAGTCGGCTTCTGTCGAAGGGTCATGACAGAAAAAGGTCTGGCGACCCGCTCCCGATCAGGCTGAGCGTGCTGAACGGAGTGTTCTGGGGGGGGGGGGGGGACGGAAGGAGGGCACAGCAGGGGAGATCGCTGTACTAACATCAGATTGTTAGTACAGCGGCTCCAACCTAAGCTTTCAGTTTTTATTTTGTTCTTTGTTCAGCCCGCTGGGTTGATCGAAAAATAAATAAAAATTGTACTATGTATGAGGCTTAAGACCTCTGGCAGGGTTTTCTTTTTTGCTGCTTGTGTTCTAACCACTTGTCCATCTAAATCTGCCTGTACCCTATACAATATGATTGCACAATCTCATTTAGATCTGCCATCAACTATGTGGTGCCTGATTTGATACAACTTATATAAAATGTTTAGGGATGTCATTATATTATATCGTTTTGGAAATCTATGTAATTATTCTTATGTTAATAACCCTGAAGTAAAAAAAAGGATATGTAAGTGCCTTGAAAAAGTATTCATACCCCTTGATATTTTCCACAATTTATCATGTTACAACCAAAAACGTAAATGTATTTTATTGGGGTTTTTATTATGTAGTGTTGCAGACCTCAGCGCTCATCTTGTTTGCTGTGTGCTTTTCCTCCTAGGCATGGGGTTGCTATGCTCTCCTTCCACTAAAATGCCCTCTTCTTAAATTTTTCTTCTTCTTTCTACTCCCTCCTCAGTATGCATGTGCCACTGTTTGATCCACGCTCCTCAATTCTCCCGTCTCCTCACTGTACATGCGCCACTCATCCAATTCTCCCTTCTCCTCACTGCACGTGCGCCACTCATCCAATTCTCCCTTCTCCTCACTGCACGTGCGCCACTCTCCCACTCCTCAGTGTGCATGCTTCACTCACCCAATCCCTAGCCTCCCTTCTCCTGTCTCCTCAGTGCACATGTGCCACTCTTTTGCTCCCCATTCCTCCCTTCTCTTCCTTTCTACTCCCCTGCCCCGGGAGTGCGCTTGTAAGACCACTGTGCAAATGCGGTGTGACAAAAAGTATTGCAATGACCGCCATTTTATTCTCTAGGGAGAAAAAAAAAAGTATAATGTTTGGGGGTTCTAAGTTTTTTTCTAGCAAAAAAACTTGTTTTTAACTTGTAAACACTGAGTCTGAAAAAGAGGCTCGGTCCTTAAGTGGTTAATAAAACTTTGTTACAGTGGGGGGAAATGTGGAAAGCAAAAATTGTTAGGACCTAAAAAACCTGGAAAGCTTCCTGATGATGTCCACAATGAAGATGGCGGTTAAGGGCCCAGCTTAGGTGGTTTTTGGATGCCAGTGGGCCAATAATGTGTGTTATTTGCATTTAGCTCTGCAGACCAGGTAAGAGGGGTTTTAAGAGGAAAATTAACCTTGAGGGGTGATGTTCCTGTTTTTAAAGTGAAACTCCACTCCAAAAATTTAGTTTGTTCCTTGAAACCCAACACCCCCCCCCCCCTTTACAATTGCAAATGTCTGTGTTAATTTTCCGAGGTTGCCTTTCACAAGAACCATTAGGAAGGCGCCACGTAGGCTCGAGGAAATGGAGTCAAGCTAATTTTTACAGGAAGAATCAAGATTTGCATATACAGTAACTCCAACTGCCTATCTTAAGATCTTCTGATCAGTTTGATATTTTTGAGGCTTTTATGGATTAGGTGCTAAGATATTAAAACACTGATTTTTCTCAGGTGCCATCCTTTGAAGACATGGACAGTCAAAAATTTTGTATTTTTATTGCTTTATTATTTATTTAATGTGTTGTATTAACTTTTTTTTTTTTTTTTCTTCTGCAGGTTTCTCATCTCTCAGACTGCGTGAAGAAGAAATATCAACTACAATTCTTGGGAATGTGGAAATGTTATTAATTAGACGAATCAGTGTTCTACCAGACAATGGCTACCTAAAACAAGCCTGATTATGGGAAAATGAGAACAGATAATTGCATAGTTTTCATGTGCAATATGATTTCATTTGCAGCTGGTTTTATTCTTGAAGTACGTATTTACAGCTGGATGAAACTACGAGGTAGCCATTTAAGGCCACCTCAACACCTTGCTTTGTCACCATGTAGCCTATGAAGTTTTCTGATTTGGCAAAGTAAAGATTAAGTCTATTATATCAGGACATATCTGCAGTAAAGGTATGGAGGTCCATGTTACACGTGTGGCATCCTTTGCCAGTAATGGAGACATTGCGCCTTTACAAACTGGTTCTGCAAGGAGAAGGTCATATACACAAGACAGCTCCTACAGCGATCTCTCAAGTGAGTCTTCTACAAGGCGGACCAGTTCTCAAGTTAGGCCATATTCTCATAGTCACAAAAATTTGTCGGGTACAACAGGGCACAATCAAGATAATCCATATATTCCTCTGAGTGACAGCAATCTTAGGTGGGGTGTCATTCCTCAAGAGCTGCAGTCGAGACTTCTCGACTTGAAAGACTATAAGTCTAGGACCCATGCTATCGAGGAACTCAAATATCTCACCCAAGACCGTGATTTTAGTTCTGTTTCCCATTCAGATGTGGTTGGATTTATTGGCTTCTTGTGCACACTGCTCGATGATAGCAACTTTACCGTCGTCTTAGTCACATTGGATGTTTTGAACTGCTTTGTTGTAAATCTTGGCCAAGGAGTCAAACAATTTCTCAAACCAGTCATATCCTCAACAGTCAAACTCCTTGGGGATGGCAAGATCACAGTTAAACAGGAGTACATGAAAATATACATGAGACTTATGAAAGTGGTTGGACCATTCAAAGTATTAACTGTCTTGCTTGAAAATCTGAAGCACAAGAACTCTAGGGTAAGGGAAGAAGTAGTAAATATTTGCATTGTTTCCCTATTGACGTATCCCAGTGAAGACTTTAATTTGCCAACTTTAGCTTGCGAAATTGCACCGTGTTTAATAGATAGTAAGAGGCGAGTCCGCCATGCTGCTTTGGAGGCCTTTGCTGTATTGGCGTCCTCTATGGGTTTAGGAAAAAGTAGTCTGCTCAAAGCCGTTGATGAAGTTGAGCTACAGGAAAACGGTGAAGGACTAATGAATGCTGTGCAGGCCAGGCTGGCACGGAAAACTCTTCCCAGGATTTCCCCACAAGGTTTGGTAGAGTACGCTCTTCCATTCCCGTCATCGGCTCACATCCGAGGGACTCTTCATTTGCCGGGAGCTGACACAGACTGGCTTTTGGCAGGAAACAGAGTACAGAGTGGGCATTATCAAACAAGTGATCACAACGGTAGAGGGGTTGTCCCTCTCATTGAACCCTTAAGTCGAAGAATGTTAAGTGCTGGCAAAGGAAAAAAAAAGTTCCCTTGGGATAATCAGGGCCCTGGAGTCGCAGATGTGTTTCCAGGAACTCACAACATCGATCAGGTACTTTTTTCCACATGTTTGTTGTGTTGAGTTAATGTTTTCTCCCGGTTGGTTTCATTCATTTTGAATGCATCACGCAACACCTTCCTGTGAGTGACATGTTCCAGTTAATAGGTTAGTAAACTAAAAAACAGAGACTTAATAAATTGAAAGCTTATGCAATTTGCTGGAACAAAAATGTTTCAAAAGCCAACTAGAACTAAACCCATTCCGGAATTGCCAACTGTTACATTTGCTTGCGCTTTCAACTGCAATATCAAACCTTGAAATGCCCGGTGTCAAACAGAGGCTAAGATGGCATCTTCCTTGGCTGAAAAAGATAGGAGGATTTAGTTCTGCCTTAGGTTTGAAGATGGTTTGAAAGTTAAATCCCCATTGTGCCTTTCTGTAAACTTAAGAGACCAGTGGTTCCCGGGCCTCAGTCCTCAAGTACCCCAAACAGTTCATGTTTTAGGCTCCATTCACACTTGTGCCATGCAACTTTGGACATCAATGTCGCATGACATATTGTACCCCATGTTTTCCAGTGGTAACCATTCATATATGTGCAACTTAAAGTTGCACCCACTTCAAAGTAGTTCATGCACTACTTTGGTCTGACTTCCATGTAACTTGAGGGCCATAGATCCCAATGTTAACCCTCAAAGTTGTATGAAAGTCATACCTAAATGTTGTACAATGCAACAGTTGTTCGTTGGCACTGGTCAAAGCCAAAGTTCCAAGTCGCACCCATTCAAAGTTGCGTCAAAGTTGTAGTCCAAAGTCGGTGCAACATTAGTGTCGTACAAGTGTGAATGGAGGCTTAAGGATTTCCTTCACCTTCCACATGGGCTTTAATCATTTATTATATTGGGCCAATGTAACTGTGTATAATATAGCCATGCCTGGAATTATTTTTAAAATATACTATTGGAACTATTTTGTGGTCTCTGTTTGGTATGTGCAAAAATAAATAAATACCAAAATCTGCTAGAAATCTTGTGAGACGATAAGTTCCTATACCCACTGTTATCAGTTACATTGTTCCTAGTGCTTTCTGTGAATTTCAGAACCATTCCCCTATGTTCTGGAGGACAGAAGGGGAATGGAGGTGTTCTATTGCATTTTCTAGGGGAACAACACGGATCCGCCATTGATGCAGTATGGTGAATGTACATTGTCAATGTCAGAAGGCATGTTACTGGCAAGATCGCCCTAGGATGGGGAGTGCGTTACTGGTGGGATTGCCCTAGGATGGGGAGTGCGTTACTGGTGGGATTGCCCTAGGATGGGGAGTGCGTTACTGGTGGGATTGCCCTAGGATGGGGAGTGCGTTACTGGTGGGATTGCCCTAGGATGGGGAGTGCGTTACTGGTGGGATTGCCCTAGGATGGGGAGTGCGTTACTGGTGGGATTGCCCTAGGATGGGGAGTGCGTTACTGGTGGGATTGCCCTAGGATGGGGAGTGCGTTACTGGTGGGATTGCCCTAGGATGGGGAGTGCGTTACTGGTGGGATTGCCCTAGGATGGGGAGTGCGTTACTGGTGGGATTGCCCTAGGATGGGGAGTGCGTTACTGGTGGGATTGCCCTAGGATGGGGAGTGCGTTACTGGTGGGATTGCCCTAGGATGGGGAGTGCGTTACTGGTGGGATCGCCCTAGGATGGGGAGTGCGTTACTGGTGGGATCGCCCTAGGATGATCCACTAGGACCAGAAAAGTGTTATTGGCAGAATGACCATGCTGCCACCACATCTAAGAACTAGTAAGATTCAGTATATTGAAAAAAAAATCTTGGCTTTTGATAAACCAATAAGACAGATTATTTTTCCATTCAATTTATTGCCACAGATCCATAACCTGTTTCTCTAGACTGTTTTTTCTGTGTAATTTTTATGATATTACATTACAGAACTCTCCATTCTACATTCCATATATTATTATTTATTTTTTTAATCTATCCCAGGTTCCCCCTTTTGTGTTTTAATTTGCCACCTAGAGATAATGGTTACCAGATCCTTTGCTCAGTAAAGCTATGCCTATGAAGTCATGTCACACCAACATTATTATGCAGCTAATTTTAGTCTCTGCTTTTATTGCTCCATCTTTGTCTATTCTGAGAAGTAAAATGCTCTCACAGTGTTTTTAAAAGCTTGAGCTGCAGGATCCAGGAATCTGCCTAGTTTTATAACAAGAAACGAATTAAGGCATTAAAATCTTTCAAGAGTGTAGTAGGGGTCTATTTATTGTCTGTAACCCCTTAAGGACCGAGCCTCTTTCTGAGATTTGGTGTTTACAAGTTAAAAACCGTCAGGTGTGTAAGTATGGGAATAGTGGACCATTTGTGTTCGTGGAGGATTGGATGGTGTAATAATCTCCTTGGCCTCTGGGTGGCGGGGTACCTGGAGGCTCAAGGTAGATTTGCCATTACAGTGCTAGCCCTTTTGTCCCTTTCCGGAGATGGTACGGCGAGGGCGGGCAACCTGCCGTGGTGTCGATGGGAGGAGATAAAAGGGGGAGACTCCCTAACAACGAGGTCTTCCGGAGGATCTTCTTCACGCGCCCAGGCACCTTAGGCCTGGGTGCGGGCGGTTCCGGATTCCGGCCCAGGCGCCCTAGGCCTGGCCGGAATGGAGTTGGAGTCCATCCCAGGCACCTTTAGCCTGGGGTGAGGTGCTGAACTAGGAGGCCTGGGGTCCAGTGACTTCGACTGGATCCCGCGAGAGTGGAGACGTCCGAGGGTCCCTGAGGTGGACGGGGCCCATGTCTGAGGTGAGGAGGCCGGGGAGGTTACCCGTCTGGAGAGTCTGGAGCAGCATCAACCCAGTGACGGATGGGCCTCTGGTAACTGCCTTGGAGGGACATCTTCCCCTGATAGGGGCCGCAGCGAAGGTACTCCTATCTACGTTCTCTTGAGTCGCTGGTAGAGACTCTCAGATTCTTTCCTTTCTAGCTGAATGCTATAGTAACTGCTGGCGAGATCGCAATGGTTTAGTTAATAACCAGGATAGTGCCTCGACCTGCTCATTCCCCGTATCAAAATGTTATCAAGTCGCAACCAGATGGCTACTGAAGCCCTGTTTATTGTGAGATGTACAATAAAGCAAGAGTTGGACTGTGATCGGTGTGTGGAACTCTGGTTGATGGGAGCAGAGGAAAGTGTTGACACAGCAGGACTGTATTCCAGACAAAAGCACATAGGCCCGAGGAAATATCTGGTGCTGGCCTTCACCTCACCCACAGCTATGAGGAGGACATGGGCCGTAGCGCATCTCACCCTGTCGTGTGACATACCCCTAGACAAAGGAGATGGGGTAAGGCCGCTACATACATAGGTATATATTTATATTATATTATTTTTTTCTAACACCCTAGAGAATAAAATTGCAGTTGTTGCAATACTTTTTGTCACACCGTATTTGAGCAGCGGTCTTACAAGCAAACTTTTTTTTTTTTTTTTTAAATAAGACAACAGTAAAGTTAGCCCAATTTTATTTTTTTTATATTGTGAAAGATAATGTTACACCGAGTAAATTGATACCCAACATGTCACGCTTCAAAGTTGGGACCGCTCGTCGAACGGGGACACATTTTTACCCCTTAATCTCCATAGGCGATGTTTAAATCCTACAGGTTGCATGTTCAGAGCTTGTCTAGGGCTAGAATTTATTGCTCTCGCTCTAACGATCATGGCGATACTTCACATGTGTGGTTTGAACACCGTTGTCATAAGAGGCGAAGGAGTGGGGGGGGGGGCCCTCTCTCCCGCCGCTGATAAAAGTGATCTTGCGGTGAATCCGCTGCAGAGACCACTTTTATCTGAAAGAGGACCGCCCGCTGAAGAAGAAGATACCGGGGTTATGGTAGCTAGCTGCTACCATAACAAATTCCTCTTCAAAGTAGCGACATATTCCTGCGGCGGGCGTTCCGGAAGTGGTTGCATACATACATAGGAGGTGAGGTTGAGAGGTTGAAAAAAGACACAAGTCTATCAAGTCCAACCTATGTGTGTGATTACAAGTCTGTATTACATTGTATATCCCTGTATGTTTTGGTCGATCAGGTGCTTATCTAATAGTTTTTTTAAACTATCGATGCCCCCCGCTGAGACCACTGCCTGTGGAAGGGAATTCCACATCCTTGCCGCTCTTACAGTAAAGAACCCTCTACGTAGTTTATGGTTAAACTTATTTTATTCAAATTTTAATGAGCGGCCACGTGTCTTGTTAAACTCCCTTCCGCAAAAAGTTTTATCCCTATCGTGGGGTCACCAGTACGGTATTTGTAAATTGAAATCATATCCCCTCTCAAGCGTCTCTTCTCCAGAGAGAATAAGTTCAGTGCTCGCAACCTTTCCTCATAACTAATATCCTCCAGTCCCTTTTATTAGCTTTGTTGTCCTTCTTTGTACTCGCTCCATTTCCAGTACATCCTTCCTGAGGACTGGTGCCCAGAACAGGACAGCATACTCCAGGTGCGGCCGGACCAGAGTCTTGTAGAGCGGGAGAATTATTGTTTTATCTCTGGAGTTAATCCCTTTCTTAATGCATGATAATATTCTGTTTGCTTTGTTAGGCTCAGCAATGCCAAGCTGCTGCTATCATCTACTAGGACCCCCAGGTAGGGGAGGGCTGGCGGCCTTAGGCCTGGGGGGGCAAGTCCAGTCAAGTGGTCCATTGAACCGCCGAATCGGCTCGCCATCCATGGCCCACCTGGATTTTCAATGCAGCCTCGCCAGTGCCCATCAGTGCAGCCAACTCCAGTGCCCATCAATGCAGCCTGATCACTGGGGCAGGTTACATGGGGTGTATGGGGGGGAGATGGGGGGTCAGCTAGGGGTGTCAGGGTCTCTCACCTCAGCGATCTCAGCAGGTCCTTGCACGCCATGGTCTCCTGGGGGGGGGGGGTAACGCTCCTGATCCTGGGGTCAAGTTGCGCCCAGCCCTGCGTCCCGACTCCCTGGCACGCCCTGCCTCTGCCTGCTTCCAAGAATCCCGTCCCAGGGAGTTGTAGTTTCCTCTGCGCTGCTGTGTTTTCCACCCACCAGAAGCTTGAGTGCGGACTACAACTGCCGGAATGCAACAGCTAGTGGTCGGCCACCATGGCCATGCCCCCGGCCCGACTTCCTAGACGAGAATAAAAAAGAAAATGGTAGCGGGCAGCGTCTGCCGGCCATTTTGAACATAACTTAGGGCGGCCTGGGAGGCAATTGCCACCCTGCCCCCTGGCCCAGCCCTCCCCTGCCCCCAGGTCCTTTTCTATCCTAGATCCCCCCCAGATGTTCTCCCCCAGTGTATATAAATTGCATTCATATTTTTTTCCACCGAAATGCATTTTTTATTTTTTTTTTCCTACATTAAACCTCATTTGCCACCCCATTAATTTGTTCAGATCTTCTTGCAAGGTTTCCACATCCTGTGGAGAAGTTATTGCCCTGCTTGGCTTAGTGTCATCCATAAATACAGAGATTGAACTGTTTATCCCATCCTCCAGGTCATTTATTTATAAATTAAACAGGATTGGTCCCAGCGCAGAACCCTGGCGGACCCCACTACCCACCCCTGACCATTCCGAGTACTCGCCCTTGTAGGCAGTTTTCAATCCATGTACTCACCCTATAGTACATGCCAATGGACCTTTTGTACCGTAAACGTTTATGGGGAACTGTGTCAAATGCTTTTGCAAAATGCAGATACTCCACATCTACCGCCCTTCCCTTATCTAGATGACGACTTACCTCCTCATAGAAGGTTAATAGATTGGCTAGGCAAGAACGATTCTTCATCAATCAATGATCATTACTGCTAATGATACCGTTCTCATTACTAAAATCTTGTATATAGTTCCTTATCATCCCCTCCAAGAGCTTCCATAATATTGCTAGGCTAACGGTTTGTAAATCCCAGGGATGTTTTTTGGGCCCTTTTTTAAATATACCAAAATACCAAGGTGGTTATGTCATGCCACAACCCCCTTTTATTCTCCCCTTCCTCTCTTCATTCTAGCCTCCCCCCTACTCCACTAAAGAAAGAAGCATTTTTATTTCTTTGTCTTTGCTGGAGATTTAACCTCGTTTTATGTCTGGTGGAACCATTTGTCTCCTTGGCAGGAAGTGAGGTGGGAAAAAAGTGAGCTCCTCACTCTGCTCTCTCCTTCTCTCAGCATACTCCTTATCACATGTGAATGTAGCAAACCTGATTGCGCTGCCGCCTTCCTCGAGCCTAGTTTCACATATGTGCGAGTCGGGAATATGTGTATAACCCTGCATGTTCTCGACTTGCAGGCAAAACGTGCTGCTCTTTTGCAGAAGCTCTGGGGTACCATTAATTCTTAATGACATTCCACACATTGGCAGACGCTGCTCATTTTCGAGAGTCAAAAAGCATGGGGTTCCTTGAGGTGTGTTGTTGTTCAGGATTTATATATCGCCAACAGTTTGCACAGCACTTTACAATGTAGAGGGGGGGACAGTACAATTACAATACAGTTCAATACAGAAGGGACAGGAGGGCCCTGCTCATGGAGCTTACAATCTAAAGGGGAGGGGCAGGTGGTACAAAAGGTAATGGCTGCGGGGCATGGTCTGATGGAGGTGGCTTGGGTACAGTTCTTAGGTGGAGGTGGATAGGCTTTCCTGAAATAAGTAAGTTTTCAGGGATCTCCTAAAGCATGGATATGCAATTAGCGGACCTCCAGCTGTTGCAAAACTACAAGTCCCATCATGCCTCTGCCTCTGGGTGTCATGCTTGCTGCTGTCAGAGTCTCGCTATGCCTCATGGGACTTGTAGTTTGGCAACAGCTGGAGGTCTGCTAATTGCATATCCCTGTCCTAAAGGTTGACAGGGTAGGGGCTGACTGGACATACCGGGGCGGGGAGTTCCAGAGGATAGGAGAGGCCCTGGAGAAGTCCTGGAGGTGATAATAATAAAAAAAATGCACATGAACTTTAATGGCATCCCAGTCTTAGTCCGTAGGGTTCAATATTGAGTTGGCCCCGCCCTTTGCAACTATAACAGCTTCAACTGTTCTGGGAAGGATGTCCACAAGGTTTAGGAGGGTGTCTATGGGAATGTTTGACCATTCTTCCAGAAGCACATTTGTATGGCTAGGCACTGATGTTGGACAAGAAGGCCTGGCTCAGTCTTTGCTCTAATTCATCCCTAAGGTGTTCTATAGGGTTGAGGTCAGGACTCTGTGCAGGCCAGTCGAATTCCTCCACCCCAAACTTGCTCATCCATGTCTTTATGGACCTTTGTTTTTTGCACTGGTCCAAATCAGTATTGCATTAAAATATATATCTTTATTTATTTATTTATTTTTTCATTATTTTTATTTTCATTTCCTAGCCCTAGCTGCATGCATTTATTTTATTTATTTATTTTTAACTAATGAATAGTAAACTTTTTTTTTTTTTTTTTTGGATTTGCACTGGAAGTACTTTTCTGTGTCTACAGAAGGTCTTTTCAGTTCCATTTGGTCCATCTCTCGCCCTAAGCTGTCCCAGAACCGTCTATGGAATGTGTGTAAGAATTGTCTCTGTCACATAGTAACCAGGCCAAAAGGAGTTGATTTGTTTGTGTGTTTTTTTCTGTAGACGAAGAAGTATTTTTTCCCTTTTGAAGTCTGAATTTTTATCTTACCTCGTGTCACTTTTATTTGTTTGACGCACAAGTTAAATATTATTTCTGCCCAGAGTAGAAGCCTGCAGTGTTTCAATTGTCTGCCCTTCGTTTACTTGCTGCATGGATAGTGAAGGTGTGATGTTGCCAAGAGACTAATAAGAACTTGTTCAATCACTGCCATGGCCAAGTTGTTTTATTTCACCCCTGTTCTAGCCTCGTATATTGAAGTTTGGCCAGAATAATTTTTTTTTTTTTCTTTTTTGATTTTTTTTTTTTTTTTTTTTTTAACGTTCTTGCAAGTTTGGCTCGATAATTGCCATTATCTAACTGTGTTATTGTTTGCTTGAAAGCCAAGCTCCGTCCAAACCCCCTTTTTAAAAAAAAAAAATAAAAAATGTTTTTAATCAAAAGTCTAACCACTTTAGCTCCAGAAGGCTTACCCCCTTCATGAACAGGCCATTTTTTGTGATACGATGCGTTACTTTAACTGACAAATGCACAGTTGTTCGACACTAACATTTTTGGCCTATATTTTTTTTTTTTTTTTTTTCTTGCGCTATAAACAAAAAAAGACAGACAATTTTAAAAAAACAAAAAACCTTTTTTTACCCTCTGCAATAAAACATATCCAAAAAATAATAATTTCTTCATCAATTTAGGCCCATATGTATTATGCTACATATTTTTGTTAAAAAAATGAAAATGTGTATTGATTGGTTTGGGCAAAATTTTATAGCGTCTACAAACTATGGGATACATTATGTGTGTGTGTGTGTGTGTGTATATGTGTATATATATATATATATATATATATATATATATATATATTTACTAGTAATGATTCAGCGACTTTTATAGCGGGACTGCGATATTGTGGCAGACAAATTGGACACTAACTGACACTTTTTGGGGACCAGTGACACTAATACAGTGACCAGTGCTAAAGAAATATATGCACTGTCACTGTACTGACGACACTAGCTGGGAAGGGGCTAACATTAGGGGCGATCAAAGGGTTAAATGTATGCCTCAGTTGTGCTTACTCACTGTGGGGGGGGGGGGGGGTGCTTTTGACTAAGGGAAGGCAAAGATCCATGTTCCTGCTTGTTTATATAGGCAGATTGTCGTTCTGCCTCTGGTCTTATCGACGGGAGCTGGCGGACAACGAGTCTGCCGCTGTGATGACATTTTTTCCCCCGGTCTTCCTTCCAGGTTTGCTGCCTCTGACTACATTAGTGGCCGGGTGATGCATTGATGTCACTACCGCGCGGGAGCCGCTGTTTCCGACACGGGTTCTGAAGGTCCTGGTGTTCTATCAGATTAGCGAACCCATTAGATCAGCGAACGGAAGTGACGTTTCGTCACCTGCGCATGCGTTTGCTAATTTGACCAAACGCCTGCAATCAGAAGGCAGCAGCGGACATCTTACTACACCCACCTACGACTTGAATTTCACAGTAATTTTAGCAATAAAGTGTTACATACACATTATATATATATATATATATATATATACACCATCACAGGATGGAACTGTGGGTGTATATTATACCCTCCCAGATAGTATCTGTTAGGGTGGTGGGCAATCTGGCCCTATCACAGTCCTACTATAAGGCGCTGATCACCGCCTTTGCCAATATAGCGTCATAACTGCGTAAATTCAATTATAGAGTATATACCATAGTTTTTAGACGCTATACCTTTCGCACAGCAAATTAATATATTGGTTTTTTTTTTTTTTAGGCAGAATTCAGTACTACAGTTCCACGTCCTAATCGTGGAACAATATAGATTGGAAGTGGAAAAATTTACTTTATAGGCACTGATAAAAAAACAAATTTTATTTTGTAACAATTTTATACATGAATTTGAAAATGACATATAAAAACAGAACTGTAGCAGTCTACAGTGAAAAACTTGATGTCTCAATAGTAGCCGTTGATATCGGAGATCTGTAAAAAATAAATAAATGCTCCTCCCCATTGAAATGTATTTAAAACGCAGCAAGAATGCATCAATAAGGCACCCGTGTTACGTTTTTTATGCGGATTTTGACTGCGTTCATACCATTTTCCACCACACGTTTTCAAAGCGCCGAGGTGTGAATGACAAAACGCAGAACGAATATTTGAGATGCCATTCCTTTGAATGGCACCTAAAATTGCAGTGCGGTTCTGCTGCAATTTGTATCGTGATAAATCGCGCTGCAATCACGGCGACCCACGTCGTGTAAAGCATATTGCCCAAAAGTGTCTCCTTAACTTTTTTGGGGCGACAAGCTTCACGTGATGCGCGTTGCAGCGCGATTTATCGGGGCAGAACCGTACCGCGATTTTTAGGTGAGATTATGATGGATGCCATCGTAAATGTGCGTTCTGCGATCTGTCATTCACACCTCGGTACTTTGAAATCGTGGGCGGAAGCGTGGCAAATCTGCCTGCGATTCAAAACGCTGAGGTGCAAAGTGCCATGACCAATGAAAAACGCACCATAAGCATTGTAAAATCGCATGCGTTTTCAGCGTCTTTATCTGCATCTTTTTCTCTTGGTGGCAAAATGGCGATGACACCAACAGCTGTCGAAATTTCAGTGCATCTCTAATGCTAAATGTTGCACGTGTATTTGCTTTCAACCAAAGTGTCATGTGATCAGATGGCTGGAGTCCTAACTGATCACATGTACATCACCATGGCAACTGCAGATGAAACAGAGGCCAAGATGGCAGCTTCCTTTGGCTGTAAAGTAAGTGAGGGTTTAGTTCTGATTTGAAGAGAGAAATTTGGGGAAATTGGAGGAGGGGTGCGGAGATTATTAATAATAATAATAATAATGTATTATTATACAGGATTTATATAGCGCCAACAGTTTGCACAGCGCCTTACAACATGAATAGATCAGCATTTACTTTACTTTAAAAGCTGCAAATTGTGTGTGTGTGTGTATATGTGTGTATATATATATATATATATATATATATATATATATATATATATATATATATATTGTGACAGCAGGAAGGTAAAGTCACCTGGTTGCATCCAGGGGGGTAGATATATTTCTCCCAGATTCAGGCTTTATGCCGACTTATACAACTAGGGAGTTGATGAAGCCCAGCTGAGGCTAGTGGGCTCATGGATGACTCATACCTCTAGAGAGAGGGCTGGGCGTCGTGCAGGCAGGGAGTTGATGAGACCAGCTGAAGCTTGTCAGCTCATTTAAGGCCTTTATAAAAACTCCCAGCTTCATTAGATGTTAGCTCATGCCTGGACCCAGACCTGTGTGGACTGTCTAGGGAGAGTGAACCCCTGTGCGGTGAGGCAAAGCCTGTGTGGCTATTTGTTTGGACTTTTACTAAACCAGGGACTTAGGGACTAGGACAGCACCAGGCTGATCCCAGTTGTTAGTTTAGGAAACCTGCATGTTTAGTCAGAGGTCAAACTGACCAGGATTTATTTTGTTTATGTTTCTTTTTGGCTTTGCTGTGTTTTTGTCACTGTACATAGAGAAATAAACCGCACCTTTTGATTTTGAAAACCACAACCTCCGTCTGCTGGCCCTGTTTTTGTGTGGGGAGCCCAACCAGGGGGTCACACACACCCGCTACCGAGTTAACCCCCTCACAATATATATATATATATATATATATATATATATTCTCTCTCCCTCTCCCTCTCCCTCTCCCTCTCCCTCTCCCTCTCCCTCTCCCTCTCCCTCTCGCGCTCTCGCGCTCTCGCGCTCTCTTTCTCTTTTTCCATACAGTTTTAACTTGGGGCCCCTTTCCGCCTGTCAGTTTTTCAGGCTGACCAGATCGGACCCTCCAGTCTCCTCTATAGGATCCGATCCGCTAAAAACAGACCCAAATGGTCTGCGGATCGGATAGCAGTCGGGTGTAAATAGACAGGCGGTCCGTTTACATCCAACTGCACATAGAGGAGAGCAGTCCGTGTCCGCTCTGCATAATCAAAAGCTGACACAGACCTGTCATCCGCCTGCTCAACACGTATGGGCAGACAGATTCCGCGCTGAGCAGGCGCACTCCAACAGAGACCGCCCCGTGCGAAAGGGGCCTTAAGGTAACTTTTAGGTTTCAATTCTCCAGCTTTTATTTTTTTTTTGTTTTTTTGTTGTGTCCCCAAGCTTTTTGTTTTAGTTGTGTCCCCAGATTTTGCAGTTGAGCAAATGAAAAAAAATATTTTTGATGTATTGCTTCTGAAGGCTCCATTAACACCTGAGCGATCTGCGGCGATAGCTGCTGCAGCTCGGCTTTTATTTAATTCTTTTTTTTTTTGTAGAGCATTTTTGGAGCGGCACCATTCATTTGAATGAGCCTCCCTCCGCTCCAAACAATGCTCCAAAGAAGCTCATGTACCAAATCTTGGCACAGAGCCTGGAGCGTTTGCAATTTTTGCTGCGATTGTATCACGTTTTGTTCGACAATTGCGGCAAACTTGCACCGCGTTTTGAGGTGCCATCAAGAGTTAATGACATCGCAAATGCGTTTCGCGTTTTTGGCACGTTTCTGAAATCGCCCGAGATACAGATCGCTCAGGTGTGAACGGAGCCGAAAGGTGACATATGCTTGCAATAGACTACAACATGTTACTTTTTTTACACCAGGCGATAACATTTGTCCTTGTGTTATCCACACAAAGAAGACACCCGGATGGCTGCACTCCACAGATCTCCTTTAAGTCCTCTTTATTGGTATACAAAAAGTGTCCTTAAAATTGCTGTCTGTCTGTCCTTTTTGGATGTTTTTTTTTTTTGGAACGATTTTTCTAATTTGCTCTTCCCCTTTTTTTTTTTTTTTTTGGCGTGCAGCCATCCAAATTTCTTCTTTATGTGGATGCAGTTGTCAGCTGGGCCGGCACCATTTCTTGCTGGATTGCGGAGTCCTGTGAATTTGGGCTTTCCTGGTAAAACGGGAGTGTGTATGCCCTTATGTTATGTTTACACGCCGTCCAAATGTTCTGGTTCTTTAACTTGCCACCCGTTTGTTTTATCTTTCTTTTAGCTGTCTTCCATGTTTGATGTGCACCACACGCCGATTGTGAAAACCCCAACAGCAAAGGTCAGAAATTCTTCTGCCAAGCAGGCACCTGCCACATTCAGCATGCAAAAGGAGCCGCTGCTTGCATTCCTTGGTAATTGCCATCTTCATATTGTAACCATATAAAGAGAAGCTAGTTTTTGGTAAAAAAAAATGTTTTAACTTTACAAAATTATAAACTGAGCTTTAAAGAGGAAGTAAACGCTGTCTGCAAAGTAAAGACATAATGTGCTAGTATGCATGGCATACTAGCACATTATGTAAAACGTACTTGCAAAAGAAACCCTCGTTGTCTTCGCTGGAGGCCACATCCATCTTCGCCCGTCTTCCTTTGTGGTCCACGGACTCCGGCTGTGTGACTGGCCGGAGCCCCGTAACGTCACTCCCACACCTGCACTGCTGGTCACGGCACGGGTGGCCGTTCCTTCAGAGCACATGTGCCGATGATGTAATCGGCTGCATATACAATAAATATCTCCTAAACGGTGCAAGTTTAAGGGATATTTACAGTACCTATAGGTAAGTCTTATTTTAGGCTTACCTATAGGTACAAACAATACAGGGAAGTTTTACTTCCCCTTTTAAATAAACATTTTATTGTATATTTATAAAAGTGTATACATTATAGGTATTGGTGCAACAATGGCAGTTTTTTTTTTTTTTTTTAAGTGCTACTTGCTCAGTTGTTGCCTGCCTCTGTCTAATTGAATATCTATGTGTCCATCTGAGATTATACAGCCTTAGTAAAGCAACATATTATTATTTTAATCTGTTATCAACATAGTTCTTCAATATTGCATCTGATCTGGGACAGTCATAGCACTCTTGTGTGCAGTGACCAGGTGAAAATTCATCTTACATATGCAATGTTGAATGTACACAGGAGGCTGTGTGGTTAGGTATTTTAATTAAGGCATAAAGCTTGACTAATGCCGCGTACACACGATCGTTTTTTCTTAAGAAAAAAGACTGATGGACTTTTTTCATCGGCCAAACCGATCGTGTATGGGCCCCATCCGGTCTTTTTTCCATCGGTATAAAAAAATAGAACATGTTTTAAATTTATCCGATAGCAAATTCCGATCGTCTGTGTGGAACTCCATCGGATAAAAAACCCACGCATTCTCAGAATCGGGTCGACGCATGCTCAGAAGCATTGAACTTAATTTTTCTCGGCTCGTCTGAGTGTTTTACGTCACGGCGTTTGGGACGGTCGGAATTTTGACTGATGGTGTGTAGGCAAGACTGATGAAAGTCAGCTTCATCGGAATTCCGATGGTAAAATCCATCGGATTTTATTCCATGGGAAATCCGATCGTGTGTACAGGGCTTTAGGATAAGCAAATGTCCGAGCCAAACTGAACCCACAAGAAACTGTCACTTAATAGACCACCGGCTCAATCAAATGTGGCCACATATAACAAAGGGGCAGGGATGCTGGTGACATCATTGACCTAATCTAGCCATATTAGGTCAATGATGTCACCCAGTGTCGGCCCAAGACATTGTGCTGCCTGGTACCAAAAATTAAATGCTGCCCCCCCCCCAAAAAAAAATCACGCCCACCAAAATGCCCCCACATCCATTATTTTATATTATAACTAAAGTGGACCTGTCATGGCTCTATACATGTATATAAGAGTGTAAAGAGGACCTGTTATGGCTCTATACATGTATATAAGAGTATAAAGTGGACCTGTCATGGCTCTATACATGTATATAAGAGTATAAAGAGGACCTGTTATGGCTCTATACATGTATAGGAGTGTAAAGAGGACCAGTCATGGCATTATATGTGTATATAGAAGTATAATAAGGACCTTACATGGCTCTATACATGTATGTAGGAGTATAAAGAGGACCTGTCATGGCTCTATACATGTATGTAGGAGTATAAAGAGGACCTGTCATGGCTCTATACATGTATGTAGGCGTATAAAGAGGACCTGTCATGGCTCTATACATGTATGTAGGAGTATAAAGAGGACCTGTCATGGCTCTATACATGTATGTAGGAGTATAAAGAGGACCAGTCATGGCATTATACGTGTATATAGAAGTATAATAAGGACCTTACATGGCTCTATACAGGTATATAGAAGTATAAAGAGGACCTGTCATGGCTCTATACATGTATATTGGAGTATAAAAGGACCTGTGCTTGGTCGGCAGCCGCGATGCCACCCACGATCGCTCCACAGAGAGCCAGAACGGGGATCTGTCAATGTAAACAGACAGATCCCCATTCTGACAGGGGAGGAGAGACAGATCTGCTGTTCCTAGTGATTAGGAACAGAGATCTCTCTCCTCCTCCAGTCAGTCCCATCCCCCCCAGTTAGAAACACCTCCCCATTTAACCCCTTTCCAGACAGTGACATTTACACAGTAATCAGTGCAGTTTTATAGCACAGATCGCTGTATAGATGTCAATGATCCCAAATATGTGTCAAAAGTGTCCGAACCTGTCCACCGCAATGTCGTAGATCACTGCCATTACTAGTAAAAAAGTTAATAATAAAAATGCTTGAAGTGCAGCGGGGAGTGGAGCGGGCAATTTGCCTCACAGTGCAGGGGGCAGTGCCGGGACAAAGTCAACCAGCACCCAGGGCGAACATGCCAAGCTGCGCCCCCCCATGACCAATTATCTTACACACACACAAATACATACATATATATATATATATATATATATATATATATATATATATATATATATATATAGTGCAGAGGTCAGAATTGGATAGATTACAAAGTACAAGGATCAGGAGCAGTGTGTACAGTGTTCAGAGGTAGAGTATGTACAGTAATATACAATGTGCAGAAGTCAAGAGCGGTAAACTGCAGAGTACAGAGACCAGGAGTATATACACCCTAGTGCATAGCAGTAGCCCCTATAAATTATATAAAATTTAGTGTATGTGTCATTATCAAATCTGACCAAGTGAAATATATAGCACATGAATATGGAACCAAAATACCAGTGCTGCAAACAAAATTATGAAGGGGCGAATCCCAAAACATATAATGCGAACAACTCATAAATATTCAATTACATATCACATGTGGGACCAAAATCCCTGTGCTGCAAAAACATTTTGTGAGGGAACTGTAAATAAAAAATGTAAAATACTATAACATGAATAACTCCCAAATATTCAAATAACTCTAGTCAAATTCTTATGGTTCATTTGTACACAATTTGGTTTTGGAGTTACAACCAAACTCCCAGTGCTGCAAATCAAACACACAGTGCAAAGTAATATTAAAGTACACTATAAAAAAACAGTCCACTAGAGCAGTGGTCTCCAAACTGCGGCCCTGGGGCCAGATGTGGCCCTTTGCTTGCCTTTATCTGGCCCTTGAGGCATTATTCCTGCCAATGACACCAATGATGGGGCATAATTCCTTCTACTGACAAAAAAAAGGGGCACTATTCCTCCCAACGACACCAGATCGCACATTGTTAAGTCCCACTGGGCACAGTTCGGCCCCCCCTGAAGTCTGAAAGACAGTAAACTGGCCCTTTAGAGAGTTTGGAGACCCCTGCACTAGAGAGCAAGTGCTCTTGTGCACATTGCTGGATCGAGATGGGGCTCAAGCAAGTGGCTGACAGATTCCTCCATCCACACAAGTTGGATGGATGTGGGAATTGTATTCTGACAGCAGGGACTCTCCCCTATCAAAATACACTGATCAGCACTGCTTCCGTTTGGCTGCAAACAGCTAATTGAACAAGGATTTCCAGCAGAAGTGGATATAACAATCGGTTTCTGTCTAACAGAGAGGGTTACACATCGATCAAAAATTCAGCCCCTGCTGAACCCAATGAATTCTTTGCTGTGTATTCAGTTTTACCTTGTACTTTGCTTCAGCGGGCTCTCTGCAGTTCTGTTACTGGTCCCCTGCAGCTCCTGTGTCAGTTAGGAGTGACAGTGGTCACACTCCAGCCTCCAATTTAGACCATACAGGGTTAATCTTCCTCTATATGTGATAGGGAGGAGGAGGAGAGCACTGGAGCTGGCTGAAGCATAGAATCAAGTACAAAAAGACTATACAGTATCCCCCTTCTCCCCCCTCCCCCACACTGTAAGAGTGGACTTTCTTGAAGTTGGGCTGGGATAAGAAATCACCTCCTTTGCTGTGTAATGTTATATTCTTGAACAGGTTAGGGATTAGTGTGATATTTCAGGTGCTACATACTGTAGATGTAATCCACATACACATTATATCTTATTAAAAAATCATTCTTTTTAGAAGATATAATGTGTATGTGGATTACATATAATGTAGCACCTGAAATGTCACACTAATTCCTAACCTGTTTAAGAATTTTACTTTCAATAAACCTGCAGTGAAAAGTGCAGGACACGTTTATAATCACAGTATATGGAATGCAGAGCAGTCGGGACTCACAGTAGAAGAGGATCCAGCCTGTCATCCGTGATTTACACACCTTCACTCTGCTCTGGAGGAGGAGCGCTTTGCTGTGTGCTGGGCGGGAACCAAAGATCGATGCTGCAGTGTGAGGTTCTCTTTCTGCTCCACCCACATGCACTTTCGCTGGGACTGTACCAGCTCCGATCCAGGGGGGGGGAGGAACATAGGAACTCAAGAAGGGAGCCTAGAAAGGGGTGCATCTGCTGCCGCAGAGCAGTGAGCAGGAGCGCATAATCCTTAAATTAGGCAGGCAACAGGGGCATACAAGTTTTACAGCTACATTTTGTGGATAGATTTTTCTGCTCACAGCTTTGCCGCCCCCCTAAAAGTGCCGCCTGGTACAATGGTACCATCTGGTCCCATGGTAGGGCCAGCCCTGATGTCACCAGCAACCCCGCTCTTTGTTACGTGCAGCTGAGAGGTGAGGAATTCCACAGCTGCAGATGATTGGACAAGCGGGCTGCTATTATGTGACAGTTTCTTGTGGGTTCAGGCTGAATTGAGTTTGGCCCGAACCTTTCTAATCTTGTTGTATATTTCCCCAAAAATGACCTACCTTACCTGTTTCATCAGTTTGCCTTTGTGGAGATAAACAGCTAGGGGGCTTGAGAACACAGGAGTTCCTAGGCACAAGAAGTGCACTGCTACACTATATTGTCAAAAGTATTGGAACACCACCTGCCTTTACACAAACTTTAATGCCATCCCAGTCTTAGTCCGTAGGGTTCAATATTGAGTTGGCCCACCCTTTGCAGCTATAACAACTTCAACTCTTCTGGAAAGGCCGTCCACAAGGTTTAGGAGTGTGTCTATGGGAATGTTTGACAAATCTTACAGAAGCACATTTTGTGAGGTCAGGCACTCCTTTTGGACGAGAAGACCTGGCTCGCAACCTCCGCTCTAATTCATCCCAAAGGTGTTCTTTCGGGTTGAGGCCAGTCAAGTTCCACCACATCAAACGGGCTCATCCATGTCTTTATGGATCTTGTTTGTGCACTGGTCTAAATCATTTGGTGGAGGGGGGGTTATGGTGTGGGGTTGTTTTTCAGGGGTTGGGCCTGGCCCCTTGGTTCCAGTGAAGGGAACTTTGGAGGCGTCGGCATACCAAGACATTTTGGACAATTTTGTGCTCCCAACTTTGTGGGAACAGTTTGGGAATGACCCCTTCCTGTTCCAACATGACTGCGCACCAGTGCACAAAGCAAGGTCCATAAAGATATGGATGAGCGAGTTTGGGGTGGAGGAACTTGAAACCTTGTGGACAGCCTTCCCAGAAGAGTTGAAGCTGTTATAGCTGCCAAGGGTGGGCCAACTCAATATTGAACCCTACGGACTAAGACTGGGATGCCATTGAAGTTCATGTGCGTGTAAAGGCAGGCGTCCCAATGCTTTTGACGATATATTGTATTTTTCAGGAGCAATTCAAGAGGTGGTGATGGCCATCTTGATAGAGGCAGGACTTTACTTTCTCATGTCAGAGCTGCGCCTTTGATGACAGGTGATCTGATCACTGGTGGGGAATATTCATGAAGCAACTGGAAAGGTAGAGGAAGCAGAGACCCACAGAATGAAAAAGAAGCAGGGAGATCCTGGCAATGCAGGTCCTCGGTTCTGCTTCGTTTATGAGAATAATGATCAGGACATTAATGCATTTCTCTCCCAGATCTGGTGAGACTAGGTGTCGGAGACAGCAGTGCCTTAGATCTCACACTGCAAAAAAACAGTTATGGATCTAAAGGCACACTAGTTCCTAGGCACAAGTCCTCTTTGTTTAGTTTGTTTATCAAGGTACTGCTTAGGCCCAATTAACATTTCTAGATGGTTTATGTAAGATAGCATACCTTCACTTCTTGAGTTCAGGTCCACTTTACGTTACGGAGGCTGATCTCCCCAAGTCCACATATACAACTGATCATATTCATACACAAAGCGACTATTGTGTGATTGTGCCAAACACCTTGTGTCATTGTTATCTTAAATAAATATTGCAACGCAGCCCAAAAAACATCACGCTTATTAAGGTTTGTTTAATTTTATTCCGACCTCAAACATGGTGCCGTTTTATCGCTCGAAGCTTTGTCACCCAAAAAGGAGCAGGTTGTTCTTTTGGGTGACAAGCTTTGCGAGATGCAGTTTGTTGTGATAAATATCGTGACAATCGCGGCAAAACCGCACTGTGTTTGAGGTGCCATTAAAAATGAATGGAACCCAAACACGAGTGG
This sequence comes from Rana muscosa, assembly GCA_029206835.1. Taxonomy (NCBI): domain Eukaryota; kingdom Metazoa; phylum Chordata; class Amphibia; order Anura; family Ranidae; genus Rana; species Rana muscosa. Next base: position 212,113,713 of record CM055126.1, read on the forward strand.
TGTGTGTTGTCACAATTGCAGTGCGATTTCTAATCGCAGCGATTTCTGTTCCGTGATTCATTATTTGCCAGATGTGAACGTAGCCTAACAGAATCGTTTTGACATGGGATTTTCACCAAAGTGGTTCTTATTATTTTTTTATTATCATTATTATTATTGCTCCATTTGAACTGTCCAGCTTTGTGACATTTGCCCATACACCTGAGGTTTATATTCCTTTGTAGTTTTGAAGACAAAAGCTTCACCTCCTGACTCGCAAAGTAGAAGAACAGTACGGGGAGCCTGAGGGTTTCCACTGTAGGATTTGATTTATTGTTAGGAAGCACGACTGAAAGCTTATTGCATTTGTCAGCTAGGTATTGTGTGTTTCCGAAACACATTGATGTTTCCATGTACTAATTATAAAGTTGGTGATCAAAGGGAACATGGACCTCCAGCACGTCAGTAATGGTAGGCCTTCGGGCCAAATTAAAGATTTCTGTGAATTGGCGGTCATTATAGCATTCCTGAAGCTTCACAACCTCAAACCATTGCTCTTTTATTATTGACAAGTAGTCTCCTAAATGCACATCTTAAAAGCAGTGTGTTCGTGCAACAGGGTGTAGATCTATGCCTACATAATGTGTAAGTTCATCTTCAGAGAGTCTTTCCAAAAATCCCACTATGCTATTCCATATCCTTTGAATAATACATACCAGTGACTGAAGAACAGCCTAAATATACTCTTAGGCCCCTTTCACACTGGGGCATTTGTCAGGCGTTTTGGCGCTAAAAATGGCGCCTTAAAAACGCCTGAGAAAATCCTGCCCTGCAGTCTTCAACGTGAAAGCCCGAAGGCTTTCACACTAAAGCGGTGCGCTAGCAGGACCGCTCCAAAAGTCCTGCTAGCTGCATCTTTGGAGCGGTGAAGGAGCGGTGTGTTTACTGCTCCTTTACCGCTGCTGTCCATTGACATCAATGGGACAGCGCGGCTATACCGCCCGCAATGCGCTGCTTCAGCAGCGCATTGCGCGTGGTTATCACCCTTTCTCGGCCGCTAGTGGGGGTTAAAGCCGCATCACTAGCGGGCGAATATCGCGGCAAAAACGACGGTATATACCGCCAGCGCACCTCCCCGCCCCAGTGTGAAAGGGGCCTTACTGAAAATAATTTTTATTTATTTATTTATATATATATATTTTAAATTGCACATGTTCATTCTGTTGTCTGGTGTTTGAATATCTTCAGGTAATGATGATGCTCCAGTTCCAATCAAGGCTTCACTTGTGAGACTTACTTCAGGACAGAAAGATCTTAACAGGTCCAAGCCAGTCCCGCCGATCGCCAAGAGCACCAAGTCATTGCCGGAAATTAATTCCATCCCAGGCATCTATGTTTGGGATAATCCTAAGCCCAAGGAGAAGAGCAGCGAAGAAGAGAATATTGTCATTGACCTCTTGGAATTGACTACTAGAGACGAGGACGATCGGGAAGAGGTTGGTGTCTAATGCTAAGTGATGTAGTACTGCTGCTGAGTTCTTCCACTTTAAAGAGATTCGAAGGTCGTCAGACCTAACACATGAGAGGAGTTGTGGGCTTTTGACTTCTACCCAGCGTATTTCAATAGCCAGTTCATGTAAATGCATGTATAAAAAGGTATAGATTTTATTAATGCGACATCAATAAACACAAACAAAAAATACAATATAAAAGCACAGTGACAGACCATACATAACACCAAAAAAATCCCCGGAAGGGGAAGATCACAGTGTGAGTAGGGGTCACAGGAAATGTCTCGACTAGTTTCGCGGCCAATTGCCGCTTCGTCAGGAGAAATTCTGAAATTAATTAGCATACAATCAATAACTGAACAGATTTGACAAGCATAGAAATATAATCAAAACTGCTTTTTATATTGTATTTTTTGTTTGTGTTTTATTGATGTTGCATTAATAAAATCTATACCTTTTTTTTTTTTTTTTTTTTTTTTTTTTTTTTTTTTTTATACATGCATTTACATATTTTGATTCTACCTATTTACCTGTACCGCAATAGTCCAAACCGCCTCTTGTTTGTTTTTTTTTTGCCTTTTTTGGTTTGGGGACCAAAAGTCCAAACTTCTATTCAATCTAATATCCTTGGATGATGGTACTATTTAATTAACAATTATATCACATTTGCTTTCCTAGTGGCTAAAAATTAATTCAATAGCCAGTTCATATTACTTTTACATGTGGGTCTAAGCGCATTTCTGCTGTAGCAGTCAATTTGAGAAAACCCCACTATATGCTTGATATTTGTTCTCATTCACACAGCCAACAAATAATGTTAAAATCATTTTTGGCCTTTGTAGATTTTTATTTTGAGTTGGCATTGGGCAAGACTGCAAGCTACTGTAAACAATTTGAAATGGGAGGAATTTTAGTTGGTCCCCACAGCTTTTCCCCCTATTACCATAAAAATGCTGAAGGCCAGCTTCTAGATAATCTTCCTTTCTGTTTATTGAATTCTTCAAGGTAAAACCGAAACGCCCCGCACAAGGCTAACTGTGGGCACCTGCCACATAGTGAGCCCTTACAACCAAAGCATAACAACCTAACATAGCCCATGTGTGTGGGTCTCACACTATTATCCATGGAGCTATCATACCCTTCAACAGAGTATAAACACAAGAGAAGATGGCTTCTAGATCTTTAATCCATTGTTAGGACGGGCCGTGTTCAAATCCAGTTTACAACTGAGAATTAGATCTGGCAGCACAGAATAGACAGGGTAATTATGGTAAACATGAACTCCCCAGCCCTCCCTGCATAGCATAGTATTTTTCATTTTCAAAAAAGAACTGGTAAAATCTAACCAGCATTTTTTTTTTTTTTTTTTTTTTAGGTTTTTGGTTGCAAAAGTGGAAAATCACTTTTACTGCATGTTCTTTTTCCCCTAATGCTGGCTAGTTGGCTGCATTGGATTTAATGTAAATTTTTCACCAATATGCTTCTATTTAAAGCCCATCCCTGGGAATAAATATAAAATTATCCTTTGTCGTGGGCTGCACCTGTACTGGATTTTGTGTAGGGGAGAGGAGAAACCCTTTTTATTTACCCATTCTTCTGCCCCCCCACCCCGGGCAGGGGTGAATATTGTAATGGAAGGCACTCCTGCTTATTACTACTGTCTGCATGCACAGCAGCACTGTCCTACAGTGGGGGAAATAATATTTGATCCCCTGCGGGTTTTGTAAGTTTGCCCTCTTAGGAAAAAATGGGCTGTAACTTTTATCATAGATGTATTTTTAATAATAGAGACAGAATATCAACCAAAAATCCAGAAAAAACACATGATACAAATGTTAAAAATGATGTTGCAGTTCTGTGAGTAAAATAAGTATTTGATCCCCAATCAAAACATGACACTACTTGGAGAATCCCTTGTTGGGAAGCACAGAGGTCAGACGTTTCTTGTAGTTGGTGATCAGGTTTGCACACATCTCAGGAGGGATTTTGCTCCACTCTTCTTTACAGATCTTCTCTAAATCTTTAAGGTCTTTGGTTGTTGCTTGGCAACTTGAAATATCAGCTCTCTCCATAAATTTCTACCTTGTTTCCCCGAAAATAAGCCCGGGTCTTATATTAATTTTGGCAACCAAAAACACGGTAGGGCTTATTTTCGGGGTATGGCTTGCTATTGTGCGGTCTTCTCTACCCCTCTCCCTCCCTGCCTGACAGGAATCCCCTGTGTGAAGTAAAGTAAAATGCATTGTGTCAGGTACCTTTTTTATTATAGTGCCGCTCCTGGCTTCCATAGCCTGCCTGAGCTCTTCTACGAGCTGAGCATTGCAGAGGGAGGGGGGGCCGAGATGCCCCACTGACAGGAGAAGGAGATCTGAGTGCTGCTCCTGGCTTCCATAGCCCGCCTGAGCTCTTCCACAAGCCGAGTGTTGCAGAAGGAGGGGGGTCGAGATCCCCCCGCTGACAGGCAGGAGAAGAGGAGGAGACAGCCACTTTAAACTAGGTCATATTTTCGGGGTAGGGCTTATATTGCAGCCCTCCTGGAAAACCAAGGTAGGTCTTATTTTTGGGGTAGGTCTTACTTTCGGGGGAAACACGGTATAGGATGAAGGTCTGGAGACTGGCTAGGCCACTCCATGACTTTAATGTGCTTCTTCTTGAGCCACTCCTTTGTTGCCTTGGCGGTATGTTTTGGGTCATTGTCATGCTGGAAAACTCATCCATAACTCATCTTCAGTGTTCTGGCTGAGGGGAGAAGGGTCTCATCCAAGATTTTACAATCCATGGCCTCATCCAATGGCCCCTCACTGCGGCAAAATCGGCCTGTACCTTTAGCAGAGAAACGGCCCCAAAGCATGATGTTTCCACCTCTGTGTATGACTGTAGGGATGGTGTTCTTAGGGTCATAGTCAGCTTTTTTCTTCCTCCAAACACGTCGAGTTGATGCCAAAGAGCTTAATTTTGGTCTCATCTGACCACAGCGCTTTCTCCCAATCCTTCTCTGAATCATTTTAGATGTTCATTGGTAAACTTCATATGGGCCTGTACATGTGCCTTCCTGAGGGGGGGGGGGAAGACCTTGTGGGCGCTGCAGGATTTCAATTCATGGCGGCTTATTGTGTTACCAATGGTTTGTTTGGTGACTGTGGTCCCAACTGCCTTGAGATCATTCACAAGCTCCTTCTAGTAGTTCTGGGCTGATCCCTCACTTTTCTCATGATCATTGCTACATAAGGCAGAATCTTGCATGGAGCTCCAGACCGAGGGCTTATGGTTAGTTTGTAATCTTTCCATTTGTGAATAATCGCTCCAACAGTTGTCTTTTTCTCACCAAGCTTCTTGCTGATGGTCTTTTATAGCCCATTCCAGCCTTGTGCAGGTCTACAATCTTGTCCCTGACATCCTTGGACAGCTCTTTGGTGTTGCCCCTGATGGTGAGGTTTAAATGGAAGAAAGATTCTGTGGACAGGTGTCTTTTATACACATAAGGAGTTGTCGTTGGGCGCACCTTCTTACATTGACAGGACTAATCTGTACCACATGAGCACCTACTGTAGCCAGTCTGTGGGAGACAGAAGTATTGTTGGTTGGTAGGGATCAAATACTTATTGTACTCACTGAACTGCAACTCCATTTATAACCTTTGTCTCGTGTTTTTTTTTTTTTTCTTCTGGATTTTTGGTTGATATTCTGTCTCTATCATTTTAAATACAACTATGATAAAAATAATAGACCCTTCATTTCTTTGTAAGTGGCCTAACTTGCACAATCTGCAGTGGAGCAAATAAGTATTTTTGCACTGTATATCATTATCTACATGTCTAAAGCAAGTAAGGACCTGCCATGAAGTTTGCTAATATTCTTGCAGTGCATGTTGCTGATGTTCAGGTAACGGGTGCTCTTTAAAGGATAAATACATTGTTTGTGAACTTACTGTTTTCTAATCCCTCCCTCCCAACACGTTGAGTATATCCTATACTTACCTACAGTACAACATTAGTGCTCGGAGAGCCTATACTGGTGCATACCACAGAGGGGATGGGGGTAGAGAAGGATAAGTACACCAGAACTGCACTTATCCCTTAAACCTCGAACACAAAGCTAATCATTAAAGTGACAAATCTTTAATTTAGGGAAGCAATAAAAAAAAGTGGGGGGGGAAAGAGTTGTCTATTTGGTTTATTATGGGTGGCGGTCGAATAAGTACTGTATATACTCGAGTATAAGCCGACCCGAATATAGGCTGAGGCACCTAATTTTACCCCCAAAAAAATGGGAAAACGTATTGACTAGGGTGTCCATGTACATGCCTCACTGTGCCCATGACTAGATTGACGTTTAACATGGGAGTCTATGAAAGGGGTGCCCGGATTTGAAAAATCTGTGCTCCCTGGCTGTAGGTCCCCCGGACAACAAACTTTGCACACTTATAGAGGTAGAGTGGGGCTACATGTGTGCCAAGGTTGGGGTCCAGGGGACCTACGGCCGGCTGGTACCGGGTCCCCAAATTCCGGGAGATTAGGCGCAAAAAGGTGACTCGAGTATAAGCCGAGGGGGGCATTTTCAGCACAAAATAATGTGCTGAAAAACTCTGCTTATACTCGAGTATATACGGTAATTTATAGCTTTACCAAAGTTGATAGGTGCTTCTGTGTTCCATAGTCCTCTCTGTTGAAGACTGCAGCATGTAATGTTCGTTATGAGCCGGAAATTTTGGTTCTGCTTAATTTGGAGGTCAACGGAGGACATCTGGGCTGATTGCTTATGTGGGGTGTATTATATCCATCAGCAATACGTGCAGCTGCTGCGTTTTGGTAAATGTTCCTTCTTTATTCAGATACGGTCTGTCATAGCAGCTGTTAATGGCTGTCAATATTACATGCAACAACTGTCAAATGGTAACAGAAGCATATTAATTTCCAGGCTCGTTCACAGCAGAATGCAGTGCTGGAGCCCCGCATTACAAGCTTTGTTTTTCTACACCTCATTCAAAATGCATTCAGTGTGTGGTCTGCTGGGGGTGTCAATATATTCCTAAGGACACCCTAAATGCAGATTGCAAACACAGTGCGTTTGCCTGCAACAGATTGCATGGTACTGCAGTACCTGTATAGGGAAAATGATTATTGTATCGAGAGAGTTACTGACCACCAGTATCAGCATGAGCAATCAAAATAAGCGTGTCTTGATTGTTCGTGCACATACTGCTGACTAGTAATGCTCTTGATCCAGCAATTGGCTTCGCTACACAGATTCATACAGGAAAGCTCTATTTTGAGTCCATTGAAGATCCATCTTAACTAAAGCCCTGATTAAGGGGGGAGGGGGGGGGGATTTCTGACCCCTAAAACGCTTTGGCTATTTTTTTTTGTATAAACTAATAAGTAAATTTTAGGCTCTCTTGGTCTGGCACTCCTTCCAGAATGAATCACTCAAGAGTTTGTTTCCTCTAAGTGGGACTTTAAACGGGTCGCTGCTTCACCCAAAATCAAGTAGTAAAGGTCAAGAAATATATAAATACATTTTATTTGAAAAAGTTAAAAATATTTTCTATTGAGGATGTAAATAACATCAGATTTACAGGATGTGCAAAAAAAAGTGCAATAGTCGGGGTACACAATACAGTAACCAAAACTCTTTTGAAACATATGTAACAATTCGAGAAACCCAACGTTTCGAGCTTATTGTGATAAATCTCCTCTTCTTCAGGGGTGAGAGGTTACGTCACGACGATATTACGTTATGTGTATTACAGATTCACAGGTGTTTATGGAATCCAATTCAAACCAATTAAGATAAACTGCAGCCTCAAGACGACCAACTGGGCTGGGAAGAGACGCGGACACTCAGGGGATGTAAAACGGAGGTGCCTCAGAAACTGCAGCTCCACAGAGGGAGCTCTGAGCACAAGCCCCCCCGAAAGGTCTAATCACAGGGCCTGGTACCGACCAAAATCGCCAGTCTATTCTAGCTACAGGATATATGTACATGGTAGTTATGTAGCGATACTGAGATTCAGGTAAAAACTGTTGAAATCCCAAAACACAGCGTTGGTGGGTATAAACTCCAACTCTGATTCTGCATTCAGATGCCGCAAGGTCCAAGACAGCTCTAGCGTACAGCATGCCCAGTATCGCTACATAACTACTTGGTTCATGTACATCAGGGGTGCCCAACCTTTTGAAGCGCGAGGGCCACTTAAGCGACTTGGTAACTGGTCGCGGACCACAATCAGCGGAGCGAGCGGATGGCAGGTCCATGTCCGCTTTGCATATACAGAGCGGACACGGACACAGCCTGATCGGATTGGAGGTAGGACACAAGTCGGTTTACATCTGCCACTCCTTAGAGGTGAATGGAGGCTCCAATTGGGTCGGACTGACCGTGTGAAAGGGGCCCATGGCTGCTTTCACACTGATGCGCTGCGTTTTTTTCCCGCACAGCGGGTGCAAAGCAGTGTACCTTTTGGCTTTTCTGCACTTTGCAATAGACTTCTATTATATTCTGCAGGTTTGGTACACTTTCAGAAAGCTCACCAAACTCGCAGGTAATAACAGGTCTATGGATCAGTGCAGGTAACCCGCAGGTGCACTGCTCTGCATCTGCGGATTAGTTTGAAAGCAGCCCAGTAACCACTGCAGAACAGATATGCCCATATATACACTGTGATTTTAATAATAAACTTTAATACCAGTATTCTATTCCATCCCAGAGCAGGAGGTCGCGGGCCACATCAGAGGGCTCCGCGGGCCACTGGTTGGGCACCCCTGATGTACATATATACCCTGTAGCTAGAATAGACTGGCGAGTTTTATTTTATTTTTTTTGTCCTTTCATTACTTTGTACGAAATTGTGTCACAGTCCCAGTGGCTCTTGGATGCTTTTTTCTTCATTGGAGTATATAAGAAGCCAGGGGCTGACTCTGGTCAGTAGGATTCACCTGTAACCCAAATATCATTTTAAAGTGGATGAGCCTTTTAAGACTAAACATTCAGATTCTTGCATTAGAACGTTAAAGAACAACACAGTACAGATGGGCCAATGTGGCATCATCCAAAGTAATTTTGTCCCCTGGTTTCCAGATACTAATGTTGTTTTCCTATTGTAGATGATCAATTCTCTCCGACAACTGCGAAACAGCGCTGCCAAGAAGAGAGCGAAGATGAGCGGAAGTCTTTCTGATCTCGATAGCCCGGACTCCATGAAAATAGATCTGAATATGGATTCTCCATCTTCAACATCGTCACCAATTAATGGCTCTTATAGTGAAAGTGGGGTCTATAGCCGGGAGTCCCTCACCTCACCACTCTCTCCCACGCCACAGCTGAAGAGATTGTAAGTGATACCTAATCTTTCTTGCATTCCTTTTGCTTTTTCCTTTTAGAAAATTGCAATTTGCTATTTATTGCCAGTTAATTTTATTGACAGCCAATCAGAACTGAGAATAACCGTCACAGGGCAGAGAATTCTAATAGGTGAAATGGGCCTTTATGTCTCCTATAGAATCTTTTATAATCCTTGCCCTTTACTATCCTTGGTGACCAGCTACTTACTGGCTGAAGGCTTTACTAGTCTATTGAAAAGATCTTATTTGCATTGTCCTCCGTTCATACCTGTTCTTTGTGCAAATTAGAAGTATTATGGTTTGGTTAGTTGTATGAGCAACAGTGCAGTATGTAATTGAGATTATGTTGGTTTGCTACATTCTGATTGAAAGTCATTATTAAAAATCTTTAATAGCGTGGGCAGCCATTCTAAAGCAATGTTCTGTGGAACCATAGGGGTCCTCCAGAGGTTGCTAGGGGTTCCTTGAGCTGTGGCTTCTATCTGATGGTACCTGCACAGTTCCAGGTTTGTCCCCACTTGGCAGAGCCGGTAGCATAACACCAGTGATCATTCTAGCTAACTGTAATGGTGGCATTTTAACCACCACTGTAATGGGGGGGTGGTATTATTTCCACTGACCTCCAATGTAAGGAGCATTTTCCTAATGACGTCAAATAGACTAATCTTGGTAGCACTTCCCTGAGACCCGAGAATTGTTTTAAGGGATTTTTTTGAAGTAAAAGGTTGAGAGGCTGGTATGAGCAATGATCAAAACCGATGTTAGATGTTGTCCCCCCCCCCCATCTGTTTCCCATTGGGGAGATTTCCCTTTGCTCCCTGTCCAGTAGACACACAGGAAAACAGGAAATCTCTCCAAGCTGAGGGAAATGCCCTCTTAGACTGTTGCCCTCACTGAAAACATATTAAGTAATAACACGACAGTTTCACTAATTTCCCTCACTTTCAGTCTCAATGACTATGGTCACCAGGAAAATTAGAGAGAGTATCTCCCTAATGGTTCCAACCCACTATTTCCAATGCACACGTTCCTGTAGAGATGGCTGTGTATGGAAGTGGGTGCGGAAGCAACCACCCGCTGGAATCATGAATGCTCATATAGAGAGATGTCACCAGCACGCCAAGATCTCCAAAAATCGGTCTAAAGCTTTATTCAGTGATCACATCATTACAGCGAATCCCAACGTTTCGGAGCCACACAGGACCCCTACATCACATGCCGGATGAAGGGGTCCTGCGTGGCTCCGAAATGTTTCACGGAGCAGTGAAAGGAAAAGTAGCGGACTCCATAAGCTTATCTCTCTGTTCTTTTTTTCCTATCAGCAGATCCCTTGTTATCAGATGAGCAGTTTGAGCACTACAGCAGAAATCATTGGCTCCTTGTGCTGCTGCTTCTATTTGCAGACTGAGCTCTACAGTACATGGGGTTGCAAGAGTTTGATATCAAGTCAAACTGAGATACACTATTCACATAAAGTATTATTGACTTCAGAGCTGCAATCATTTGTGTCTTTTTTATATCTGCCTGGAGTTCGTTCGTCTTTTCCTTACCAGGCTTTTAAGAAGGTTGTATACAGATAGGTTATTGGAGGTTATTTTTAGATCTTTTGTGTTGCTAATTAACCCATAGTCTTTGGAGGTTAATTAATACCCACTGGGATCTTGCATGGTTAAGTTAAAGATGTAGTTATGCATGGAACACACCAGTGTGTTACATCAGTGTTTACCACCTGGCATGGAGGTTCAGAATTTGTGTATCTCTGTTAAGTGTGGTAATCATTGTGGATGGGCAAATCTGTAATGGAATCAGGCTGTCAGCGGGATGGGGATGTCAAAGTAATAGAAGGCCATCTTTGTCTGTTTTGCATTCAAAGGTGAATAAAAGTAAAACTGACCAATTAACGTAGGCACCATAAATTGCTAGCCATAATAATCCACAATGATTTTGAAACAAATGATGGCGCCCTCTAAAAAAAAAAAAAATGCAATTATTATATGTGCAGTGAAAATTGTGTAGCTGCCCCTTTTTAAAAAGGTGAATGATCCACCTTTACTGCATAAACGTCAGATATATAAGGAAATCGGCGCTCACAAACTGTATAAGGTGACCTGTGCGTCACATATTGCTCCAACAATAACGTGAATACAGTGCATAAAAAACAATCAAATATATTGCATAAAGTAAAAGTCCATTTGTGACATATCCCAACACCAATCTTGTGCTTCTATTTAGTCTTGTCTTCCAAATCCTTCATTACAGGTGCTCAGTAAATAGATGGCAACTCGCTGGAGGTGTTTGACCCCATAAAAATCGCTATTGGTAATGGAAGCCCAGTCAGTTTCTCAGTAGCACCTTGCCATTCCAAAGATCCCTTAAGTCAGATTATGGTTTACAAGTAAACTCCACAGGAGAACTAAAGAAGTAGCTCGTAGTGTAGTAGATTTATTAATAATTTAAAATCATCAAAACAAGTTTGCACTCACATGTAATGGTAATAATCCACAAATGTGTCCTTTTAGGAGTCCCTTAAATGTATTATGTAGAAATCGGGCACTAGGCCCCCCTCCACTTCCCAACATGTCCATTCCTCACTCTCCAGATTGGATGAACAATCGCTGAGAATTGTATTGTGGGATGCAAGATGGAGGTTTACCCATCCTCCAATTTGCATGCCTCATTCAAGAGCCCCTGGGGTGTGCACTTGAGGGATGTTTTTAAAGTGCCTTTCTCAACTTCTTTACCATGAAGGAAACCTTGAAATTATTTTAGGGGTCTTCAGGAACCCCTAAAAAAATTTTTATACCTGCAGTTCAGGAAATGCTAGCAAGATGATAGGTTGTAAACATAACCAGCATCTGAATGACTTCCGATCCGGGCTCTCAGCCAATGGCAAAGAGGGCTTATCGGAGTGTTTTGGCAGAACACAACAGCTCAGAGGGGGAGATCGCTGTACTAACCTCACAATGTTAGTACAGCGGCTCCAACTGGAGCTGACAGTTTTTTTTTCTTCAACCCCACGAAAAAAACTGTGTGCCCGGCATAAGGATGGGGAAGAAGTGGGGGGGGGGGGGGGGGCGGCTATTCCCCACTAACCTCCAATATAAAAGAGCACTACGTGTATGGGACATTTTTTCCACTGACCTGCAATGTACGGAGCAGCAAGGTAAAAGACACTACACATTTTCTTGTCTGTGTTTTCTGGCTATTACTATTGCTTGTTAGTTTTCAGGAATCATAAAATAAAACTATTTCATTGTATTCAGCTTCAGTGTGTTAAAAAAATCATCTGTTCTAGGTGTCAAATACATGAAATACACCAGTAGAAAGAATTCCGTGTTACACTAATAGTCAGTGAGAAGAATGCTCCTTACATTGCCGGTCTGTGCAATGTGTCCCATTATGATGGTGATTGGTGGGTAAAAAGTACCCCCTTAAATTGAGAAATTGGGCGTACTAATGCACAAACCAATGGGTAACAACTAGTTCTAACCTAACATAAAGCAGCTACCACAACAAAGAAGTGTTCACACACTAAAATAGACAATGGTAAAAAAAGGGGGGGGGGTGTATATGGCGCTTGCTAATGAATAATAAAGACAATATAATGATAATAACAATAATTAAAATTCCTAATTGTGCATAAAAATCTTGTGCAAATAGGCAAAAATGTGCAAAATAGTCCAAAGTGCAAATGCTAGTAAACAGTAGTGCAAACAATTGCAAATTCTTCAAACATGTGCCAAAAAAAGAGGGTAAAACGTGCAAATACATGTCCAATAAGCAAGCAGTTCCACAATATCAAATTCAAAAAGTGATTGTAGAATAATTGAAAGCATATATATATATATATATATATATATATATATATATATATATATATATATATATATATATATGCTAGGTCTCCTAGACAACAAACTTTGCACACTTGTAGAGGAAGAGTGGGGCTATATGTGTGACAAGTTTCAGGTCCAGGAGACCTACGACCGGCTGGTACCGGGTCCCCAAAGTCACCAGAGAAATTACCGTTTAACATTGGAGTCTATATAAGGGGTGACCGGCTTTGAAAAATCGTTGCTCCCCGGCCATAGGTCCCCCAGGCAATAAACTTTGCACACTTGTAGAGGAAGAGTGGGGCTACATGTGTGCCAAGCTTTGGATCCAGGGGACCTACGGCTGGCCGGTACTGGGTCCCCAAAGTCCAGGAGATTAGGCGCAAAAAGGTGACTCAAGTATAAGCCGAGTGGGGCATTTTCAGCACAAAAAAATGTGCTGAAAAACTCGGCTTATACTCGAGTATATACGGTATGCTAAATTGGCCTCTGTTCAGCTGTGGCTGTGCCTGACAGGATTTGCCGCTGTTGCCTGTAGGTGGCGATGCCACCACAGGCCAGTGTTGGGACATAGGCAGGTCGTAGTGGATTGAGTGTCCTTTCCCCGGGAACAGTTCAGTGGGAGTCGTGTACCCGCTGAGCATGCTGGGGAAGGGTACTTAAGGGGCAGACGCCATCTTTTGGGGTTCTTCCCCTCTTGGCCCTCCTGGCGCGAGGAGTGTGTTGTGTGATTTCGGCCTCGGGACCATGTTGGTCCGAGGATGCAACTCTACCAAGTAGGCCCCGTTATGCTGACTGGGGCCTACACTTTGAAGGTGATCCTGTGCTGTCCGTCCTGCGGGAGGAAGCCACTCAATGGAGGAAACCAGGGGAGGACCTGTCCTGGAGAAGACCGAGCGGAAGGCTGGTGTCTTGAGGAAGGCCTGGTTAATCTGTTGGAGGATGCACCGTAGCTAAAGTTGGCTTACAGGCTCTTTGACTGTTTGGCTAGAAGTTTGGGCGTTAGGTCCTGTGGCAGAGGATCCCGGACTATCCAATTTTGATCACAACCAGTCTGTGGCAGAGACTGTTCCTGATCATTGTCCGTGCATCATTCCGGCTGCTAGGCCAGGTGAGAGGGGCCTATCCGGGTGAGCAATACCCACTTGAGGAGGAGTGGTGAATGACTTTGTAGTTGAGAAGTTTTTCCCCAGTGATCTGTACCGCGTACCTGAACCTACCCCTTTTCTCCTTCATCCTTCTACTATTCACAAGTTTTAAGCAAAGGAAAATAAAACCTAACAGCAGAAGGTTTTACATCTTGTGTGGACATTGGAGTTCTTACAGACTTTCTTCCCCTAGACAACGAATGGTGAGGTACCGTGCAAGGCCCAAATCTAAACCAGCAGCTCCTACGGGGGTGTGCTACACTTATGACCTTGGACGTTTCTTTTTTATGGACTTTAATTCACTGAATTTCTATTTACTCACCACCTTGTGTCTACATATTATGTGTAGTTTGTTTTAACGCTTCTGTTCCTTCAATAGTTTTTTTAGGGTGATTTTTATACCGTTTTAAGCATTGGCACAGTGTGGTGCTCTTGTTTTTATAGAACCCTTTTTTGTTTGACTCTCTTTGATGCAGGATTGCTGGAATATATAGCTGTAGCTGAATTTTAGCTTATTCAAACAGTGTTTTATTTTGTGGCAAAGTGCTTTGCTGGCAGTTAAATAGTAACCTTGACTGTTTAGCTAATGTTAGAAGAATGTGGTAGGACTGCAAATAAATCAGCTGGGAGAGTGACCTGTAGGTTGCAGGGGTTGCCGGTTCACCAAGGGTAGATTAACCTTGTGCTTTGCAGCCTGGTCATGCACAGAATGATTTTCTTTTAATATTTATTTATTACAGGTACTTGTAGCGCTGTCAATTCACACTGTGCTTTACGCATATATTGCACATTCAAATTAGTCCCTGCCCTCAAGGAGCTTGCGGTCTAATGCCGCGTACACACGATCGGAATTTCCGACAACAAATGTTCGATGTGAGCTTTTGGTCGGATATTCCGACCGTGTCTGCGCTTCATCGGACATTTGCTGTTGGAATTTCCGACAACAAATGTTTGCGAGCAGGTTCTCTATTATTTTTCCGACAACAAAAGTTCTTGTTGGAAATTCCGACCGTGTGTAGCCATTTCCGACGCACAAAAGCGCTGCGCATGCTCGGAATCAATTCAACGCATGTTCTGAATCATTGTTCTTCATTTTTCTCGGCTCGTCATAGTGTTGTACGTCTCCGTGCGTGTGTGTGTGTGCAAGACAAGTTTGAGCCAACATCCGGCGGGAAAAAAAACACGGTTTTGTTGTCGGAAAATCCGATCGTGTGTACGCATCATTAGATCTCTAACTCACATTCATACATACACGTGTAGCGCCCTCACCTCTCCCCTTACCTGCCCTTTTGTATGTGTTTTCGGCTCCTCGCAGGGAGGGGAGAGGCACACTGCACCACAAGCCCGTACCCTCCTGAGTAAGGAGGTTGAGCGGTATTACTTTTCAGGCCTGCCTGCGGCTGGAGTTGAATCCTCCCGAGGATGAATCTCACCTCTACCTTAGATAGATGCAAGTCCTGATGTTTCCCCAGGAATATAACTGTCCACACCAACTGAAAGTCCAACTTCTATATTTTATTTCACAAGTATAATAAATATGCCTCTTTTGAAAGCAGACAGGTTGGGACAAGACACAGGACAGCTTAGGTGGGAGGAGGTCCAGGCACAAACTTGAATCATGTTCTTTTACTGTTTAGATTTCACAAACAGCTTTGGTGCACGATCTCTGCCACAGACCGTGTGGTTGGTCTCTGCCACAGACCGTGTGGTTGGTCTCTGCCACAGACCGTGTGGTTGGTCTCTGCCACAGACCGTGTGGTTGGTCTCTGCCACAGACCGTGTGGTTGGTCTCTGCCACAGACCGTGTGGTTGGTCTCTGCCACAGACCGTGTGGTTGGTCTCTGCCACAGAACGTGTGGTTGGTCTCTGCCACAGAACGTGTGGTTGGTCTCTGCCACAGAACGTGTGGTTGGTCTCTGCCACAGACCGTGAGGTTGGTCTCTGCCACAGACCGGGTGAATAGAAAGTCACTGCCACTGAGTTGGAGAACGGGTCACTGCTACTGACCTGGTGAATAGGGCCTTACCCTATGAAGTCACTGCCACTGACTTGAAGCGAGTAGGGTCACTGCCACTGACCTGGTGAACTTCCTTCTTAAAGTATTGGCCCATGTCAAGGAGAAAACCATCCCTCTGGAGAGTTACCAGAGGCCCTCACCGTCACCACGACTCTGCGCTGGGTCTTCGGAAAGGGTTACCTCCCTGGCCTCCTCATCTCAGATACGGGTCACCTCGCAAGGCGGCACCCTGGGAGCTCTCGATCCCTAGCGGACCCCAGCCAAAGGTTGCTGGGCCCCGGGCCTTCAAAATAGTACCTCACCCCAGACTGAAGGTGTCTGGGATGGAACAGGAACCAGGCCTCCGGGCCTAGGGCACCCGGAGATAACAACCCACGCACCCAGGCCGAAGGTGCCTGGGCGTGGACGAAGACGAACCACACACCCAGGCCGAAGGTGCCTGGGCGTGCACGAAGCCCCCTATGGAAGATGGCCGCTCCTTTTTATACCCTCTCCCGACAGGCACAGCAGGTTCCCCGCCCTGCCGTACTGCTGCCGAAAGGGGACAAGAAAAGGTGCAACCCTGTATTGCTGTTCAACCCGGACCCAGGGCGACAGCACCACCTGTAGGTCCCAGGGAACTACACACCAATACCAACTCCCATGGTACACAAATGGTCCCTTAACCTTAACAATAGTGTGTCTGAGCCCAACTACCACTCAGACACTCCCCTAAATTGTACACCCCGCTACACACATACTAGGGCCAATTCGGACAGGAGCCAAGAGTCATTCTTGATGATCATTCTGGAGCTTGAGGTTCTTGTATGGATTTAGATTTAGGGAGGAAGGGTATCTGACTGAAGATAAAGCCAAAATTGGGGGGCTAATGAGGCAACAGGCAGGGACACTTATTGGTAGTCTAGGTAAGGGAGGAAGGGTATCTGACTAAGGATAAAGGGGCGATGCTTATCGGTAGTCCAACAAAGGTGGGTATCAATTAGTAGGAAGACAAGACACGAGAGAGGGGAAAAAACATAGGGTAGGGAGCCCAAGGTTCAAATGTGAATATAAAAAGTGTGAGGAATCTGCAGAAAAAGAGAGACGGATGAGAGGAAAAGAGCGAAGAGGATAAAAGGGGAAAAAGGGGATAGTGGGAAGTGACATCAGATAATGGTCATGGTATAGGTATAGGATAACAAATGGCAAAACGAAATAGAGAAAAATTTGGAGTAAATAATTACAGCACAGTGGAAAGTTTTGTTGGATCATACAGGTCACTGGAAATTTATTACTTTGATGTTTAGTAGAAAGTGCGGTCTTCACTGGTATCAGAACAGCTACTTGCTATATTCTGGAGTCTTCAGTAGAAACAAATGATAACCCTACTTACATGGGTGATCACAGTGAACTTTCGATCCAGCGTGCTGAAACGAGGTCACATGACAGAAAGGTTATTCTGTCTGACCAACCAGCTTCACTAATGCTTCAGAAGTTTTCCTAAAGACTAAACTTTTTGTTTGAGTTTTGGTTATGACGTTAAAAAGTTGACCAGATGAAACCCATATCAAGTTTGTTTTTGGTCTCTTCCTGTCCTAGAGATACAGCAGGAAGTGATAAAAAAAAAAAAAAAAACTGAGATGCAACCTTCTTTAAAACTGGCCATACACAGTTAGATTTTCGTTCAAACGTTCATATGGAGATAAAAAAATAATAACAAAAAGCTTTGCCATCACTGGGGATCATTTACTAAAACTGGAGAGTGTAAAATCTGGTGCAGCTCTGCATAGAAACCAATCGGCTTCCAGGTTTTTTTTTTTTTGTCAAAGCTTAATTGAACAATTTGAAGTTAGAAGCTAATTGGCTACCATGCACAGCTACACCAGATTTTGCACTCTCCAGTTTTAGTAAATCAACCCCAGTGAGTGTTGTGGAAATTTTTATTAATGTATATTGTCAGATGTCCCCCAGTGTCAGTTTTTCTGCAATACGCTCATGCGTATACACACTCGCATGAGCGTATTGCAGCAAAACTGACACTGGGGGACATCTGACAATATACCGTATATATACTCGAGTATAAGCCGAGTTTCTCAGCACATTTTTTTTGTGCTGAAAATGCCCCCCTCGGCTTATACTCAAGTCCTCTTTTTGTGCCTGATCTCCCGGACTTTGGGGACCCGGTACCGGCCGGCCGTGGTTCCCTGGACCACAACCTTGGCACACATATAGCCCCACTCATCCTCTACAAGTGTGCATAGTTTGTTGTCATGGGAACCTACGGCTGGGGAGCACCGATTTTTTTTTTCAAAGCCGGGCACCCCTTCCATAGACTCCCATGTTAAACGTCAGTCTAGTCATGGGCACAGTGAGGCACAGTGAGGCATGCAGATGGACACCCTAGGCTTATACTCCAGTCAATACGTTTTCCCAGTTTTTTGTGGTAAAATTAGGTGCCTCGGCTTATATTCGGGTCGGCTTATACTCGAGTATATACGGTACATTATTAAAAATGTCCCCAACACTCACTGGGGTTGATTTACTAAAACCGGAGAGTGCAAAATCTGGTGTAGCTGTGCATGGTAGCCAATACAGACTTCGTGGAGGACCGTTGGTTGCGGAAACCTTCCAGTGGACACGGCAGATCTGTTGGCTCTTTAAGGGATGTTCGCTTATGCCTCACCAAGAGCTTGGCCACCTCATGGCAACTGCATCTAAGCTCCTGGCAAACAGATCTCTGTACATGGGAACCATAGAATAACCGTACAAACCATGGCTCGCTGAGCCATGGTAGTATGGTTAGCACCAATGGTAACGGTGGAAATATGCACACAGTCGTGATCAGAGCCATGTTTGTAGCGTTCACAATGTGAGGCACATTGTGTCTCAGCAGGAAACTGCCCACATGGCTCTGCACGCGGCCGATTGCATACATCACTACTGGGTATCTATTTGAATATATACATGTGTCTGATTTGGTTATTTTGAAGGTATACAAGTGTCTAATTGGCTGATTGTGAAGCCACCACCCTCCTTTTTTTGTTATCCCTGTTTTACACTATAAATAGAGCATGTCCTATTCAGGAGGACTTTTTCTAAGCTCAACGTGATACCAGCGTCTGTCTGTGTTACTTGGAGATACAAGCGCGCTTTCCCGGCATTATACAAGAGCGCTATAATCGTGCTTATTAGCGAAACCTGAATTGTTTGCTTATAGGCAAAGCTAAGAAATCCACGACCAGTGAGTCAACTAATTTTGTCACCCTTTAAATTTCATCCAGACTTGCTATTTAAATGGAATCCTAAACGCAGGTTGCATTACAATATGTACAATTTTATTTCCAAACAAAAACCATACAGAATTGTGTTTATTCGAGGGGAAAAAAATCCATCCTGCTCCTCTGAATTTTCCCGTTGCTACGGTTGAAAATGTCCATCTAACTATTAGAATATCAAATTTTCGTTCTGAGAACAAACATTTTCAAACAAAATTCTATTGGTGTATGGACATCCTTTAGACCAGGGGTCTCCAAACATTCTAAACAAAGGGCCAGTTTATTGTCCTTCAGACTCTTGGAGGGCCGGACTTTGGCCAGCGGGAGTGGAAATTTTCCTGGCATCAGTGGGAGTAAACAGCTGGTATTAGGGGGAGGAATAGTGCCCCATTGCTGGTATCATAGGGAGGAATAGTGCCCCATTAGTGGTGTCAAATGGCAGAATATGGTCTCGTATCAGTAGTAGAGATAGTGCCCCAAGGGCCGGATAAAGGCAAGCAAAGGGCCGCAGTTTGGAGACCACTGCTTTAGACAGCTGTCACGAGAATAAGTGTCCTCATTTGCTGGATTGTGGCTTTTCCCAGTTGTGGATCCAAACTTGATCTAGAAAATGATACTTGGACTTTCTAGCCAAGGCAGGCAGTTTTTATTGTAGGGCATTTTAATTCGCAAAGAAAGCCTTTTGAGTCATACCTTTTTTTAAATGGAGTAAAAATAAGTCTTTGTTACTAACGGCAACTAATCTGAAGCCTTTTACTTGTTTTGACCTGCACTGTCAAAGTGACTGCCAGATTGAAAGGCTTTGAAACACATTAAGCAATCCTTTGCTACACTTAGTAATTATATACTTCATTGTACATAATGTTCTTTTCAAATACAGATCTGAAGTTACTTCTGTTCCAAAGCCAAAATTACGACCAAGAGCTCCCTCTGCTTCTCGTAAGGATAATGGGAAAAAGGTGGACAGCCTACAACCAGGTATAGTTACAATTTATTATTTTTTACAAATTAATATTTTACTCTTCATAACTTGCAAATATTTTATAATTCACTCCCAAGTATGGCTCGGTTCACACTGATGCGACATAGGATTCGACTTGTGAGACCCCAAGTCGGATGACATGTGCATTTTAGTGTTTCCCTATGAAAGCTGTCTTAACTGATGCTACACAAGTCTGTCCGACTTTAGAAAAATTCCAAGACTACTTTGGCCCGACTTTGATAGGATTTTTTACACTCTGTAGCACTGAAGTCCTATCAAAGTTGGACTCCAAAGTTGCATTGAAAGTCACGTGACTTTGGAGTCGAACTAGTGTGAACTGAGCCTAGCATAAAGAGGAAGTGAACTCTGGAAGCTGTGCCCAAAAAAATGGCACTCAGAGGGCTAAGGACTTGTCACTAGTATTGTTTGTTGTGTCCCTGCTGCTGATACATCTGGTAATAAACTTACCATATCTTTATTTCACATTGTTTCTGTGTGGAGGCAGCCAAATGCACTATACAGTGGAACCTCGGATTGCGAGTAACGCGGTTAACGAGCGTTTCGCAATACTAGCACTGTATTTTTAAAAATTGTAACCTGGTTAGCGAGTGTTGTCTCGAAAAACAAGCACGATTCAGGCCAAAGCAGTGTGCAGTACCGCGTTTGGCCTGAGGTGGGGGGGGTGCCGAGCGGCCGTTCGGAAATTAACGGAAAGGCCCCAGGACAGCACGGCTGACCTCGGGAACTAAGTCTTTCCAGAGTTTGCCGAGGTGTCCTCGGGCCTTTTCGGACGTTTCCGAGGCTCATGCGGTATTGCATGCCATTGAAGTAAATGCGGAACAAATTATTTTCGTTTCCATTGACTTCAATGGGGAAACTCGCTTTGATATGCGAGTACTTTGGATTACGAGATTCCACTGTATTACCATATCTATTGGGTCTATTGGGACGCCTGCCTTTACATGCACATTTAATTTAATGGCGCTCTAGTCTTAGTTTGTAGGGTTCAGTATTGCGTTGGCCCATCCTTTGCACCTTTAACAGCTTCAACTCTTCTGTTCACAAGGTTTAGGAGCGTCTATGGGATTGTTTGATCACTCTTCCAGAAGCGCGTTTGTAAGGTCAGGCGTTGATGTAGACGAGAAGGCCTGGCTCGCAGTCTCCACTCTAATTCATCCCAAAGGTGTTCTATCAGGTTGAGGTCAGGACTCGCTCATCCATGTCTTTATGGACCTTGCTTTGTGCACTGCTGCGCAGTCATGTTGTAACAGGCCCCCCCAATTTCCAGGGGCTTGGTGGTGACCCCCAGAGGCAGGGAGGGCCGACATTCCTCCTCGGGGTGCAGGTTACTAGGCATTAGGGTTCCCACGTGTCCCAGATTGCCCGGGACTGTCCCGCAATTGACATGTCTGTCCTGGGTCCCGGGCACACTCATTCCGGGACAATACAATGTCCCGGAATGAAATAGAGGACACAGCCACCCCCTACTAACTAGTAACTACATTTCTGGAACTGGTTGCTAGGGTCGGCGCTGCCTGGTGTCTTGAAACCAGTGAGAATTTACTCTCAGACAGTGAGTCCAGGAGCGAGGCCTGCGCCTAGTGCAGCACTGCTGTCCCCACCCACCTCGGCACCTCTTCCTTCTTCGGCACCCAGCGATGTGGCAAGCAGCAGGGACTGGTGTGATCTTCGCTCTCCAGATAGTGACTCCACTCCTTTCCTTCAATGCACGTGGCTCATGCAGAGGGAGTGACAGCAGCACTGCATCTGGTGGCAGGCTATGGGTGGCAAGCGCCACTGCATCTGGTGGCAAGTGGCACATAACTCTTAAGGTGTTAGCATACCAAGACATTTTGGACAATTTCATGCTCCCAACTTTGTAGGAACAGTTTGGGGATGACCCCTTTCTGTTCCAACATGACTGCACACCAGTGTACAAAGCAAGGTCACTAAAGAAATGGATGAGCAATGGAAATGGATGAGCAAGTTTGTGGTGGAGGAACTTGACTGGTCTGCACAGAGTCCTGACCTCAACCCGATAGAACCCCTTTGGGATGAATTAGAGCGGAGACTGTGAGCCAGGACTTCTCGTCCAACATCAGTGCCTGACCTCACAAATGGGATTGAATCCTGCAGGCTAAGACTGGGATGCCATTAAAGTTCATGTGCATGTAAAGGCAGGAGTCCCTATACTTTTGACAATATAGTGTATATACACTTCTCCCCCTTCTTTTTTTTTTTTTTTCCTACTGAAAACCCCTTTTTGCTTGGCATCCAGTCCTATGGAACTGCAGGGCAATCTGGTCCATAGCAGGGATGAGCTCCGGCGTGTTCGCACACTCCATGTGCAGAGCCCGCCAGGAAGTCGGCGCTGCGCTAATCACAGGCAGGAAGACATTTCCCGATCTCTGCAGCCGCGCATCAGGACATGTCTCCCTGCCTGTGATTAGCGCAGCGCTGTGCCGACTTCCTGGCGGGCTCTACACATGGAGTGTGCGAACACGCCGGAGCTCATCCCTAGTCCATAGGTTTTCTAACTAGTTTGTTGGTTCATAACTACTTGATGCCCACGCTATAGCTGAAAGACGGCTACAGTGCGGGCTTACATTGCAGGGGGAGCGTACATGGACATCCTCCCGTGCCCGCACACCCCTGCGGCGCGTGGGCGGCATGCTCTGTGATAACTGAGTCCTTGGGACTCGGTTGATCAGAGTAAAGGGCTGATCACTGCCCCTTACATTGTGATCAGCTGTCGGCCAATGACAGCTGATCGCATGATGTAAAGTGAAGCTGGTAATCGTTTTGTTTTTTGTTTTGTTTTTTCCTCTCCTCACACTGACAGAAAAAAATAAAGCGGATCTGTAAAAGACATTGGTTCTACACAGTCATTACCAGTGCTGCTAACCAGTGCCACCTACCAGTGCCACCCATGTGTGCCCATTAATGCAGCCTATCATTGCCCACCAGTGCCGCCTCATCAGCGCACATCAGGGAAGGAGAAAAATTACCCGTTTGCAAAATGTTATTACAAACTATAAAAAAACTGTTTTTTTTTCCCCAAAAATGTGGGTCTTTTTTTTTATGTTCAGCAAAAAAAATAAAAAACGCAGCAGTAATTAAATACCACCAAAACAAAGCTCTATTTGTTTGAAAAAAAAAAAAAAAAAAATATTGTTTGGGTACAGTGTAGCATGACCGCGCAATTATCATTCAAAGAGTGACTGCGCTGAAAGCTGAAAATTGGCCTGGGCAGGAAGGGGGTGAAAGTGCCCGGTAAGCAAGTTGGTAAACAAATTCCCCTTTATAGAAAGCAGGCAAGTGTAACCCAATCTGACAGCTGAAATCTGGTTGCTGTTGGTAGTAAAGGCCATTTCTACATTTATATATATAATACAGTAAAACCTTGGATAGCGAGCATAATTTGTTCTGGAAGCATGCTTGTAATCCAAAACACTTGTATATCTAAGCAAATTTCCCCATAAGAAATAATGGAAACTCAGATGATTTGTTCCGCAACCATTTATTCATAAGTCTTTGCTATAATCTTTTTATATGGACTATAAAAACAATGTGATGGGTTGTGTAACCAGAAAATGTCCATCCACAGATGGAAGCCTCCCCAAGGGGATTAGAAGCAAAATCCAGCAGGAGCTACAGAGTATAAAAGAGCAGAGAGGCGCCTCTAAGGCCCCTTTTCACACTGAGGAGTTTTTCAGGCGTTTTTGCGATTAAAAATAGCGCCTAAATACCGCCTGAAAATCTCCTGCCCTGCAGTCTCAATGTGTAAGCCGAGGGCTTTCACACTGAGGCGATGCGCTGGTGGGACCGCTCCAAAAGTCCTGCTAGCAGCATCTTTGGAGCGGTGAGAGGAGCGGTGTGTTTACCGCTCCTACACCGCTCCTTGCCATTGAAAGCAATGGGAAACCACGGTAATACTGCCGGCAATGCGCCTCTGCAGAGGCGCATTGCCGGCGGTATTAACCCTTTTTCGGTCGCTAGCGGGGGTTAAAACCGCACCGCTAGTGGGCGAATACCGCGGCAATTCCGACGGTATAGCGCCGCTAAAAATAGCGGCGCTATACCGCCACCGCACCTTCCGCCCCAGTGTGAAAGGGGCCTAAGTGTAGCAATATGCTTACATTTAATGAAGGTACAACATTTAGCAACTCACATGGTTGATGATTAAAAGAGGCACGTCTAAGTACAGGCATCCGGGGTAAAGCGATCCACATAGACCATCCCCCGCACCGCCGGCTCTCACCGCTGTCGGTCTGCAATCATGACCGGGAAGACTACCCTGCAGTAGAGCGATCCGAAAGCGAGGCTTAAAGCGCTTGTGCATCGCAGCGTGGAAGGGACTACGTCAATGGTGGTTAGGAGGGCGGTCTATGTGGCTTTACCCCAGATTCCTGCATACTTAGATGGGCCTCTTTTAATCATCAACCATGCAAGTTGCTAAAGGTTGTACCTTCAATAAATGTAACCATATTGCTACACTTAGAGGCGCCTCTCCTTTTTTATACTCAGTTGTGACATGACACTACTTGTATATCAAGACATCGCTTGTATATCAACTCAAAATTTATTTAAAAATTTAGCTTGTCTTGCAAAACGCTCTCAAACCAAGTTACTCTCAAACCAAGGTTTTACTGTACAGTGTTCATTTATTTCATGATTATAGCCTGCAGAGTTGTAAAGGTCACTCTTTTTACACATTGCTTCCTAAAGAGCAGTATATTTCTCTCTGACACATAGAATAAAGCTTGGGATTACTTGGCATTCATCGGTCAGAAGTGTTGCTGTGTTTTATTTTTCTGTTGTGTATGAGATTAAGGTTCGGACCGGGTGCTACAACAGAAAACCAGTTCTGTCAGATTCCTAATAATCCTTTGCTAGTTTTTGTATTTTTCATCTGCTGTTTATTGAATCTCGACGCCAGATCAAACATAGTTTTTTTGATTCAATCTTCTGTCATATTTTACATCCGAATTCCAGGGAAAGTTCAAAACTACCCATGCAGTGGGTCTCCCCTCAGGCTGCAAGGGTTAAAGGATAGGTTCTCCTTTAAAAAAAATAATAAAAAATGCAAATTTTTTTGCAGGACAAAAAATGTACATTTATTTTTTTCTAAGGAGCCTGCAGAGCATTGCACCCGCGATCGGCAGATCATGGGTGAAATGTCCAGCTTCTGTAAACTCTCTTAGCCTAGCTGTCTGCCCGTACCTCATACGGGCAGACAGTTACCTGAGAGCAGGAAGCTCAATGGACTACGAGTGCTCGCCTGTGCTCTGACAGCTCATAGAAAACTACAAGCAATGGCTGACTGTACTTGTAGGCATTTATTTACAGGTAACTGTCAATGAATGATGCAGCCGTGTGGAGCCCAGAACAGCTGCGCTGTTTTCAAATGGTGACAGCGGGTGTGGGGAGGGGATCCCCCAACCATTGTCACAGGGAGGGTGCATAGTGGGGTGAGAGCTGCAGTTGCTGGAACATGTTACATGTTCCACCCTAAAAACAGGTAGAACATGTAGCATGTTCCAAAAGTGTATAAAATATGGGGGGGGGGGGGGGGGTTTGGTGGGACTTTTTATGAGGCATATGATAATGTGGTTCAATTGAAGAGAAAATGAGTTTGGGAATTTAAATGAGGCTATTGACTTGTTGAGGTTGGATAGTATGTAGAAAAATTGAATAGGCATAAATAGATATAGGAATACATATCAATGGTGCAAAACAAGTAATTTCATATATATACAGCTGTAGCCCCCTGATGTTTAGGCGGGGTTGCTCCTAAATTTACCTGCCAGGTGTAGTTACCTTTGCTCATTGTTAGGGATCAATTGCTTTAACCCTAGGTCTGGAATTGCTGCACTTTTATCTTCTGCCACTAGATGGCCAGGTACCTGGTGGCATTATATAAGACAAGGGCAAAGCAAGGTCAGATTATGAGTATATGGGGTATCTCAGCCAATGGGCAGAGATTTTCTTGAGTCCCTTGGCCTGCTGGGAGAACCTATAGATTTGGGTGGAGTCAGATGATCAGTGTTATGTGCCACCTGGACAGCTGTCTGGGAGGACATGTGTTGTATTTAGGGCCATCTTTAAAAAAAATCTTGGGGGGGAGGGCCCCCCCCATGCAGTTTTGCACTCCGCTTGCTCTGAGACATACAATAAATATCAGCTAGTCTTAAAATCAGTTTACTGTATCAAATCAGGCAGTGGTTGCCAGAGGTTACAGCATATTATTACCACTTACTGACTGGATGCTAGAGGTTACAGCACACATTACGTTTCACTGATTAGTTGCTAGAGAGGTTATAGCACATGATTTCTTCTTGTTTGGTTGCTAGAGATTACTGTACATCATCTCTTCACTGCAGAGGGGCATGATATACATATGAATGCCACCTTTTATTTACATATGAATGCCGCCGGCCTAAGCTATTTACATATGCATGCCGCCGCTATTTACATATGAATGCCGGTTATTTACATGTAAGCACAGGGTCTGCAGGTGAGTCATCTGGACACAATAGGGCAGAGCTTGGGCAGCTTTAGTAGCAGCACTTCACACTGAGTTATCGGGACACAGCAAAGGACTAAAACTTCAAGGGACAAGGGAATTTAAACTGGGATAGCTGGCAAGTATGAGACAGCTGCTTTGGGCCCCACAACAATGACAGGGTCCAGGGCAGCTGCCCCTTTTGCCCTGCCTTAAAGACGGCCCTGCTTGTATTGGCCAGGCTGCTAGGCCAGAGTTTGGGCCTATCCCGGGTACATCTGGCAGCTAGGCTGCCTGAGGGCCTATCTAAAAGCAAGAGGGCAGCGAAGGGTTGGGATTGCGACTTGCAGTCCAACCAAAAGTCGGAGGTAGAGGGGAAGCTGTCGCCACTAAGGGTCCATCCACCTTTTTATCAGGGACCACAGTGAGTAACTAAAGCAAGTACCGGAGCAGCAGTCTCGCCAACCGGGGATGGTGAAGAATCGGGAAACTTCAGTGGGTATCAAGCCAGGGACCCAGCCAGTGGAGGTGACGCTTGCAGAGCAGCCTTGTGTGTCAAGCCAGGGACCGAGCAAGGCAGTGGGGTGAAGCTTGAGAGGTATCTGGAGTGCCAAGCTAGGGACCCAGCAGAGAAGCAGGGGTGACACTTGAGGAAGATACTACAGTGAAGATTGGAGGAGCTCAAGGGATTGAGTGGCAGTGAATCGTCTAGTCTAGTGAGAGAGACTGGGAGCTCAGTGGGTGAAAGAACTACAAGAAGTGATTTGTAGTGGAAGTGAAGGAACTGTTAAACCTTGTTTTAGAGAAAATGTTAAAGACTGTTGCCATATTAGACAGCATTCCTACACATGCAGATGTGGTATCTTGCTGGATGCCTTTCCCTGCATGGCTGTCTACCTGTTGAAGTCTGAGTAATTAACATTGCAACTGCCTAAGGGTGTCCTGGCCCTAACCCCCTCTCCCAAAGTTCTGTTCAAGAGAAATAAAATCTGTTTGTATTCAAGAAGTGTCTGGCGCCCATGAATCTACTTTACACTACACCCACTATGCCTTACAACCCACTCTATATGGAAGGATGTCAGCAGCTGTTGGCTCTGGAGGTTCTCATTAGACTGAAGGAGGCCTGGGACTTTGCTACTCATGCAAATGCACACATGGCATCAACATCATAGATATATAGATGTATACATGTCAGCTTGACAGCACATGGCAAAATAGAGGAAATGAGTTAGTTAGTAAAATTGCCTGAATTCATGTATATGCACATGTCGTCTGAACAGCATATCACAATATTAAGGGTACACATATGTAGACATAATTTAATTGTAGTATATCTAATTTATTTCCTGTTTAGGGCATATGATTGCATCCTAATTACCCAACGCGTTTCGTGTGTGAACACTTCCTCGAGCGTATGCTCGAGGATATCTAAAAAAAAAAAATGCACTGGTTACTGTATAAATGTGACTGGCAGGGAAGGGGTTAACACTAGGGGGCGATCAAGGGGTTAACTGTGTTCCCTGCTAGATGATTGTTACTGTGGGGGGAGGGGACTGACTGGGGAGGTGACCGATGGTTGTCCCTGTGTACAAGGGACACACCATCCGTCTCCTCTCCCTGACAGGACGTGGATCTCTGTGTTTACATACCGATCCACGTCCCTGGCTCTGTGACAGCCAATCGCGGGTACGTGGCGGACATCGCGGCCGCCAGGCACGCGCATCGGCACCCGCGTGACACGGCGGGCACAGCTTTTCCCCGATGCGCGCCCGCAGCGGCGCGCATTGTGGAAGTAAGCAGGAGGACGTCCATGGACGTCCTCCCAGCAATTGAGTGCCGCAATGCAGGCGTCTTTTGACAAAAGCCTGGGCGTGAAGTGGTTAATGTTCCAAAAGTGAACCTATTATTTAAATATTCATTTTTTTTTTTCTAGGGTGCCATTTAAAAAAGTTTTACTTGCCTTATTTCTTGCTCCCCTTGCAGTCAGCGCTCTCCTCGTCCCTCGACAATGTGGGTTTTGGGAGAGAATTTGGTGTCTTCACTTACAATGTAGGACTGCTGGCCTTGTACATACGTGGTGATGTCAAAGTGCCTGTGACTAATGGAGCGCTAAAGAGAAATTGCTTTGAGGGACAGGTCACATGGAGAGCATGAAGCCTGAGGGAGCAAGGGCGATAAGAGTATTAAAATACTTTTTAATGGTACCTTAGACAAAAATGAGACTTAAAGTGTTACTAAACCCAAGACTCTGCACTCACTATATCTGGTCTCCCACAGTACACAGAACATGGAAATGTAATTATTTTAGTAAATATAAACTGCTAAAATACCTTTTTTCTCATCAGCAGTATATAGCAGTCTTGTGACTCCCATCAGTGTCTGGTTAAAACTTGTAGGAGGAGTTTTCATTCTCTGGCTGTCCTATGAGGCTGCATGACCCTTGACCCTCTGTCTAGCCAGTGCTAATTGGCCCTGTGTCAAAAAAAAAAAACTCCCTCACAATACACACAAAACTGAGCATGTGCAGAGTGCTTCCAAGGCTCTGTTTTATCAGCAGATGAATTGCGGACTCTGGAATAAGGGGAGGATCAAAAGCCTTTTTACGCAATGCGCAGGATTAACCCCTGAGGTTCCACAGTGAGTAAGTATAACCAGCATCAATGGCGGCCCGTCCATAAGGAACGCAGGGGCGCTGCCCCCCTAGTCAATCCCCCTGTCCCTAATCTACATGCAGGGTGCCGGACGCATAGATTTCAATTGTTTTTTTTTTTTTGTTTTTTTTAAGCACGTGATTGGAGCTCTAATTGGCTTCAAAAGAGGGTGGGCTCAGAGCGCAGAGACAATAGCGAATTTAACGTTCGCTTTTGTCTTCCTGATTCTCCTCCCGGGCAATTGGGAATCAGGTACTGAGACCCGATCGGCCGAGAGGAGAAGCGATCATATTGGTCCGAGGAGGAGGAGGAGACGCAGGGGGAGCCGCCGAGGAGGGAAGCGCTGCCTGCGACCTAGATGAGGCAAGTGCAGGGCTGGTGGGCTACTGATGGGGGGGGGGGGGGCTGACCGACCGGGTTGTGGTTGGTCTAGGGGGCTGGCGGGGGGTGTTTTTTTTTTTGCATGCTGGACCAGCATGCTTTTACTGCTTGTACACACTGATTTTACTCAGGGAAACTAGCATTTTAGGTATACGGGCAGCTCTTGTATTTTATTTCATGACCTTTTTACTAAGCCAGACCTCCGCTTCTCAATTTTTGGGCCTGTAAAGATGTACATAAAGATGAACTTTTATGGAGGTGTGGTTTGTCCATGAAGTTGTAAGGATGTTTGGTGCTTTGGTTCCTCAACACCTATTTCATGCTGGCATATCCTTGCCTGTGTCCCCCTTACATTGATTTCTTTTGCCTGTTGGCATTTGCATAATACTGCCACTGCACCAACATTAGTTTAAAAAAGAAGGCAGTTGAAGTTCTGTAGCGGTGCCCAAGCTCAACAACATGGAGGGAGGAGACTAACTCCCTCTTCCCGCAACCTTTTTTTCATTTTGGATAGAGTAAGGAATGACTAAAACCCATACCCATTTTTGCCAATTTATGTCTCATTGGAGAGATTTTTTTTGCTTTTTCTGTGGTGGAAGCAAATGTAAATCTCCCCAAAGTGATGGAAATCCGTGACTGCTGTCACTGCAACACGAGTCTCCATTGAAAAATGACCGCTTTATTCCTGATCTGGTGACACCTCACTTTTTTGCTAGGACAGTGGTCCCCAGCGCAAAGAGAGGGTGAGACCTCCTAGAAGGGACACGGCAACAAAAAAAAAAAAGCACACCCAGGGTTCTGACCCTTTTGTTATCCTATTTACACTATCTCACAAAAGTGAGTACACCCCTCACATTTTTGTAAATATTTTATTATATCTTTTCATGTGACAACACTGAAGAAATGACACTTTGCTACAATGTAAAGTAGTGAGTGTACAGCAGGGGTGCGCAAACTTTTTGAAGAGCAAGGGTCACTTAAGTGACTTGGTAACGGGTCGCGGGCCACAATTAGCAGAGCGTGCTGGTGACAGGTGGGATATGCAGCGTGGACATGGACGCAGCCCAGCCCACGCAGCCCACTCTACTCTATGGGCCCTCCGATCTGATCTGCCCAGATGGAAGGGGACAGATTCCCTTCTGTATTATATTTTTTTTTTTTACCAGATTGGATTGGAGGTCTGTTCACATCTGCCACTCCATAGAGGTAAATGGTTTGATTGGTTTGGACCAATCATGTGAAAGGGCTCGAAGGCTGCTTTCACACTGATGCTCTGCGGTTTACCCGCACCATGGGTGCAGCACAGTGCATCTGTGGCTTTCCTGCAGGTTAGCTGCACTTTCCCAAAGACTTCTATTATATCCAGCAGGTGTGGTGCACTTTATGAAAGCACACCAAACCCACAGGTAATAACAGAAGTCTATGGCTCAGTGCAGGTAACCCGCAGGTGCACTGCACTGCGCTGCACCTGTGGATCAGTTTGAAAGCAGCCCGGTAACCCTGCAGAAGAGATATGCCCATATATACACTGTGATTTTAGTAATAAACTTGCCTTTAATAACAGTTTTGTCATTGAGGTATCGCCGGCTGTTGCTGTCCCAGGCATAGTGCATTTGGTATCACTCCACCTGTGACAGGAGCCGATGCTATACAGGAAACATTGGCTTATGCGGCTCTGCTCCACAGCCACTTGTTTCTTTAACCACCGGCTTCATTCACAACACTAATGCTCTGGGATGTCAGGTTGTCAACCCGCGATCTGGGCTTGCCAACCTGGCATCCCAGAGCAGGAGGTCGTGGGCCACATCAGAGGGCTCCGCGGGCCACTGGTTGGGCACTCCTGGTGTACAGCTTGTATAACAATGTAAATTTACTGTCCCCTCAAAATAACTCAACACACAGCCATTAATATTTAAACCACTGGCAACAAAAGTGAGTACACCCCTAAGTGAAAATGTCCATATTGGGCCCAAAGTGTCAATATTTTGTGTGGCCACCATTATTTTCCAACTCTGCCTTAACCCTCTTGGGCATGGAGGAGTTCACCAGAGCTTAACAGGTTTCCACTGGAGTCCTCTTCCACTCCTCCATGACAGTGTTGCCGACCCCCCGAAGTGAAATTTACTGGCAGAACGACAACATTTACGAACAACTCCAAATTCCCCCCCCCCCCGACAAGGCATGAAACTTACTGGCAGATCCACATTTTTTGCTGGCACTGTAAAAAAGTACCTAAAATTACTGTTTTTAGTGCTAAACAGTGCAAATATCAATATTTGAACTATAAACACATAGCTAATGCTATTATCAATGTGTTTAAGTTAAACAAAAGTAAAAAAACATATTTCTCAATTGACATGAAGGTCAGGATACTATAACCCAGCCAGCACAGAGTTCCCCCATATATCAGAGTCTGCAGGATTCCCCCTTACAGTGCAAGGGAACTCTTATGTAAAGGCGAATGCTGCAGATCATGATGCAAGGGGGAACAGAGGCTGCGGACATGACACAGGAGGGGGACAGAGGCTGCGGACATGACACAGGAGGGGGAACAGAGGCTGCGGACATGACACAGGAGGGGGAACAGAGGCTGCGGACATGACACAGGAGGGGGAACAGAGGCTGCGGACATGACACAGGAGGGGGACAGAGGCTGCGGACATGACACAGGACGGGGACAGAGGCTGCGGTCATGACACAGGAGGGGGACAGAGGCTGCGAATATGATAGGGTCCTCCTCACCCCCTCACAGTGGTCTCCTCCTCTGTTCACCATCATATAACTTCTCCTCCACATCATCAGTATGCTGTGTCCTCCTTCTGTGCCCCTTTCACCTCTCCACAGGTCAGGGCAGCACTGACCTGTGGAGAGGTCAAAGGGGCACAGGAGGAGGACACGGCATACTGATGATGTGGAGAAGTTATATGATGGTGGACAGAGCACATCAGTCTCTGTCCCTCCCCTGCATGCCATGGCCGCTTCACCCTCCGAGCTCCCACTCCCAGCCCCAGCGCAGTCCTCCTCTTACTTCATATCCCCTACTCCTCCTCACCCCTGCTCGGCCGAGTCCTCTCCTACTACTATGGCGACAGCGAGTACACTGCACGAGCCACTGTAGCCCGTGATGGTCACCGCACTACCGTCTCCCGTCCTGATCGTCTATTCAAAAATGGCGCCGGGCGGCGGCATTACGTTACTGCGCATGCGCCGTCTGGCCGAGCGCATACAAGCTTTCCCGAGCCTGGCCGGCTTTGGAACGGCGCATGCGCAGTTGCATGGTCGGCTCGCGGCCATCTTTTTTACGAGCACCCGATGCCCATAACGGACTTTACGGACACCCCAAAAAGGGGGTTAAATTTACGTGCTGTCCGTAAATTAACGTACTGTTGGCAACACTGCTCCATGATGACATCACGGAGCAGGTGGATGTTGGAGACCTTGCGCTCCTCCACCTGCCGTTTTGAGGATGCCCTACAGATGCTTAATAGGGTTTAGGTCTGGAGACATGCTTGACCAGTCCATCACCTTTACCCTCAGCTTCTTTAGCAAGGCAGTGGTGGTCTTGGAGGTGTGTTTGGGGTCGTTATCATGTTGGAATACTGCCTTGTGGCCCAGTCTCTGAAGGGAGGGGATCTGCTCTGCTTCAGTATGTCACAGTACATGTTGGCATTCATGGTTCCCTCAATGATCTGTAGCTCCCCAGAGCCGGCAACACTCATGCAGCCCCAGACCATGACACTCCCACCACCATGCTAGACTGTAGGCAAGACACACTTGTCTTTGTCCTCCTCACCTGGTTGCCCCCACACACGCTTGACATCATCTGAACCAAATACGTTTATCTTGGTCTAATCAGACCACAGGACATGGTTCTATTAATCCATGTCCTTAGTCTGCTTGTCTTCATCAAACTGTTTGCAGACTTTCTTGTGCATCATCTTTAGAAGAGGCTTCCTTCTGGGACGACAGCCATGCAGACCAATTTGATGCAGTGTGTAGCGTATGGTCTGAGCACTGACAGGCTGACCCCCCCCCCCCCCCAACCCCTTCAACCTCTGCAGTAATGCTGGCAGCACTCATACATCTATTTTTCAAAGACAACCTGTGGAACCTGTCCTGTTAAACCACTGTATGGTCTTGTCCACCGTGCTGCAGCTCAGTTTAAGGGTCTTGGCAGTCTTCTTATAGGCCTAGGCCATCTTTATGTAGCGCAACAATTTTTTTTTTTCAGATCCTCAGAGTTCTTTGCCATGAGATGCCATGTTGGATTTCCAGTGACCAGTATGAGAGTGAGGGCGATGACACCAAATTTAACACACCTGCTCCCCATTCACACCTGAGAAGGGGGGGGGGGGTAATTGGGCAAAATTTTGACATTTTTCACTTAGGGGTGTACTCACTTTGGTTGCCAGCGGTTTAGACATTAATGGCTGTGTGTTGAGTTATTTTGAGGGGACAGCAAGTGTACACTGTTATACAAGCTGTACACTCACTACTTTACATTGTAGCAAAGTGTCACTTCTTCAGTGTTGTCACATGAAAAGATATAATAAAATATTTTCAAAAATGTGCGGGGTGTACTCACTTTTGTGAGATACTGTAAATCTCTAATAGAAATTTTGTATCTGGATGCAATTTAATGAATTAAGCTCTGGAAAGTTTAAAGTGGTTGTAAACCCACTTACACAACATGCACCTGCAGGTAAGCCTAGATTAAGGCTTACCTGTAGGTGCATGAAATATCTCCTTAACCTACACGGTTAAGGAGATATTTGCTTTTAAAACCGGCGCTGCTGACGTCACGCGCATGCGCGCCAGCGGGCCGGCTTAGTAGCCGGATTTCTGAATAGAGTTAGCCGGCCCGAGCGCGCATGCGTGTGATGTCATCGCCGCTCCGGGGCCAATCACAGCGCCGGAGCGGCGATGCACGGAAGGGACATCGAGGCAAGATGGCGGCGGAGGTGTCCGAGCACCGCTGCGGGGGCTTCGATCTAAGGTAAGTAATTCATAATGAGCTAGTATGCTAGTCATACTAGCTCATTATGCCTTTGTCTTGCAGGTTATTATTATTATTTTATTTTTTTGGGGGGTTTACAACCACTTTAAATGCAGCTTTTCTCAGATGATGTTCAATTGTTTAGCAGATTTGGCAATAACCACCCATCTTTTATGGGTCCGGTAACCTTTTTGCTCTTGGTATATTATCACCAGGACTTTTTTTCAGCAGGAACGCGGGGGACCGCAGTTCTGGCACCTCCAGCACTGAATGTATGTAATGGCAAGAGAGGCTGAAGTGTGCTACATGGTCTATTGATGCTGGCGGCTGAGGGAGTCTATTGTTGCCGGTGAGGGATCTATTGTTGCTGGGGGGTCAATGTATGCTGGGAGGGATTTACTGTTGAGAGAGAGGTCTATTGCCAGCCCAGCGGGCTGATTGGGAGATCTGTTGTTTCTGGTAGACAAATCCTCTTGTTTTTTTTTTGATGTGGTGGGTCTATTGTTGCCGAGTTTTTTTTGATGCAAGGGGTCTATTGTTTCTGGGAGGTCTTTTGTTGGTGGGCATCTATTGTTGCTGGGTGGGGTGGGATCTATTGTTGCTGGGTGGATGGGGTGATCTATTTTTACTGCTTTACTTGTTAATAACAAATTCCATACCAATTTCTTGGCAACACAAAATGATACTTGGCTCTGTATTCTCTTAAAGGGGTGGTACTGTGAGGGGGATAGGGGGTGGAACCAAGGAACGTTGCTCAGAGGTGGGCAGGGGGCAGAGACCAAGGGTGACCCACACCTATTCTCTGAAGAAAAGAAACCCTGGTTATCACACGTATCCTTTTTCTTATTTATTTTTTATTTCTTCTTAAATTCCTAGGAAACCTTGCCAGTGAAAAGTCTGTGAGAGTGATTGGTCAGCGGATGAATTACAGGAATGGGCCTGCAGAAGCTGAAGAAGAGAGTTCTAAAGAGATTGCTCCCATTCTTACAAGACATCCACCAAAGCCACCAAGGCCCATTAAAGGCAAGTGACAAATTGTCATTCTACTGTCACTCCTTCTGCAATCCTAGGTGTACCTTACTAAGTCTTTGCAGGAAGATGACTTGCAGTATTGCTGTCCTAATCATCTGCTGAATTATTGAATACAGGGGGTCCCCAGGTTACGAACCCGTTGGGGACTTTCCTCCTGTTTGTATGTCGGAAATGTTCGTAAGTCAGCTGCGCATGCGCAGACCGGCAATTACGGACATTTCCGATGTTCCGTCGAATGCCGTCCTGCGCATGCGTGGCCAATTACGGAAATTTTCGACATTTCCCGTCTGGCCGCGCATGCGCAGAACAGCAGATGGTCCGCTCAAAATGGCAGAGGGTCCCCGCAGCGCCCGGTTCGTAAGTAGATGTTCGTAACTCGGGCGTTCGTAAGTCGGGGACCCCCTGTAGTGTAGTTATAATAGGTTTGTCAAGCACTATGCATGGCTGCCCAAAGCTAAGAGGTATACATGAGCATTCATTCCATGACTTCCCATCATATGGCTGCTGTCAATCATTTTTGCGTTGTACATGTAGATAATTCTGTGTATTTAGAAAAGCAAACAAAAAAGGATCTCGGACTGTACAGGCCATACAAAGGATTTTTTTTTACAATTTATTGGTAACAAATTTAAACAGGTTATTGCCACAGTTATTCCTTGTCGTGTATGTCCTGGGATGCATGCTTCATTCAAAGTCCCACCCATGTTTCATTTTTCTCAACAAATTTAAACAAACTTTATCCAGTGTACATGTTGATTGTTAAAAACAATACTTGTGCTGATTGTGTACATTCATACAGAAAAGAATGCTAGTAATATAAGCCCTCGCCTACGCGATTCGCCAGACTTTGCTTTGTCATCATAATAATCAGGATGATGATGATCAGGATGTTGATGTCATGATCATGTCATCAAGATGGTCATCAACCATGATGATGTCACCAAAATGACGATGTCATCGACCATGATGATGTCATCGACCATGATGATGTCATGGACCACGATGATGTCATGGACCACAATGATGTCATGGACCATGATGATGTAATCGCGATGATGTCATGGACCATGATGTCATCACGATGATGTCATGGATGATGTCATGGACCATGATGATGATGTCATGGACCATGATGATGTAATCGCGGTGATGTCATGGACCATGAATCACGATGATGTCATCATCGACCATGAATCACGATGATGTCATCATCGACCATGAATCACGATGATGTCATCATCGACCATGAATCACGATGATGTCATCATCGACCATGACGATGTCATCATCGACCATGGCGACGTCGTCACGATGATGTCATCTTCGACCATGGTGACGTCGTCACGATGATGTCATCGTCGACCATGGCGACATCATCACGATGGTGTCATCTTTGACCATGGCGATGTCATCACGGACCATGACGATGTCATCGCGATGATGTCGCTTGTAAGAAAAAGAGGTTTGTATCGTAAGAAAAGAGGTTTAACCTTAAACTACCTACAGGGTTCTTTACTGTAAGAGCGGCAAGGATGTGGAATTCCCTTCCATAGACTGTGGTTTCAGCAGGGAGCGTCGGTGGTTTCAAAAAACTATTAGATAGGCACCTGATCGACCACAACATACAGGGATATACAATGTAATACTGACATATAATCACACTGTGACAGGAGTGACTTTGGGTCGGGGGGGGGGGGGTTGGTGCGGCTCAGCTTGCCCTGGAGAGTTCTGGAGGTTCCTGGTTCAGCCTCCCCAGGCCCTATTATGCGTAGATCACCCTGTGTCTCTAATAGGGCCACAGGGTGAATGAGAACCCCGCTATGATCTGTGCTAGTTAGACTCTTTGCAGCCACACTAGAACCTTGTAAAATGTATATAATGTGTGCTGTGCCATGCTGTTGGACTATTTGCTGTGATGTTTTGGGGTGTGACCGTATTCTATTGTCTATTGTGGCTGTCTGCCTAAACTATTGTGGGATGTGTAAGTGTGTTTGCTGGGAGCAAAAAGGGAGGGGGATTCCTCCAACCCCCCCTGCTGATAAGACTGTGTATTGAGAAGTTTGAACACATCTGACCTGTGTGGCCATTGTCCTTGGACAGTTTGACTCGCCCTGTTTTCCAACGGTGGGAGGGATGTGTTTTTGAGGAGAAATATCTGTGTGTCCATGTGTGATAATAAAGTCAGTTTGTTTAGCCAGTCTACACTGAGGTGTTGTGTCTGTGGACTGAGGGGCTAAAGAATCTTGGATAAGTGCTGGTTCTGAACAGAGGAAGCATTGACGGCGGACCTGGATCTGTTTGAGGACAGAGGGTTTGTCAAACACAAAAGTTGGACTTGATGATGTCATCGTGATGATGTCATCGACCATGATGATGTCACCCTGATGATGACATGAACCATGATGATGTCATCACGATGTCCCTGACACATACACTGACCTACCTAACCATTACACTCGCCTACCTGACATTACACTCGCCTACCTGACATTACACTCGCCTACCTGACATTACACTCGCCTACCTGACATTACACTCGCCTACCTGACATTACACTCGCCTACCTGACATTACACTCGCCTACCTGACATTACACTCACCTACATGACATTGGGGGGGTGGACCATGATGATGTCACCACAATGTCATTGACCATGATGATGTCATCACGATGATGTCATGGACCATGATGATGTCGTCACGATAATGTCATGGACCATGATGATGTCGTCACGATAATGTCATGGACCATGATGATGTCATCCACGATGATGTCATGGACCATGATGATGTCGTCACGATAATGTCATGGACCATGATGATGTCGTCACGATAATGTCATGGACCATGATGATGTCGTCACGATAATGTCATCCACGATGATGTCATGGACCATGATGATGTCATCCACGATGATGTCATGGACCATGATGATGTCATCCACGATGATGTCATGGACCATGATGATGTCATCCACGATGATGTCATGGACCATGATGATGTCATCCACGATGATGTCATGGACCATGATGATGTCATCCACGATGATGTCATGGACCATGATGATGTCATCCACGATGATGTCATGGACCATGATGATGTCAACCACGATGATGTCATGGACCATGATGATGTCATCACGATGATGTCATGGACCACGATGATGTCATCACGATGATGTCATGGACCACGATGATGTCATCACGATGATGTCATGGACCACGATGATGTCATCACGATGATGTCATGGACCACGATGATGTCATGGACCACGATGATGTCATCACGATGATGTCATGGACCACGATGATGTCATCACGATGATGTCATGGACCACGATGATGTCATTACGATGATGTCATGGACCACGATGTCATCACGATGATGTCATGGACCACGATGATGTCATCACGATGATGTCATGGACCACGATGATGTCATCACGATGATGTCATGGACCACGATGATGTCATGGACCACGATGATGTCATGGACCACGATGATGTCATCACGATGATGTCATCACGATGATGTCATCACGATGATGTCACCACGATGATGTCATCACGATGATGTCATCACGATGATGTCATGGACCACGATGATGTCATGGACCATGATGATGTCATCATGATGATGTCATGGACCATGATGATGTCATCATGATGATGTCGCTTGTAAGAAAAAGAGGTTTGTCTCATAAGAAAACTAGGATTTTTATAACGGCTTACCTGTAAAATCCTTTTCTTTGAGTACATCACAGGACACAGAGCGGTATAGTAATTACTATGTGGGTTATAGAGCTTACCTTCAGGTGATGGACACTGGCACACCCAAGACAGGAAGTCCCCTCCCTATATAACCCCTCCCATATCAGGAGTACCTCAGTTTTGTAGCAAAGCAATATGTGTCCCCAAAAGAGGGGTGGGAGCTCTGTGTCCCGTGATGTACTCCAAGAAAAGGATTTTACAGGTAAGCGGTTATAAAAATCCTAGTTTCTTTATTGTACATCACGGGACACAGAGCGGCATAGTAATTACTATTTGGGATGTCCCAAAGCAATGCCAAAATGAGGGGAGGGAGACACCATAATCAGCTGGGCGCCATCAGGCATGAGGATCTATACTACAGCCTGCAGCACACTGCGCCCAAAGGCGATATCCTCATGACCTCTTACATCCACTTGATAAAATTTACTGAATGTGTGGACTGAAGACCAAGTTGCGGCCTTACAGATTTGAGCCAATGAGGCCTGGTGATGCACTGCCCAAGAAGCACCAACTGCTCTAGTAGAGTGCGCTTTAATTTTAAATGGAGGCACCTTTTTTTCTCAGACCATAGGCTTGAATAATAACCTGCCGAATCCACTTAGAAATAGTAGATTTTGACGCTGCCTGACCCCTTCTGGGGCCTTCTGGCAGAACAAATAAAACATCAGTTTTCCGAATCATAGCAGTAGCTTTAAGATCGGCTTTAACTGCTCTTACTACATCCAACGAATGTAATAATTTCTCTTCCACCGAACTAGGTTTGGGGGAAAAAAGGAAGGAAGAACCACATCTTGGTTCAAATGAAAACTTGACCCGACCTTCGGAAGAAAGGCTGGATGTGTACGTAAAACCACTCTATCCTTATGGATAATCAAATATGGCTCCTTACAAGACAAAGCTGTTAACTCCGATA
The DNA here is from genome assembly GCA_029206835.1 of Rana muscosa. Lineage (NCBI taxonomy): Eukaryota > Metazoa > Chordata > Amphibia > Anura > Ranidae > Rana > Rana muscosa. Next base: position 212,154,025 of record CM055126.1, read on the forward strand.
CCCTTCTGGCTGAGGATATAGCTACCAAGAACACCAATTTCCTGGTGAGGAGCACTAAAGGATTGTGGAGTAATGGTTCAAAAGGCTGTCTTTGAAGAACTGCTAGAACCAAGTTTAAGTCCCATGGACATATGGGAGACCTGACTGGTGGATTGATACGAGTCACACCCTGCAAGAAGGTCTTTACTAGCGAATGTAGCTAGTGGCCTTTGAAAAAATATCGATAAGGCCGAAACCTGTCCCTTTAATAGTACTTAAGGCTAGGTTTTTGTCAACAGCCCACTGTAGAAAGTCAAGAATTCTGCCTATGACGTACTTCTGAGGATGCCATTTCTTGGCTTCACACCATGCCACATACGCCTTTCAAACTCTATAATATATATGTCTAGATACCGGCTTTCTAGCATTGATTATTGTAGACACCACTGTGTTAGAGAGACCTCTCTCTTTTAGAATGTGGGATTCAATAGCCAGACCGTTAAATTTAGAGTTTGTAAAGAAGGGTGGTATATCGGACCCTGCGTGAGCAGGTCTGGCCAAAGCGGGAGGGTCCAAGGCTTGCCCACAGACATTCTTATAATTTCCGCATACCAGGATCTTCGAGGCCATGCTGGGGCTGCCAGAATCACTGGCCTCCTTTCCATTCTGACTCTGCGGAGGAGTCAAGGTAGTGTAACTGCAGCGGAGGAAACGCATATATTAGTGCGACTGATCCCACGGGAACACAAGTGCATCCGATCCGCAAGCGAGCGGGTCCCTTGACCTGGACACAAAGCTGCTCAATTTCGTGTTGAACCTGGATGACAATAGATCTACATCTGGTGTCCCCCATCTCTGACATATTGTCCGAAAGATGTCGGGGTGAAGAGACCATTCCCCTGGGGATAACTGCTGCAGACTCAGGAAGTCTGCCTTTCAATTCTCTATTCCTGGAATAAAGATAACGGATATGCATGGGACATGTCTTTCTGCCCATATCAGGATATAATTCACCTCCTTCTGGGCCGCACCGCTCTTGGTGCCCCCTTGGTGATTGATGTATGCCACAGCTGTGGCACTGTCTGATTGGATCCGGACAGGGAAGCCATGCAGCTTGGAAGTCCATGCTTCCAGGGCCAAACGTGCCGCCCGAATTTCCAGCAGGTTGATGGGCAAGGTCTTCTCGATATTCGACCACTTTCCCTGGAGTGACCATTGCTCCAGTACTGCCCCCCAGCCTAGAAGGCTGGCATCTGTATTTACTATCTTCCAAGAGATTGGAATGAACGACTTTCCCTTTTGTAAATTTTAGGGTACCAACCACCAACATAGACTCCTGCGTACTGACGACGTCAGGGACATTGGGAAGTCTAGGGCTTGAACCTTTTTGTTCCAGGAGGATAGGATGGCGTTCTGTAATTTCCTTGAATGGAATTGAGCATACAGAACTGCTTCGAATGAGGCCACCATCCTTCCCAGCAACCGCATGCAAAGACGAATGGATGGCTGTCTCTTTGCACAGATCGCTTGAATTAGCTCCCTTTAAAGAAGAGATTTTTGCCTGAGGCAGAAGAATCTTTCTTTGGTCTGTGTCTATGAGTAAGCCTAAATATTCCAGTCTTTTTGCTGGCTGCAAGGCTGATTTTGTCCAGATTTAGGACCCAGCCCCGGGATTCCAGGTATTGTACCGTGTTGCATACAGCAACCCTTAGGCTGGAAGCCGAATGATCTATTATCAATAGATCGTCCAGGTAGGCCCTTATAGATATTCCCTGAGTTCTTAAGTCGGCCAACAGAGGGGCCAAGATCTTTTGTGAACACTCGCGGGGCCGTGGCCAACCCGAAGGGTAGCGCCACAAATTGATAATGGCGCTGTTCCACCGCAAAGCGAAGAAGCTTTTGATGACCGGGGAATATAGGAACATGTAAATAAGCGTCCCTGATATCGATGGACGCCAACCATTCTCCCCCTTGTAGTGAGGCGGCTATTGACCGAATCGATTCCATACGGAATGATTTGACGATTAGGAATTTGTTTAGACCTTTGAGATCTAGTATGGGTCTTACATCTCCGTTGGGCTTCGGAGCGGTAAAGAGGTTTGAGTAAAATCCCAACCTCTGTTCCTTTACTGGAACCTCCACAATTACCCCTTGGGATAATAGTCGGTCTAACGCCGAAAGGAGAGATCTTCTCCTTATTGGATCTTTTGAGACGTTTGATGTTATAAACCGAGGAGGAGGAAATTCCTCTAACTCCAACTTGTATCCCAGGGATACCGTGGAGAGAGCCCATCTGTCCCGGATCGTCTCTCGCCAAGCCCCTGAAAACAACAGAAGTCTTCACCCCACTCGTCTGAGTGGGGGCGACCCTTCATAAGGCCGACTTGGGGGCTGGTTTAGTATTCCTTCGGTTCCAGGTTTTTTTTATTACCCTGTGGCTGTCCCTGAGCTCTCCCTCCAGGATTTGATCGGGGAGGCCGTCAGAACTGCTTGGAAGCTGAAGTTCCTGGGACTGGAGAGGTGGGCCGCTTGAAGGGAGGACCCCTGAATTTCCTTTTAACAGGTAAAAGGGTACTCTTCCCACTGGAGATTTTCTGGATGTACTTATCCAACTCCTCGCCAAATAACCGCTCCCCATGGAATGGAAATCCAGCCAGGAGCTTTTTACAGGGCGTCTCGGCTGACCAGTTTTTCAGCCATAGGAGTCTACGCATGTGTACCAACACCAGCGTAAGGCGGGAGGCCTGATGAATTGAATCTTTAATGGCGTCAACCGCAAAACATAAAGCCCTAGGTAGATCTGCTAAATCATGCGCCTGCTGGGCTGGCATGTCCTTTAAAGCCAGCTTCATCTGGTCTTTCAAGGCCTGACAGATGCCAATGGCTGCCACGGCAGGCTGAGTTACTGTACCAGCTGTAGAAAAAGCAGTCTTTAATAGGGTTTCCAACTTTTTATCTGTTGGATCTTTAAACATCTGTACATTGTCCACTGGACATGTCAGGGATTTGTTCACAGAAGAGATGGCAGCATCCACAGTAGGGAGGCTCCACTTCCTGGTGAACTTTTCCTCCATAGGATATACCACAGCAAACTATTTAGGAGGAAGGAACAATTTATCAGGATGTTCCCAATCCTTATAAATGAGACCTTCTAGCAATGGATGCACTGGAAAGGAACCATTAGCCTGCGGGGCTTTCAAAGACCCCAATGAAGAAACTGATGTAGTTGCTGGTTCTGAAAGGGGCAGCTTGAAAGCTGACCGAACCATGTCTGTCAAAGACTGAACTAACAATTTTTCAGCCTGAGAGGCTGAAAATGGTTCCTCTAGAGTAGATTTTTCCGAGGCAGCATCATCGTCAGCCTGATCCCCTACAGGAAAATCTATTTCATCCTGAGACAATTGCTCTGCTGTTAGATACTCTAACGGTGGAGACGGAGATCTGGCACGCTTTTTTCCCGGTAGGGAGGAAGCGATTAATGCCGCCAATCTTTGTTCTAATCCTCCCAGAGCAGAGGAAAAAGCCTCCTCTGTCACATTCACCGGAGCAGGTGAACTGAGGGCAGCCGCAGCACCTAGCATTCCTGATGGTTCCCCTCGGGTAACTACCTCTGATTTATCAGGGGAGGATATATTAGTAGGAGCAAGCCCCAGATCCTCAGAGCCCGATGGCGAACCCTTTAGCTTCTTAGGATTTTTATTCCCAGAGCCCTTGGAAGGCATAGTCCTAGCTCAAGCCAAGGATTTACAGCCAAAATGCACCTACCACTAGCTATAGTCTAGCGTACAAGCTTGCTATGTGAGCTAGTCAGGTGACTAAACTAATGTGCCTTGGGGATGCCTGTATCACCACCTGTAGTGTGTCCAACAATAAACATAATAAACGTCACCAAAAACTTCTCTGCTGGTGTGTCCGTCTTCTTACAGCGTGTCTCAGAGAGGCTGTGTTTTTAACAGCAGAGGATGCCCGCGCATGCGCAGAAGCGTGCCAGGGGACACCGCGCGTGTCATTACGATAGGCCCCGCCCCTTCTGTGAATCACACTTCCTAAAGCCTGCAAGGCTTCGCGTGCGCGCACGTGCCAGAACGTTCACTGGATATGGGGAGAGGAGCAGGAGGGAACTGCTGTTCACAGGAACCTAGCTGACCGCACTAAGAGGGAGACCGCAGCACAGTGTCTAAGACCGCTGTTCCCAGGTCTCCCTAGCAGGTATGGGTACTCAAGAGCTGTACTTAGAAGAATGCTCCTCCATCTGTCTAGGCATTACACTTGTCAAAAGGTATGCCCAGCTATTTAGACATTCCCAAGTATCTCCCTCTTGTGGCCAAACTGGGGTACTACATAGTGTCCAAAAGAACCATAAGAAATACATTTCAGGTTTTCAAAGATTTTTTAGGCATCAGGTACAGTGGGAAATATACCATGTAGGTAAAATACAGGCAAACACATTAGCTTTGAAGGGTCCCTGCTGGACCAAGTTCATCAGGGACCCTCACTTACCTGTCCCTGCCGCAGGACCCTGTTCGGAACAGACAGCCCAAACTTTGCCCCTTCGGCGGGCAACGTCATTTGACCTTCAGGGACCGGGGTCCTACTGAAAGGAACACCACTGCCCTGGACCTGTACAGCACATCATCATCATGGTCGATGACATCATCGCGGTCCATTACATCATCATCATGGTCCATGACATCATCATGATGACTCACCTACCTGACATTACGCTCACCTACATGACATTGAGGGGGGGGGGGGTGGTGGACCATGATGATTTCACCACAATGTCATTGACCATGATGATGTCATCACGATGATGTCATGGACCATGATGATGTCATTGCGATGATGTCATGGACCATGATGACGTCATCGCGATGATGTCATGGACCATGATGATGTCATCGCGGTGATGTCATGGACCATGATGATGTCATCGCGATGATGTCATGGAACATGATGATGTCATCACGATGATGTCATGGAACATGATGATGTCATCGCGATGATGTCATGGACCATGATGATGTCATTGCGATGATGTCATGGACCATGATGATGTCATCGATCATGATGATGTCATCGCGATGATGTCATGGACCATGATGATGTCATCGCGATGAGGTCATGGACCATGATGATGTCATCGCGATGAGGTCATGGACCATGATGATGTCATCGCGATGAGGTCATGGACCATGATGATGTCATCGCGATGAGGTCATGGACCATGATGATGTCATCGCGATGAGGTCATGGACCATGATGATGTCATCGCGATGATGTCATGGACATGATGACGTCATCGCGATGATGTCATGGACCATGATGACGTCATTGCGATGATGTCATGGACCATGATGATGTCATCGCGATGTCATGGACCATGATGATGTCATTGCGATGATGTCATGGACCATGATGATGTCATGGACCATGATGATGTCATCGCGATGATGTCATGGACCATGATGATGTCATCGCGATGAGGTCATGGACCATGATGATGTCATCGCGATGAGGTCATGGACCATGATGATGTCATCGCGATGAGGTCATGGACCATGATGATGTCATCGCGATGATGTCATGGACCGCGATGATGTCATCGCGATGATGTCATGGACCGCGATGATGTCATCGCGATGATGTCATGGACCGCGATGATGTCACCGCGATGATGTCATGGACCGCGATGATGTCACCGCGATGATGTCATGGACCGCAATGATGTCACCGCGATGATGTCATGGACCGCGATGATGTCATGGACCGCGATGATGTCATGGACCGCGATGATGTATTGTAGAAAATAAAATTGAAAAAAAAATAACATATAAATAAACTACTGACACAGTCCACGCCTCATCAGTGCCACCTATCAGTGCTACATATAAGTGCCACTGTCGCATGACATTAAAAAAAAAGTATTGGTAATCGGTATCAGCGAGTACTTGGAGGGGGGAAAAAAAAGTATCTGTACTTGTACTTGTTCTTAAAGTGGTATTGGTGCAACCCCAGTGTAAGCTCTTTGTTATAAATGGGCCTCTTGCTAATTGGGCTATAAAAATGTCTATTTTAATCACTTCTATTGAATGTACTTGCTGATTTTCTCTGTTTTCTCTTTCTACACTCACACGTATAGGAATTACCGGGTCAGTTACAAGCTTTCAGCAGATTGACAGTGATATAACAAGTCTCTTGTCTGATGACTCAGTAGCTGTGATTGGAAAAGGTAGGTGTATATAATACGCTATAGCAGCCAGTTCAACCAGGGTTCCAATAAACCATAGGGTTTCTCAAAAAGTTGCTAGGGGTTCCTTGATTTGTGGCTTATTTTCCTCTTCTTTAATGATTATTTGCCTAGTTCCAGGGTTTTATGACACTTGTCATGAACCAACTACGTGACACCAGTTATGTTTTTGCTGTGAGGGGGGCATTCTGACCACCACTGTAAGGTGGTCTTGCTTCCCACCAGCCTCCAATATAAAGTGCATCTTTCAAGGGTTTCTGTAGGGTGTAAATGTTGAGGAAGGTTACTTTATAGTAACATTGATTCATAGCTTTTCTCAGGGCCGGACTGGGAATAAAAACCAGCCCTGGAAATAATTTCATACCAGCCCCATAGCATTATTATACCAGCCCAACAGCATAACGTCATTATTTTCTTGTACATAAAAGGGAAAACCGTGCATTTTAAAGCACATTTGAAGAGTGTATTATATATAGATAAGAGAGACATGGAATTTACAAACAGCACAAATTTTATCATTTACTGGACTAAAATGGCAGTTTTCAGGGCAAATATCAATATTTAAGCTATAAACATGTAGCTAAAGCTATTAGCAATGTGTTTAAGTTAAACAAAAGTCAAAAACCATATTTCTCCATTTACATGAAGGTCAGATTAATCAGAAGTCTGCAGGATTCCCCTTTTACAGTGCAAGGGAACTCTGACATAAAGGGGAACATTGCAGATCATGATGTAAGTGGGAAGGCCCCTTTCACACTGGGGCGATGGGTGCGTCGGCGATAAAGCGGCGCTATTCGGCCGCTAGCAGGGCGCTTTTAATCCCTGCTAACGGCCAAAAAAGGGGTTAAAACCACCCGCAAAGCACCGGCAAAATGCGCTTTTCCGGCGGTATAGCCGCGGTGCCCATTAATTTTAAAAGGCAGGAGCGGTATACACACCGCTCCTCCACTGCTCCAAAGATGCTGCTAGCAGGACATTTTTTAGCGTCCTGCCAGCGCAGCGCTCCAGTGTGAAGGCCCTCGGGCTTTAACACTGGAGTGTGCGGAGCGGCTCTTTCAGGGCGCTTTGCAGGCGCTATTTTTAGCGTTATAGCGCCTGCAAAAAGCGCCTCAGTGTGAAAGAGGTCGAACTCTGATATAAAGGGGGGCACTGGTGACCCCTTATATCAGAGTCCACTTCATTCCCCTTTACTTCATTCCCCTTTACATCAGAGTGCCCCCTTGCACTGAAGGGTGGAATCCTGCAGACTATGATGTAAAGGGGAACTCTGGGAATGTGGGGAGGACTCTGGTGACCAGAGACCACCTTCCGCAAAAAGAAGGGGGTAAGGGGGTTTACTGATATAAGGGGAAAACCTTTAGATCAGTGCCTTACATTATTGGATTGACTCTCCCCTCAGACTGGCCTGGCGGCGCTGTCACTGACCTCCTTTTAGGTGCACCTTGCAGGGCTCAGTCAGTCGGCTCCAGCTTTGTGGCTCTGGTTTTATCCCATAGTTTCTTCTCCACAGTCCATAGGTCAGAGGCTGCGGATGGTACAGGGGGGGTCAGAGGCTGCGGATGGTACAGGGGGGGGTCAGAGGCTGCGGATGGTACAGGGGGGGGTCAGAGGCTGCGGATGGTACAGGGGGGGGTCAGAGGCTGCGGATGGTACAGGGGGGGTCAGAGGCTGCGTATGGTACAGGGGGGGTCAGAGTCTGCGGATGGTACAGGGGGGGTTTAGAGGCTGCGGAGGGGGGGACAGGAGGTCAGAGGCTGCGGAGGGGGGGACAGGAGGTCAGAGGCTGCGGAGGGGGGGACAGGAGGTCAGAGACTGCGGAGGGGGGGGACAGGAGGGCTGCGGGGGGGGGACAGGAGGTCAGAGGCTGCGGGGGGGGGAGGAGGTCAGAGGCTGCAGGGAAAGACAGGAGGTCAGAGGCTGCGGAGGGGTGGTGACAGGCATTCAGAGGCCGCGGGGGGATGTAGGAAGAGGCAGACGAGACCTCACTGAGCGGCGCTGGCACGCTGCGGCTTAACTTTTAAAAATGGCGCCGCTTGGCGCCATCATGTCACTGCGCATGCACCCGCCTTTCCGGAAATTGCCGAGCGTGTACGGGCTTTCCCGAGCACGGCTAGTTTCGGAACTGCGTTGGCGTATGTGCAGTTGCATGTCGGCCCGGCCCCGCAGCCATATTTTTTTTCAGGCCCCTGCCCTCACAGCGGCCCCAGAAGCAGCCAGGCAGCCGGCCCACTGGGAGTTTTCCCGGTCTCCCGGTGGGCCAGTCTGGCCCTGGCTTTTCTTATCTCAGAAATAAAAACTGCAAAACTTGAATGATACAGGTAAACTATGGATATTCTAATCTCTTAAAAAAAAAAAAAAAAAAAATCTCTTTTGGCCATACTTCTCTTCTGGGTCACAGGAGTGTCGGCTGATGTCACAGAGGCGGGCCAGGCTCTGGAAGGATTCCAACTTTAAGATTCGTATCCGCCCAGATGCCTGATAACCAACTGGCTCAGTCTCTCAGTGTGGTGCTGAGAGCCTGAGCCAGCCACGTCCACACCCTGCACAGTCAGGAACTCCAGTGAGCATTGGAGGGGCAGAGCGTGGTGACTGAAGTCACCGATCTCTGCTGAGTAAAGGCCAAGAACTGAGCGATCAGTGGTCATGTGATTGCTCCGTTCTTGGTCCTTAGAGCTGGTGGGGGGACAGCTGTAGCATTGGACTGATTCTGCATAGGCGTGTATGTACGTTTGTTTTTTTGTAATCCTGCACTTCTCCTTTTTAAGTTATAGTAGTCAAATGCAGATTAAAGCTGCATGGTGTACTGGCCCCTCAGTCCTTTCACATGAACCTTTCACAGATTTCTGTTTTTAAATGCAAACCCCACAAGGTGTCTACATGATTTTTATTTTGGCAGAATTATTCTTTTTGCAGCCTGATACAGTGCCTTGAAAAACTATTCCTACCCCTTGACATTTTCCATATTTTGTCATGTTACAACCAAAAACGTAAATGTATTTTATTGGGATTTTATGTTATGGACCAACACAAAGTGGCACATAACTGTAAAGTGGAAGAAAAATGATAAATGTTTTTCAAAATGTTTTACAAATAGATATCTGAAAAGTGTGGCGTGCATTTGTATTCAGCCCCCCCTAAGTCAATACTTTGTAGAACCGCCTTTCACTGCAATTATTGCAGCTGCAAGTCTTTTTTGGGGATGTCTCTACCAGCTTTGCACATCTGGAGAGTACATTTTTTGCCCGTTCTTTGCAAAATAGCTCAAGTTCTGTCAGATTGGATGAAGAGCGTCTGTGAACAGCAATTTTCAAGTCTTGCCACAGATTCTCAATTGGATTTAGGTCTGGACTTTAACTGGGCCATTCTAACACATGAATATGCTTTGATCTAAACCATTTCATTGTAGCTCTGGCTGTATGTTTAGGGTCATTGTCCTGCTGGAAGGTGAACCTCCGCCCCAGTCTCAAGTCTTTTGCAGACTCCAACAGTTTTTTTATAAGATTGCCCTGTATTTGGCTCCATCATCTTCCCATCAACTCTCACCAACTTCCCTGTCCCTGCTGAAGAAAAGCATCCCCACAACATGATGTGTTCAGGGCGATGTGCAGTGTTAGTTTTCTACCACACACAGCGTTTGCTTTTAGGCCAAAAAGTAAAATTTTGGTCTCATCTGACCATAGCACCTTCTTCCACATGTTTGCTGTGTCCCCCACATGGCTTCTCACAAACTGCAAACAGGACTTCTTATGACTTTTTTCAACAATGGCTTTCTTCTTGTCACTCTTCCATAAAGGGCAGATTTGTGGAGAGCACGACTAATAGTTGTCCTGTGGACAGATTCTCCCACCTGAGCTGTGGATCTCTGCAGCTCCTCCAGAGTTATCATGGACCTCTTGGCTGCTTCTCTGATGAATGCTCTCCTTGCCCGGCCTGTCAGTTTAGATGGACGGCCATGGCTTGGTAGGTTTGCAGTTGTGCCATACTCTTTCCATTTTCAGATGATGGATTGAACAGTGCTCTGTCAGATGTTCAAAGCTTAGTGTTATTTATTTTTTTAGAACCTAACCCTGCTTTAAACTTCTCCACAACGTTATCCCTGACCTGTCTGGTGTGTTCCTTGGCCTTCATGATGCTATTTGTTTACTAAGGTTCTTTAACAAACCTCTGAGGGCTTCACAGAACAGCTGTATTTTTACTGAGATTAAATTACACACAGGTGAACTCTATTTGCTAATTAGGTGACTTCTGAAAGAAATTGGTTCCACTAGATTTTAGTTAGGGGGTATCAGAGTAAATGGGGCTGAATACAAATGCACAGCATACTTTTCAGATTTTTATTTGTAAAACACTTTGAAAACCATTTATCATTTTCCTTCCACTTCACTATTATGTGCCACTTTATCTTGGTCTATCACAATAAAATACATTTACGTTTTTGGTTGTAACATGACAAAAATGGGTATGACTACTTTTTTTAAGGCACTGTATCTCTTAAAGTGGAAGTAAACCCCCCTATCACTTTCAGCCAAGGAAGCTGCCATCTTGGCCTCTGTTTAATCTTCAACTGCCATGATACTGCACATGTGATCAGTTTTGACACCAGACTTTGGATGGTGTGATAGTTTGGTTGAGAGCACAACCAACGTGACAGTAAGCATTTCCAGCATGCCAGGAATGTAACTGTTTTTTTAAACTATTAAATCATTGGGTTTACTTCCGCTTTAAACATGGTGGTACTTTATAACCCTGATTTTCCCAAGCTTTCAGAGATTTTGTGTGCCTATCCTACCTGAATCGTGATTTCCATGTGGGTGCCTTAGCAGCAGTCAGTCAATAGGGGAGCAAGTCAAAGAGTTTATGAAATCCAGAACTGTACATGGATAATGTGATCAAAACGTATTTGTAAACCTTGCGGTGCAATTCTCTCTCTTTCTTTTTTTTTATTTTTTTTTTTTATATATATATATATATATATATATATATATATATATATATATACACACAAAGGGAGATAGCAAATTTCACTTTGCTGTTGGGAAATCCTAAGACCAGTTCACTTGAACTTTTTGTTATCTCAATGTCCAGAAGCTCCCTGGGCCCAAGGTCCTCCAATAGGCAAATACCTACTTCAGCTAAGAAGTTTAATGGCGTTCCTACATCACCCATATATGTGATGGACAGTCTGGGTGACCAAACATGAGATTCACGGGGGCTTTGAAGGGGTGTGGCCAAATGCCAACTTGGCACTTGAAAATGGTTACATTTTAGGGTCCTCTGGGTTTTGAGCCTTCCACGGTTCTCCTGAAGACAACTAAAGAAATGGACATTACATTCTCACACCACTTTAAACATGGAGAAGTGAGCAAGGACACTCTTTAGTTTAGTTGTAACCTACTACTGTGCAGATAGTGTCTTGACTGGCATTGGAAGCAAGGATCCCTGCACCTTTCGGTAGGCCATTACACTACATAGTTGTTAGTAGACCCAATGGAAATTGTAGGTCAGTTGCACACTCTTGGAATATCACGTACCATCTATTCTCGTGGAGCTTGAAATTTTCTTGTGTTTCTACCCTGTGCCAACAGCAGTCTTAAAGCTAACATTGCACTAAATAGATTTAATTTTTTTGAAGGTGTGTTTGAAACTCCTCCCGCTGCCTCTCGATCACGTAGTCCGGCTTCCTTCTCCACCCCAGAGGACTCGAGTTCATCAAAGCATAGCTTCGAACCTCCTACCGGTGTCTATGGCAGAGCAGTGCAGCAGAACAACCCACCAGTGGAAAATGATGTGAGATGATTGGCGCACCACGTGTTTTATCTGCAGATTGGATTAATGGTTTGTGCTCCTATAAACATTGTTTCTTTTGTGCAGGTTAAAGTCACAATTTCCAAATCGGCCCGAGACAAGATGAGGCAGAAACGCGAGAATAGTTTGAAGGAAATGACAGAGTATAAGGATTCGGAGAAAAAAGAGAGGCTTTCCCAGACGGACCCAAGTCCAGCACGTAGAGATTGTGAGTATTTCCATTGCTTGTTGACGTGTGCAATGCACCAGGTTTTCAGAGAGAAAAAGAGCTATTGAAAGCCCATCTCAATGTATCCCAGCAAATTCTAGTCAATAAATGGAACACAGTGAAGATGTGACTGCTAAGAGCACCCTCTCCCTAAAGCTGAACTCCAGGGAATGGAAAAACGCTTCCTTTCAGCAGGACTTTCCCTGCACTGAAAGGGTTAAATGCCCATATTTAGGTCTGGGACTGCAAAAAGTCCTTTCCCTTGCTCAAGCCTCCACTTCTGCAGGCTCCCTCCAGACTGTAAGACTGGTCTCAGCAGTCTTTTGTTCCCTATGCTCCAGCAGTCGTAGGTCCTCTGATGTCAGCAAATCCAAAGCAGAGCCTTATGCCCTGTACACAAGACTGGTTTTCCCGTCGGTAAAAACGCAATGAGAGCTTTTCGTCGGGAATCCCGACCGTGTGTATGCTCCATCTGACTTTTTCCCACAGGAAAACTGATGGAAAAAAAAAGAGAGGAGGATCTTTTTTTCCCGTCAGGAAAAAAATCCTAGCGGGAAAACCGTTCGTCTGTATGCTTTTCCGACGGGAAAAAAAAACACACGCATGCTCGGAAACAATTTGATGCATGCTTGGAAGCATAGAACCTAATTTTCTTGGCTCGTCGTAGTCTTCTATGTCACCGCGTTCTTGGCAGTCAAAAGTTCACCGGACTTTTGTGTGACTGTGTGTATGCAAGGCAGGCTTGAGAGGAATTCCGATAGGAAAAGCAGTCGTGTGTATGGGGCATTAGCCCTGCAATGAGTCTGCTGAGGGACAGTCCACTGCTAGAGCATAGTGGAGTAGAGAAGAGCGCCGACTGCCAAGGGAATAGTTGATCAGGTAAATAAAACTCCTTATTGCGACCCCCTAACTTTAATACTGGCTTGTACATTATTGTAAAAGTGTAGGCGCCAGCATTTATTTCTGTTCGTGGGTCCAAGGGCCCTCCAGTCCAATACTGTTGAAAGGCTTCCATGAGCCACTGGTTGGGACCACATTAAAGGAAACCCGTAAGGATAGAAATAAAGAAAATGTACTTGATGGGTCAATAAATTTGGGATTTCAGGTGACCTATCAACTGCCTGACCTCACTGTGTCTCCTCCTCTGTGTCCAGGGTGAGGTCACACACCTTGCAGTTAAAATGTCAGGTGGCATGAAATGAGGGTGAATAGAAGACCTTCATAAGTAAGTCAACAAAGTTAATAATTAAAGACAAAATATTCATTCATTACTATTCCTGAAACATTCCTGTTAAAGTAATGATTTCCAGATCCAGACCTCCTGACTTTGGAATGTACAGGAAAATGGCTATACTAGTGAAATACCTGAATTCACTGGAGCATGATTAGAAAATTCTCTTAAAATAGGCTTTACTTCTGTTGTAGAGATGAACCAGATAAAGTGTGTGTGTGTGTGGCGCTCTGAATAACAGGACTGAGCAGAGAATTGTCCGCAGTAAGGATAGATGCAGTTCAGGCAACATGGTGTCTTCAAGCACTAGGTTAGCGCTCGCTCGATGAGGGAAGCAATCTCTGATGAGGGTAAAAACAAAACAAAAAGAGGCGTCTCTAAGTGCAGCATTAAAAAAAACTTTAATAGCCCAAAGGGTTAAAAACACTTACAAGACATCAGATGAAAGGGGGCTCATCATGGTAATGTATAGGGATGGTGGTCCTGCATCAGGGTGGTCCCAGTTATGGAGGTCCTAGAAGTGGTCCTATCTGCAACAGGGAGTCCCAACCTGGCCAGCAGAGGGAAGCCGCAGCAGTAGACACACCAAGAGATCAACCGCGTTGCCGGGATCAGCGTGGAACGCAAGATTCGGAGGAGACGTCAGCGGAAGGAGACCAACAGCCAGCGTGGACCGCAAACCAAAAGTTATGTAAAGGGGGCAGGAAGCGTTTCGGAACAACTGATTGCAAGTCTGGCATGAAGAAGGAACCAATCAGTTGTTACCAAACGCAGTTTGCAGTCCATGCTGGCTGTTGGTCTCCTTCCGCTGACGTCACCTCAGAGTCTTGCGTTCCTCGCTGATCCCGGCAACGCGGTTGATCTCTTGGTGTTTCTACTGCTGCAGCTTCCCTCTGCTGGCCAGGTTGGGACTCCCTATTGCAGATCGGACCACTTCTGGGACCTCCACCACTGGAACCACCCTGATGCCGGACCACCATCCCTATACATTGCCATGATGAGCCCTCTTCCATCTGATGTCTTGTAAGTGTTTTTAACCCTTTGGGCTATTGAAGTCTTCTCAATGCTGCACTTAGAGGCGCCTCTTTTTGTTTTGTGTTGACTTCACTTGTGCCCCCAGGAAATTGGTGCAATAATAATCTTGGTGTGTCTTATTGATAAACAATATGTTATCCTGGCTGAGTATCTACAAGTTAACAAAGAGCCCATCCAGAAGGGTTTAAAAAAAAAAAAAAAGAAGCTTAAAGCGGAGCTTTACCCCTAACATCTTGATAAAAAAAGAATGTTCTTTAGCAAGGAACATACATTCTACATTAATAATTATACTACCAAAGTGAGTCTGTGCTGCAAATTGCCTCCAGCATTGCTCCTGTTTCTTCTTGCTGAAGCCTGCCATTTTGCTGAAGCTCAGAGCCCCCGAACAGCAGTAGATCATAAAGTGGAACTAAACCTATCGATTTAACAGTTTAAAAAAAGTTACATTCCTGGAATGCTGGGATTGCTAACTGTAACATTTGCTTGTGTCCTCAACCAAACCATCTAATGGCTGGTGTCATAACTAATCACATGTGTAGCACCATGGCAGTTGAAGATCAAACAGAAGCAGCTTCCTTGGCTGTAAAGGATAGGGGGGTTTAATTCTAAAGTTGATTTTGTAAGTTTGCCCACTTACAGGGTCTATCATTTTTTATCATAGGTGTATTTTAAATGACGGAGACAAAATATCAACCACAAATCCAGGAGAAACACAATACAAGTTATACATGGAATTGCAGTTCAGTGAGTAAAAAGTATTTAATCCCTACCAACCAACAATAATTCTGGCTCCCACAGACTGGCTACAGTAGGTGCTCATGTAGTACACAGATTAGTCCTGCCAATTTTAGAAGGTGCTCCTATCGAAAACTTATGTGTATAAAATACACCTGTCCACAGAATTTCTTTCTTCCATTTAAATTTCACCATCCTGAGCGACACCAAAGAGCTGCCAAAGGATATCAGGGGCAAGATTGTAGACCTGCACAAGGCTGCAATGGGCTACAAGACCATCAGTGAATAGAAGAAATGCAAAATAACCATCAATCGCCCTCTGGAACTCTATGCAAGATTTTGTTTTATGATGATCATCAGCCCAGAACTACACAGGGGGAGCTTGTGAAGGATCTCAAGGCAGTTGGGACCACAGTCACCAAACAAACCATCGGTAACACAATACGCCGCCATGGATTCCTGCAGCACCCGCAAGGTCCCCCTCAGGAAGGCACATGTACAGGTCTGTCTGAAGTTTGCCAATAAACATCTAAATGATTCAGAGAAGGATTGGGAGAAAGTGCTGTGGTCAGATGAGACCAAAATTTTGCTCTTTGGCATTAACTTGACTCTCTGTGTTTGGAGGAAGAAAAATGCTGACTATGACCCTAAGAACACCATCGCTACAGTCATACACGGAGGTGGAAACATTATTCTTTAGAGCTGTTTCTCTGCTAAAGTTACAGGCTGACTTTGCCGCATTGAGGGGCCAATAGACGGGGCCATGTATTGTAAAATCTTGGATGAGAACCTTCTTCCTTCAGCCAGAACACTGAAGATGGGTCATGGATGGGTCTTCCAGCATGACAATGATCCAAAACATACCGCCATGGCAACAAAGGAGTGGCTCAAGAAGAAACCCATTAAGGCCATGGAGTGACCTAGCCAGTCTCCAGACCTTAATCTCATAGAAAATTTATGGAGAGAGCTGATATTTCCAGTTGCCAAGCAAAAGCCAAGAAACCTTAAGGATTTAGAGAAGATCTGTAAAGAAGAGTGGAGCAAAATCCCCCCTGAGATGTGCGAACCTGATCACCAACTACAAGAAACCTCTGACCTCTGTGCTTCCCAACAAGGGATTCTCCACCAAGTACTAAGTCATGTTTTGCTTGGGGATCAAATACTTATTTTACTCACTGAACTGCAACTCAATTTATAACATTTGTTAGGTATGTTTTCTGGATTTTTGGTTGATATTCTGTCTGTCATTTCAAATAAACTTATGATAAAAATTATAGACCCTTCATTTCTTTTTAGGTGGGCAAACCTCCAAAATCCACAGGGGATCAAATATTTATTTCCCCCATAAGGGTTTACAACCACTTTAGGGTCCAGTTAGACATAACCTATTGACAGCTTCCTGCTCGCTTCTTTTCAACTCTTTTGTTTTGTCGTTGCTCCAGCTTGGACACCACAATCAGACGGTCTGGAAAACTTGGCTATCAGTCCACCATCTTTTAAAAGAAGTTCCAGCGTGAAGAAATCCTCAGGTATAGAAGGCCAGAACATCTCATTACATCCATAATAATACTTCAGATCTTCTAATCCAATGTAGAAAGTGTGATTTATGTTTTCAGCCAACATAGATGTTGTAGGTTTATGTGACATATTTGCAAAAGCTTTAGTTTAAGCGCGTTGAATTTCACATTTGAGGATTCTCCTCTTATTCTGAGGGGATAGGAAACAAAATAGACTGTAGTTGGCAGAAGATTTCTTTATGTGGCTGGCAACAGGGCTGCTGTTAGAAATCACGGGGCCCCCTACAGCCTACCTGGCAGGGCCCCCCCCCCCGAAATATAGCAAAACAATATTTTTACAAAAAAATCATTATTACACAAACATAACAGAGAACCTGTGTGAATTAGCCCTTTTTAAATAGTTTTGTACAAGCTTTAAACTTTTTTTTATAATTTTAAATTTTAGTACGAAACAGGCAAGCCGGCAGTGCCATGGGGGAGGGGCAGCACAGTGACACACAGAGGGGAACAGAAGCAGGCAGAACAGGGAGGGGGAAGCAATTACAAGAACACTTCCCTGTGTCTGTGTCTCTCCCTGCAGCAGCTGAAAGCCAGCAGGAGGGAGAGAAACCGTCTTTCAGCTGCTGCAGAGAGATGCACAGGGCATCCTTCTGTAATTGCTCCTCCGCCTGACCACACCAATTCCCTCTGCTGTCTGGGCCCCCTACAGGAGGACTGGTGGTCCCCCCCCCCTATCAGCATCCCTGGCTGGCAATGTTCTCCCTTTCTCCTGTATCAAATCAACCGGCAACTTGTGTTAATGTCCACAGCACAACGCAGTCCATACAGAGACAGATCTTCTATCAGTCGTAGCTCTGATGTCATAGATGCTACCGTGCCCAAAGAACTGCCCAGACCAGACGTGGCCATCGCTGAGGTGTTTAAACTTCTGTCTGACGATGACTGGTAAGCAACCTGGAACTATCATTTCATTTTTAATTTTTTTTTAATTTATGTTTTTATTTGTTTTTTTTTCTTTGATTTCTGTTTGACGAAAAGGGCAGGAATTGTTAAGGTTCGATGATGACTACAATAACAGGCAATGTTTTGGGGAAGCCTTAAAGAGGAACTGCAGTCTGCTCACATAATTTGGAATAAAAACATCTTTGCCATTCTGAAGCTTCCCTCCAACCACTTTGCATATTTTATATATACTGTGATTCTGTACTTGCCAAATATGCTGCAGAAATCTCCCTCCACTGAGTCTGTCTGCAGCCATTTTAACTGTGGGCAGCTGAAGCTGCTGCCTGTTCACTTCCTGGATTTACACAGATGCACACTTCCAGCTCTGCAGCTCTCATTGGCCCTCATATGACTCCCCCCTACCTTCCTAGCAAACTCTGACTAGAGTTAGAGAGGGCTGTCCATGATGTCCTTAGCCTAGGCTTTTTACCAAACAGAAAGTGGGGAGTATAATGTATTTACTGGCAGAATTTTTTTTTTTTACTATCTGTTAAAACAACAAGGGCAGAAGATTTAATAGATGGAAAGTTGAGAAATGACTGAAGGTCCACTTTAAAGTGTACATATAATTCTAAAGTTTTTATGTTTGATTTAGATAAAGTAGGAAAAGTTTACATCCCCTGTCAGGTTATTTTCCTCGTGTCCAGCTGGGGAAATGTCCTTTCCCTTCCTTTATAAGAGACGCAACAGGAAATTCTAGAAAATCTCACCAAAGTTGTGGAGGTTTCCATCATTGACAGTGGATCATTTTGTCCCTATTAGAACATTGTCCCTCGCCTCTTTCGTGACAACTAACATTCTGGATTTTCATGTTTTCTCTCAATTACACGGGGAACCAGGACAAATATAGGGTTGAATCTCCCTAGGGGGGACTTGGACAGCAAAAATAACCTGATCGTGCCTAACCTTTCTCTACTGTATCCAAAAACGTAAGCTACATGTTACATGCACTTTAGAGCCAAACTACATGGAATGGTTTCCAATGGATTCTTACATTGGTCCAGCTTGGACCAATGTAAGTATGCATATATAATACCTGGGGAGCAGTGGCGGCTGGTGCTCAAAAAATTTTTTTGGGGGGCGCTAACAAACTGAAACGAAAAAAAATCATGAATTGCCGCCACTGTGCCCATTAAACGCAGCCATTTTGCCCCCCCAAATGCAGCCATTTTGCCCCCCCAAATGCAGCCATTTTGCCCCCCCAAATGCAGCCAGTTTTCCCCCCCCAAATGCAGCCAGTTTTCCCCCCCAAATGCAGCCAGTTTGCCCCCCCAAATGCAGCCAGTTTGCCCCCCCAAATGCAGCCAGTTTGCCCCCCCAAATGCAGCCAGTTTGCCCCCCCCAATGCAGTCAGTTTGCCCCCCCAAATGCAGTCAGTTTGCCCCCCCAAATGCAGCCAGTTTGCCCCCCCAAATGCAGCCAGTTTGCCCCCCCAAATGCAGCCAGTTTGCCCCCCCAAATGCAGCCAGTTTGCCCCCCCAAATGCAGCCAGTTTGCCCCCCCAAATGCAGCCAGTTTGCCCCCCCAAATGCAGCCAGTTTGCCCCCCCAAATGCAGCCAGTTTGCCCCCCCAAATGCAGCCAGTTTGCCCCCCAATGCAGCCAGTTTGCCCCCCAATGCAGCCAGTTTGCCCCCCAATGCAGCCAGTTTGCCCCCCAATGCAGCCAGTTTGCCCCCCAATGCAGCCAGTTTGCCCCCCCCGAAATGCAGCCAGTTTGCCCCCCCCCGAAATGCAGCCAGTTTGCCCCCCCCGAAATGCAGCCAGTTTGCCCCCCCCCCCGAAATGCAGCCAGTTTGCCCCCCCCGAAATGCAGCCAGTTTGCCCCCCCCCAAATATGCAGCCAGTTTGCCCCCCCCCAAATATGCAGCCAGTTTGCCCCCCCCCAAATATGCAGCCAGTTTGCCCCCCCCCAAATATGCAGCCAGTTTGCCCCCCCCCAAATATGCAGCCTGTTTGCCCCCCCGAAATGCAGCCAGTTTGCCCCCCCCAAATATGCAGCCTGTTTGCCCCCCCGAAATGCAGCCAGTTTGCCCCCCCCAAATATGCAGCCAGTTTGCCCCCCCCAAATATGCAGCCAGTTTGCCCCCCCCCCCCAAATATGCAGCCAGTTTGCCCCCCCCCCAAATATGCAGCCAGTTTGCCCCCCCCCCCAAATATGCAGCCAGTTTGCCCCCCCCCCAAATATGCAGCCAGTTTGCCCCCCCCCCAAATATGCAGCCAGTTTGCCCCCCCCAAATATGCAGCCAGTTTGCCCCCCCCCAAATATGCAGCCAGTTTGCCCCCCCAAATATGCAGCCAGTTTGCCCCCCCAAATATGCAGCCAGTTTGCCCCCCCAAATATGCAGCCAGTTTGCCCCCCAAATATGCAGCCAGTTTGCCCCCCCAAATATGCAGCCAGTTTGCCCCCCCCAAATATGCAGCCAGTTTGCCCCCCCCAAATATGCAGCCAGTTTGCCCCCCCAAATATGCAGCCAGTTTGCCCCCCCAAATATGCAGCCAGTTTGCCCCCCCAAATATGCAGCCAGTTTGCCCCCCCAAATATGCAGCCAGTTTGCCCCCCCAAATATGCAGCCAGTTTGCCCCCCCAAATATGCAGCCAGTTTGCCCCCCCCCCCCAAATATGCAGCCAGTTTGCCCCCCCCCCAAATATGCAGCCAGTTTGCCCCCCCCCCCAAATATGCAGCCAGTTTGCCCCCCCCCCAAATATGCAGCCAGTTTGCCCCCCCCCCAAATATGCAGCCAGTTTGCCCCCCCCAAATATGCAGCCAGTTTGCCCCCCCCCAAATATGCAGCCAGTTTGCCCCCCCAAATATGCAGCCAGTTTGCCCCCCCAAATATGCAGCCAGTTTGCCCCCCAAATATGCAGCCAGTTTGCCCCCCCAAATATGCAGCCAGTTTGCCCCCCCAAATATGCAGCCAGTTTGCCCCCCCAAATATGCAGCCAGTTTGCCCCCCCAAATATGCAGCCAGTTTGCCCCCCCAAATATGCAGCCAGTTTGCCCCCCCAAATATGCAGCCAGTTTGCCCCCCCAAATATGCAGCCAGTTTGCCCCCCCAAATGCAGCCAGTTTGCCCCCCCAAATGCAGCCAGTTTGCCCCCCCAAATGCAGCCAGTTTGCCCCCCCAAATGCAGCCAGTTTGCCCCCCCAAATGCAGCCAGTTTGCCCCCCCCAAATGCAGCCAGTTTGCCCCCCCCAAATGCAGCCAGTTTGCCCCCCCCAAATGCAGCCAGTTTGCCCCCCCCAAATGCAGCCAGTTTGCCCCCCCAAATGCAGCCAGTTTGCCCCCCCAATGCAGCCAGTTTGCCCCCCCAATGCAGCCAGTTTGCCCCCCCAATGCAGCCAGTTTGCCCCCCCAATGCAGCCAGTTTGCCCCCCCCAATGCAGCCAGTTTCCCCCCCCCCAATGCAGCCAGTTTGCCCCCCCCCAATGCAGCCAGTTTTCCCCCCCCCCAATGCAGCCAGTTTGCCCCCCCCCAATGCAGCCAGTTTGCCCCCCCAATGCAGCCAGTTTGCCCCCCCAATGCAGCCAGTTTGCCCCCCCCAATGCAGCCAGTTTGCCCCCCCCAATGCAGCCAGTTTGCCCCCCCCAATGCAGCCAGTTTGCCCCCCCCCAATGCAGCCAGTTTGCCCCCCCAATGCAGCCAGTTTGCCCCCCCCCAATGCAGCCAGTTTGCCCCCCCCAATGCAGCCAGTTTGCCCCCCCCAATGCAGCCAGTTTGCCCCCCCTCAATGCAGCCAGTTTGCCCCCCCTCAATGCAGCCAGTTTGCCCCCCCTCAATGCAGCCAGTTTGCCCCCCCTCAATGCAGCCAGTTTGCCCCCCCTCAATGCAGCCAGTTTCCCCCCCCAATGCAGCCAGTTTCCCCCCCCAATGCAGCCAGTTTCCCCCCCCAAATGCAGCCAGTTTCCCCCCCCAAATGCAGCCAGTTTGCCCCCCCCAAATGCAGCCAGTTTGCCCCCCCAAATGCAGCCAGTTTGCCCCCCCAAATGCAGCCAGTTTGCCCCCCCAAATGCAGCCAGTTTGCCCCCCCAAATGCAGCCAGTTTGCCCCCCCAAATGCAGCCAGTTTGCCCCCCCAATGCAGCCAGTTTGCCCCCCCCAATGCAGCCAGTTTCCCCCCCCCCCAATGCAGCCAGTTTCCCCCCCCCAATGCAGCCAGTTTGCCCCCCCCCCAATGCAGCCAGTTTGCCCCCCCAATGCAGCCAGTTTGTCCCCCCCCCCAATGCAGCCAGTTTGTCCCCCCCCCCAATGCAGCCAGTTTGCCCCCCCCCCCAATGCAGCCAGTTTGCCCCCCCCCCAATGCAGCCAGTTTGCCCCCCCCCCAATGCAGCCAGTTTGCCCCCCCCAATGCAGCCAGTTTGCCCCCCCCAATGCAGCCAGTTTGCCCCCCCAATGCAGCCAGTTTGCCCCCCCAATGCAGCCAGTTTGCCCCCCCAATGCAGCCAGTTTGCCCCCCCTCAATGCAGCCAGTTTGCCCCCCCTCAATGCAGCCAGTTTGCCCCCCCAAATGCAGCCAGTTTGCCCCCCCCCAAATGCAGCCAGTTTGCCCCCCCCCAAATGCAGCCAGTTTGCCCCCCCCCAAATGCAGCCAGTTTGCCCCCCCCAAATGCAGCCAGTTTGCCCCCCCCCAAATGCAGCCAGTTTGCCCCCCCCCCCAAATGCAGCCAGTTTGCCCCCCCCCCAAATGCAGCCAGTTTGCCCCCCCCCAAATGCAGCCAGTTTGCCCCCCCCCCAAATGCAGCCAGTTTGCCCCCCCCCCAAATGCAGCCAGTTTGCCCCCCCCCCAAATGCAGCCAGTTTGCCCCCCCCCCCAAATGCAGCCAGTTTGCCCCCCCCAAATGCAGCCAGTTTGCCCCCCCCAAATATGCAGCCAGTTTGCCCCCCAAATATGCAGCCAGTTTGCCCCCCCAAATATGCAGCCAGTTTGCCCCCCCCCAAATATGCAGCCAGTTTGCCCCCCCCCAAATATGCAGCCAGTTTGCCCCCCCCCAAATATGCAGCCAGTTTGCCCCCCCCTCAAATATGCAGCCAGTTTGCCCCCCCCCCTCAAATATGCAGCCAGTTTGCCCCCCCCTCAAATATGCAGCCAGTTTGCCCCCCCCCCAAATATGCAGCCAGTTTGCCCCCCCCCAAATATGCAGCCAGTTTGCCCCCCCCCCAAATATGCAGCCAGTTTGCCCCCCCCCAAATATGCAGCCAGTTTGCCCCCCCCCCCCAAATATGCAGCCAGTTTGCCCCCCCCAAATATGCAGCCAGTTTGCCCCCAAATATGCAGCCAGTTTGCCCCCAGCCCTGCACTTACCTTCCTCTGGTCAGCGCTGTCCTTCTTCCGTCTTCGATGTCTTCTCCCGCCCTCGATGTCGCTTCAGCCAATCAGGTTACCGGTAACCAGACCCGGTGTACCTGATTGGCTGAGAAGCCTGTCAGTGTTAACCAAGGAACGCACCCCCCGTGCGTCCTCTGGTTAACTATTCGGAAGCCGATTACAGCCCTAAGGCTGTAATCTGGAAGCCTATCAGAGCCGCCGGCTCTGATAGGCACTTCCAAACACCAACTAGCCGCTGTTATTCAGATGGCCGGCGCTCAACAGGGGGTCGGCCATCTGAATAGTGGGCGGCAGCGGCGGTGACAATACATAGATTCATGCAATGCATGAACCTATGTATTATTGTAAGTGACGGGCGCAGGAGCGAGAGGGGGCGGCGCTCCTGCGCCCACTATGAACACACCGCCACTGCTGGGGAGCCAGTGGGGAAGCTGCCAATCACTGTCGTAGTTGACGCTATTGCAGTAAAAGCCGCAATCTTCTAGGTTCTGTGCCGAGCAGCATCCTCCCTGCACATTGACTAGAGAGGGTAATTTCCTTAGCACACCTACATTCACAGAATGCTTGTATTTATTTTTATAAATACAAGACATGTTCTGATTGAACAAGATGGAGAAGAGGGGCAGTGATGGTACAATCTCCACCTCTTTCAATTAGTGAATGCCATGTATTGTAAAAAAAAAATAGGATTTTTATAACAGCTTACCTGTAAAATCCTTTTCTTGGGAGTACATCACGGGACACAGAGCGACATAGTCATTACTAATGGGTTATATAGATACCGTCAGGTGCTGGCACTGGCAACTTCCAAAACCGGAAGTACCCTCCCCTATATAAGCCCCTCCCATCCGGGAGCACCTCAGTTTTGTAGCAAAGCAATAAGTGTCCCCAAAGAGGGGCGGGAGCTCTGTGTCCCGTGATGTACTCCAAGAAAAGGATTTTACAGGTAAGCTGTTATAAAAATCCTATTTTCTTTCTCGTACATCACAGGACACAGAGCGACATAGTCATTACTAATGGGATGTCCTAAAGCAATGCCCAATGAGGGGGGGGGATACACCATATATAAGCTGAGCGCTATCAGACATGAGGATCTTTTGCGGCCTGCAACACACTGCGCCCAAAGGCGATATCCTCCTGACTTCTAACGTCCACCTGGTAGAACCTAGTAAACGTGTGAACTGAAGACCACGTTGCGGCCTTACAGATTTGAGCCAGGGAGGCCTGGTGATGCACTGCCCATGAAGTTCCAACTGCTCTCGTGGAGTGCGCCCTAACTTTGAACGGAGGCGGTCTCCTTCTCAAGCCATAAGCTTGCATAATGACCTGTCGAATCCACTTGGCTAAAGTAGATTTTGACGCTGCCTGACCCTTTCTGGGGCCTTCCGGCAGAATAAACAAAGTATCCGTTCTGCGAATCTGAGCAGTGGCTTTTAGATAAGCTTTAACTGCTCTTACTACATCCAAAGAATGCAATAACTTTTCCTCTACCGAAGTAGGTTTGGGGAAAAAAGAAGGAAGAACCACATCTTGGTTCAAATGAAACCTCGATACCACCTTAGGAAGAAGGCTGGATGAGGACGTAACACTACTCTGTCCTTATGGATAACCAGATATGGCTCCTTACAGGACATAGCTGCTAATTCCGACACTCTTTTAGCCGAACAAATGGCTACTAGAAAAATCAATTTCCTGGTGAGAAGCACCAAGGAAATATGCTGTAATGGTTCAAATGGTTGTTTCTGTAGAACCGACAGAACCAAGTTTAGATCCCATGGACATATGGGAATATTAACCGGAGGACTAATACGCATCACTCCTTGTATAAAGGCTTTGACTAGTGAATGCGAAGCCAAGGGCCTTTGAAAAAATATTGACAAGGCCGAAATCTGACCCTTGATAGTACTCAAGGCAAGCTTCCTATCTACAGCCCACTGTAGGAAGTCCAGAATCCTACCTATTACGTACTTATGTGGATGCCATTTCTTGGCCTCACACCACGCGATGTACGCCTTCCAGATTCTATAGTAGATCTGCCTGGATACCGGCTTCCTGGCATTGATCATGGTAGATACCACAGCATTAGAGAGCCCTCTCTTTTTTAGAATGTGGGCTTCAATAGCCAGGCCGTCAAACCTAGGGCTGGTAAGGAAGGGTGGTATATCGGTCCTTGCGAAAGCCGGACGACGTGGGAGAGTCCAAGGACTCCCCACTGAAATTTTACAATCTCCGCGTACCACGCTCTTCGGGGCCACGCTGGAGCCACCGGAATCACCGGTTTCTTTTCTACCCTGATTCTGCGGAGTAATCGAGGTAACCATTGTGGCGGTGTGAATGCATATATCAGCTTGAACTGATCCCAAGGGAACACTAGGGCATCCGAGCCGCAAGCTAGGGGATCCCTTGTCCGAGAGACAAACCTGTCCCCCTTTGCGTTGAATCTGGATGCTAGAAGATCTACATCCGATGTTCCCCACCGCTGACATATTGTCCAGAAAACCTCGGGGTGAAGGGACCCTTCCTCTGGGCCTAATTGCTGGCGACTTAGAAAGTCCGCCTTCCAATTCTCTACTCCTGGAATGAATACCGCAGATATGGCTGGGACATATTTTTCTGCCCATTTCAGGATGTAATTTACTTCCCTCTGGGCTGCACGACTCCTGGTGCCCCCCTGATGATTGATATATGCCACTGCTGTGGCATTGTCTGATTGCATTCTGACAGGGGACCCTTGGAGTTTGGATGTCCATGCTACTAGGGCATACCGGGCTGCTCGTATCTCTAAGAGATTGATGGGCAGGGCCTTTTCTGCATCCGACCATCTGCCCTGGAGAGACTATTGCTCCAGTACTGCTCCCCAGCCTATAAGGCTGGCATCTGTAGTGACCACCTTCCAAGAAATCGGACTGAAGGATTTCCTTTTTTCCAGATTCTGGGGAACCAACCACCAACGGAGGCTCTTGCGAACGGAAGGGGACAAGGACATTGTAAGTCTAGGGCCTGAACTTTTTTGTTCCAGGCTGACAGTATGGCCCCTTGCAAATTCCTTGAATGGAATTGACCGTAGGGTACTGCTTCGAATGATGCCACCATTTTTCCCAGCAGCCTCATATACAGGCGTATGGACGGCTGTCTTTTTTGTACCCACTAAGTGGATCAAATCTTTCAAAGACAACACCTTTCCTCGAGGCAAGAATATTTTTCTCTGGCCTGAATCCAACCTTAGCCCCAAGTATTCCAGACTTTTGACTGGTTTTTAGGGCTGACTTGTCTCGGTTGATAATCCAACCGTGAGATTCCAGATACTTGATCGTCTTGTGAACGACCACGTCTAGTTTTTTCACTGAGTGGTCTATCAGCAACAAGTCATCCAGATATGCCATTATCATTACACCTTGTGTTCTTAGATTGGCCAATAAAGGGCCAGAATTTTTGTAAACACTCGTGGTGCTGTGGCCAAACCGAAGGGTAAGGCTCTGAACTGAAAATGGCGCCCTTCTACTGCAAAGCGTATAAATTTTTGGTGGACTGGAAAGATGGGAATGTGCAAATAAGCATCTTTGATGTCGATCGTGGCTAACCAATCCTCCCCTTGTAGGGCAGTGGCCACCGATCGGATCGACTCCATCGGAAAGTCCTGATATACAGGAATTTGTATAGCCCTTTTAGAATTAATATGGGCCTCCTGTCCGCGTTTGCTTCGGGACTGTAAAGAGGTTTGAGTAAAACCCGAACCCTCATTCTTCCAGGGGAACCTCCATAATTACTCCTTGGAGCAATAGTTGTTCTAGTGCCAACAGGAGGGACTCTCTCTTCCGGGGATCCCTTGGCACGTTTGACCTCAAAAATGGGAAGGAGGAGAGTCTTTTAACTCCAAACTGTATCCCAAACCTACTGCGGAGAGCACCTATCTGTCTTGATCGTGTCCCGCCAGGTCTCTTGCGAACAACTGGAGTCCTCCCCCCACCCGACTGAGTGGGGGCTTCGTGAATTTAACTTTGGGGGAGGTTTTGTACCTCCCCTGACCCAGGGTTTCTCATTACCCTGCTACTGTCCCTGTTTTTTACCCCCGGGATTTGACCGAGGAGGCCGTCAGAACTGTTACACAGCCGATGCCCCAGGGACTGGAGAAGCAGGCCTCTTAAAGAGGGACCTCTAACTCTGCTTTTAACCGGCAAGAGCGTATTTTTACCGCTGGAAATTTTCTGGATATTTGTCCAGGTTTTCCCTGAATAAGCGTTCACCATGAAATGGGACGCTAACCAGCCATTCTTTACAGGGAGCTTCAGCAGACCAGTTTTTGAGCCATAGGAGCCTACGCATATGTACTATAGACAGCGTAAGGCGGGAGGCCTGATGGACTGAATCCTCTATGGCGTCAACCGCAAAGCCTAAGGCTCTAGGTAGATCAGCTAGGGCAAAGCCTGCTGATCTGTCAAGTCCCTCAAGACCTGTTTCAACTGATCCTTCACTGCTTAGCAGACCCCAATAGCTGCTACTGCTGGTTGTATCACCAAGCAGATTTTTATAAGGACTCCAATCTTTTATCTATTGGGTTCTTGAACATTTGGACATTATCCACTGGACATGTCAGTGATTTATACATACAAGAGATGGCTGCGTCCATTGTAGGGACCTTCCATTTTTTTTTTTGATGAACTTATCCTCCATGGGATAGACCACCGGAAATCTCTTGGGGGAATAAATATTTTCTCAGGACGTTCCCAATCCTGGTAAATGAGCCCTTTCAGTAAAGGGTGAAGTGGAAAAGAACAAACAGTCTGGGGGCTTCTAGCGACCCCAACGAGGATACAGTAGTGGTTGATGGTTCCGCAAGGTGCATTTTTAAATGCTGATCGGACCATGTTAGTCAGAGACTGAACCCATAATCTTTCAGCTTGAGATGCTGAGAAAAGGTTCCCCCACTGTTGATTCCTCTATAACAGAATCAACCTTATCCTGATCCCCTTCAGGCAGGTCGATCCCTGTATGGGACTGTTGCTCTGCTAACAGGCATTCTGAAGGAGGAGACGGAGATCGGGCGTGCTTTCCCTGACAGGGAGGCAGCGATCAATGTTGACAATCTCTCTTCTAATCCTCCCAGAGCTGAGGAAAAAACCTCCTCTGTTACATACACAGGAGCAGGTGACTGAGGACAGCCACAGTACCAAGTACCCCTGCGGGGTCTCTACGGACACTTACCTCTGAACTTCAGGGGAGACTGGTGCAGCAGGAGTATGCCCAAGATCCTCCGAGCCCGATGAGACCCCCTTCGCTTCCTGGAAGATTCAGTTCCGGAGCTTCTGGACGGCATATTCCTAAGCCTAAAGCTGAGGTATTCCAGCCGTAATACACCACTTTTACTGAGAATAGTCTAGCACAATTGCTGCTATATCACAGTTGGTGTCTACTAATGTGCCTTTCTAGGGGATGCCTGTATCAACCGCTTGCTGTATGCCTTTAAATGTTGCCAGCTCTGTCTCTGTACTTCATAGCCAGCTCACTACAATATTGTGGTTTTTTTAAACTGCTGGGACGCCCGCACATGCGCAGAAGCGCTGCGGCGCGCACAGAGCGTCATCCCCCAGGCTCCGCCCCCTTTCCCGGCTCACCTCTATATATAGAGGCGCGTGCACGCGCGCGGGCACGTGCGCCTTCGGCGCTAATTTCAAATATGGTAACAAGGGACAGGAGCCAGGGCCCCTCTTTGCCGCAGGCCGGGGGATGGACGAGCACTGCAACATGGCAGAGGAAGCAGTTTCCTATAAGAGAACTCACCATCTGCCTGGACTTTGCTCTGCTGAGAAGAAGCTAGTCCACATGACAAGAAAACATTCCACAGCGGCCTCTAGTGGACAAACACAGGTACCGCAGTCTAATATATTAAATATATATATATATAAAAAATGTTTTTTTTTTTTTTTTTTTTTCTTGACCACCATTAAAAATTATTACATTTTTTTAGTAGTTACAGGCATGCACAGAATTTTGCGGGAATACCATTAGGTAACAGACAGAAAGACAAATTAGGCTTGGGGGTCCCCCAATAGAACCAAGTTCCTGGGGGCCCCCACTTACCTGTTCCCCGCCGCAGGACTTTGTTTGGTCCACAAAAGCCCAAACTTCACCTATCACGGCAGGCATTGTAATCAAACCTTCAGGGACCGGGTTCCCAAGGATTCCACTCCCCTGGACCTGTATAGCACCCTGCACAGAAAACATCTTGGTCGTGGGTATGACCAGAGCTCTGGATCCCAGGGTCCAGCTCTCCTAAGAGAAGCATTACAGGCAAAACCTTGCTCTTCTCTGCAAGGCCCGGGTACCGACCGTTTAGCTATGAAGCTTTTTTGGTCGGATCCGGAATAGCTTACTGAGGCCCAAAAGAACCTGTACGCAAGCTCAGTGAAAAACACATGTTTCTTCTTGGCCAACACCTTAGACACTGGCAAAAAACTGAGGTGCTCCCGGATGGGAGGGGCTTATATAGGGGAGGGTACTTCCGGTTTTGGAAGTTGCCAGTGCCAGCACCTGACGGTATCTATATAACCCATTAGTAATGACTATGTCGCTCTGTGTCCCGTGATGTACGAGAAAGAAAAAAGGCATTCTGTAAATGTTGGCAGTGCAGAGCAATTGACCCCCCTGTGGTCAGTATGCAGAGGGGAAGCCACACAGGACCCAGAGGGTGGCGGCTATGGCAGTAGTAATGCCGAAAAACTATAGTGGCTGTCGGCTTCCCCAGTGCCACTCTAATTTGAGATATGTGTGCTTTCATTGTTCCAGACTGGACCAGTCTAAAGCAGACCATAACCCCATCCACACATTCGAGATGGATGAGGGAATCGGTCCCGCTGGGCTATTGTGTTCTGATTGTGGGTAGACTTCTCCTATCAAGTGTTGCTGGCTATAGCCAGAGGCACCAATTGATCTGATAAATCTCAACAGGCAGCTTGTGCAGAAGTCAATCAGTAGATCGACTTCTGTACAAGCAGGGTGCCCATACAATTATCAAAATGTGTCTAGTCCCTGGTGAACTGGCTGAAATTCAATCCATGTATGGCCAGCTTAAGCATGCAGTAAGGATCATACCTGGCATTCAACTTTAAGTTGTTATGCATTGGTATATGGAACCTGAGCAAAGGGATTTTTCCCCAATGGAGACTGGATGGAGAATGTCCACGCAGCCCTGGGAAGGTACCCAAATGATGCTACCAGAGTTGATGGTGGCGATACACAGGACAGCATCATATATGATCATAGTGTTGATAGGCCACCACAAGACTGAGGTCAAATCAATGGTCGGGTGGAATAGTTAGCTCTGCAAAATACTCTGAAGAGAGCCTAGCTAAACTCTACATTGGGCTACTCCTTATAAGTAGACTGATCAAGCAAAGGAAGTGCAAGCTTGGCAGACAAGGGAACATGTGAGGTTGAGAGTGTCGGTGTGCACAATAAAGCACAATGGGTGCTCAGTTGCACCAGGGGGACTGCAAGAGAAGGGCGAAGGAATAGGTAGCTATGTTGCAATATTCTGTTACTGCCCAACAGAGCCCCCAGGCAATATAAGAAACCATTAGGATTTTCATTTACCAAAAATTGAAATATTACTTAGTGGTGGACTATCTATTTAAATATCTCCTTATGTTCATTAATGGGGTTTTCTGTTTGATGCAAATATTTACAGGGAGAAAAAGATCGAAGGTTTGAATCTGCTACGATCACTGTCCATCTTCCATTCGGATATCATTATTGAAAGGCTCCATGAGCTCAAGATTGCAGTTGCACAAGAGGTAAGGGGGTTGTATTGGAGAGTATGCAGTTATGTGTAGAGGTCGACCGATATGGGTTTTTCTCTGGCCGATGCCGATATTTAGAAATCGTGGTGGCCGATATATGATGCCGATTTTTTTTGGGCCGAAATGTTAGGCCGATTTTTTTCCCTTCATCTCATAAAATCTAACAGTTGGACCCCTTTCACAATGGGGTGTTTTTCAGGCACTTTTGGGCTAAAAATAGCACCTGTAAAAGTGGCTGCAAAACAGCTCCCCTGCAGTCTCACACTGAGGCGGTGCGCTGGCAGGACGTTAAAAAAAAAGTCCTGCAAGCAGCATCTTTGGAGCGGTGTATACCTCTCCTCCACCACTCCTGCCCATTGAAATGAATGGGCACTGCTGCCGAAGCGCCTGCAAAGCGCTTCTGCAGCGGTGCTACACGGGTTCATTTAACCTCTTCATCGGCCGCTAGCTGGGTTATAAGCGCCCGGCTAGCAGCCGAATAGCGCCACTAAAATGATGGTAAAGCGCCGCTAAAACTAGCGGCGTTTTACCGTCAACGCCTACCCGCTCCAGTGTAAAAGCGTTCCGCCGAAAAAAAAAAATATTAAAAGTCAGCAGCTACAAATACTGCAGCTGCTGACTTTTGAATATATGGACACTTACCTGTCCTGGGCGCCCGCAATGTCGGCATAGGAAGCCGATCTCTCCCTCGGCTCTCGGGTGCTGCCGCCGCCATTTTCGGTAAGGGAATCAGGAAGCAGGCACAAAAACAGGTAATCAAAATTTTTAGACGAAAAAAATAAATAAAAAACGGCTAACTTTACTGTTTAGTTTTATTTAAAATTCATTAAAGTGTATTTTTTCCCAAAAATATGCGTTTGAAAGACCACTGCGCAAATACCGTGTGACATAAAATATTGCAACAACCGCCATTTTATTCCCTAGGGTCTCTGCTAAAAAAATATATATTATGTTTGGGGGTTCCAAGTGATTTTCTAGCAGAAAATACAGGATTTTTACTTGTAAGCTACAAGTGTCAGAAAAGATTTAGTCTTTAAATGGTTAAACTGAGAACTTCTACTCATGGAGTTCAGTTCATTGATAAGAAGAAACATTGTATCTCTCTTCTCACACTTGGCAGGCTGCCCAGAGTCGCTCCACCTCCACGAAACTTCAGGGAACTTGCATTGACTTCTATGAAAGAAGTTATTTGCAAGTTGCGCTGAAGTTTTTTAAATCTGCTTTTTTTTTCAGCACTATCGGCCGATGCCGATTAATTAAAAAGTGCCAAAAATCGGCCGATATATCGGCCGGCCAATATATCGGTCGACCTCTAGTTATGTACTCTGACGTGTTAAGATAATATGTAATCTGCTGGAATCCCTGACAAAAAAAACATGACTGGTCAATGACCGCAACAGCGTTTGAAACCAGATGTCGAACGTCCCCCACAACCCAGTCTCTTTTCCTTATATACTCGTCTATTTTGAATAATTTGAACTTGCGTACCCCATCTTACTGGTCCAATTGGGAAAGATACTTTGGCACCACGCAAACCCCTGAGACCTGGAATAAAATCTGGGAGGAATTTTTCCATTCCTCCCGTAACGTCATAACTCGAGAAAATGCTTTCAAGGTCCTGTCTTGGTGGTACTTTACCCCGGCTAGAATTGCTAAATGTCTCCCTACATACCCTTCTACATGCTTTAGAGGATGCTCAGACCTAGGTGATATGAAGCATACGGTGCCTTGAAAAAGTATTCATACCCCTTGAAAGTTGCAACCAAAAACGTAAATGTATTTTATTGGGATTTTGGGTGGTAGACCAACACAAAGTGGCACATAATTGTGAAGTGTAAGGAAAATGATAAATGGTTTTCAATTTTTTTTTTTTTTACAATTAAATATGTGAAAAGTGTGGGGTACATTTGTATTCAGCCCCCTCAGTCATTACTTTGTAGAACCACCTTTTCGCTGCAATTAAAGCTGCAAGTCTTTTTGGGGATGTCTCTACCAGCTTTGAACATATAAAGAGTTACATTTTTGCCCATTCTTCTTTGCAAAATATCTCAAGCTCTGTCAGATTGGATGGAGAGCTTCTGTGAACAGCAATTTTCAAGTCTTGTCACAGATTCTCAATTGGATTTAGGTCTGGACTTTGGGTCATTCTAAAACATGAATATGCCCTGTATTTGGCTCCATCCATCTTCCTATTAACTCTGACCAGCTTCCCTGTCCCTGCTAAAGAAAATCATCCTCCTAACATGATTCTGCCACCACCATGTTTCACGGTGGGGATGGTGTGTTCAGGGTGATGTGTGGCGGAAAACTAACACTGCACATCGCTGTAACAGGAGGGCCCGTGGAACCCAGAATCTCTTGGAAAGTATGAGATACCCTTCCTTCAGCTCCCCATGCACCTCTTATGTCTAAATCACCCTATGTTCATTAGGGGGGCATAGGGTGACTGAGAAAATATATCTTGCACTACTTAAAATGGGACAGTAATATTTATCCACAATATCTCACAGGATATATGTAAAAGACTATTTACTGTTTGTTTGATTCTGAACTCAACATGTTAATTGAAAAAGGCTGATGTGTTCAACTTCAGCCACCTGTCTGCCTGTTGTAATGTAAATTTAGTCCAGGCTAACTTCTAAGGATATTTTCTTTGTGGATTGGGCTAATTGACCCTGTATTGTATGAAGGAGTCCTGTGATGATGTGTATTGGAGTTTAGGAGACAGCCAGGCTAGGAAACTCTGAGACAGCCAGGCTGCTTAAACTGATTAGGTAATTAGCTCATGTTAATTAGGTCTGGTCACAGGTGTATTTTTAGAGTAATATGAGCAGAATGTAAGAACCTCCTCCTTTTAGACTGGGTATAAAACTTGTAGTCTTTATCAATAAAGATGGTCAGTCCTGCTTGAACCTCAAGACAGAGCTTCATCTCGTTATTGGGGAGAATTATTGTTATGGGTCTTGTTCGCCTGACTGGAGTGTCGGTAGCTGTCTTGGTGTTCGGAAAGGGAATATCCTAAACGGCTTTAACCCCTCTCATACACGGGGTGTTGTAACAATCGCGTTTTACTTTTAGACCAAAAGTTCAATTTTGGTCTCTTCTGACCAGAGCACCTTCTTCCACAAGTTTGCTGTGTCTCCCACATGGCTTCTCTTTCACATTTGCCACTCTTCCATAAAGGCCAGATTTGTGGAGAGCACGACTAATAGTTGTCCTGTGGACAGATTCTCCCACCTGAGCTGTGGATCTCTGCAGCTCCTCCAGAGTTACCATGGGCCTCTTGGCTGCTTCTTCGTTCTGCACTCCTGTGACCCATTTTCAGCAGTCGGCAGGCTAAAGCCCGCTGTCGGCTGATGTCACAGAGCCGTTCCAGGCTCGGGAAGGATCACAACTATATGGTCGGGATCTGTCCACATACTTGGACAGGCATCCAGCTTGGCCTCTCAGCGAGCCAATGAGAGCCTAAGCCGGCCACTCTTGCCCCCTCCACAGCTCAGCGCTTCTATGGGCGTGGGTGGGGGCCTAGCAGACAGCTGCTCAGAGAACCGATTGATCAGCGGTGGTTGATCGCTCAGTTCTCAACCTTAGAGATGGCGGGGGGACTGATTTTGCATCCACCTAGGTAAGTATGAGTCAGAAAAAAAATGTTTCTCATACTTCTCTTTTACGTAGACTTTGGTAGGAAACAACCAAGATAATCCTACATAATTACTTACTCTTTATTACCCTGGGTTCCTTCAAATAACCGATCCCTAATGCTTCTAATTATCACAATGAACAGGTCAGAACAGAGGACAACGTAGATGAGATCTCTACAATAGAATAGTAAAGCTTTCAGCCAGTTAGTAGCTGGTCACCAAGGATACTAAAGGACAAGGATTATAGGATTCCTTTAATTTCCCCCCGTTAATTCTACGGCACAGGAAATGAGGGGAAATCTGCCTAATGAGACAGAGATGGCAAAAAAAAAAAAAAAAAATGATCGTTTTACTTAATACATTTTTTTTGTTTGAATGTTTAATACAAAACTGTACTTGAGCAAAGAAATCTAAACTAAAAGTAATATCTCTAAGGGGCTATTTAACATTTGTAGGATGAATGTCACGCATTTGCACAAATTTCCCCTGTATTTTCAGTAACTGATTCATTCCCATTATTGTCAGCGCCATCTACTGGCGGAAATGTTATTCAGTATTCTGAAACGCCTTAAGAAGAAAATATACTGCATTTTGGCAAGTAGATGGAGCTGACAATCGTACAAATAAACCTATTGCCAGTGGCGGCCTGTCCATAGGGGGCGCACGGGCGACACCCCCCATCCATGCGTTCAACCCCCTGATCTACATGCAGGGCGCTGGACACTTGTATTCCAATCAGGGTTTTTTTTTTAAAGCACGTGATTAGAGCCAGAGGCTCAAATAGGCTTCAAAAAAGGGCGGGTTCGGGGCGCAGAGCTCTGCACCCAATGCCCGCCCAGTTGTGTGACAATAGCAAATTAATATTTGCTATTGTAACACTGATTCTCCTCCCAGCCAATCAGTTAGCAAGTCCTGAGACCCGTCACCCAATTGGCCGAAATGAGATTAGCTGCCAGGAGAAGCAGGAAAGAGACGCAGGGGAAGCGAGGAAGCAGCCCGGAGAGAAGCCGCCCAGAGCGTTGCCCGCGAGTTGGGTAAGACTACTGCGGGGCACCGACTAAATCTATCACCCCCCCCCCCAAAAAAAAAAAAAAAAAAACCAGCCGCCACTGCCTATTACAGAAAGTACAGGGAAATTTCGTCCAACCTGCACATACACGCTATTGCCAAAAGTATTGGGACACCTGCCTTTACACACACATGAACTTTAATGGCATCCCAGTCTTAGTCCGTAGGGTTCAATATTGAGTTGGCCCACCCTTTGCAGCTATAACAGCTTCAACTCTTCTGGGAAGGCTGTTCACAAGGTTTAGGAGTGAGTCTATGGGAAAGTTTGGTCATTCTTCCAGAAGCACATTTGTGAGGTCAGGCATTGATGTTGGACAAGAAGGCCTGGCTCACAGTCTCCGCTCTAATTCATCCCAAAGGTGTTCTATTGAGTTGAGGTCAGGACTCTGTGCAGGCCAGTCAAGTTCCTCCACCCTAAACGTGCTCATCCATGTCTTTTATGGACCTTGCTTTATGCTTTACTTTTAGAAACCTGCTTTTTTATAAGATATTCAGGGACTGAAGCAGTGCTTTGAAGGTGTTTTCAGTAAACTGTATACCTTGACACCTTTTTAATGCACACTGCACAGCCTCACTTATAAGCTTACATTTTATTGATTAATTATAGGACCACTTTAAGAAAGTGAAAGAGGTGTGATCTGGTTTTCAGTGAGTTTTCTAAATTGTGTGTTTTGTGTTTTAGGTGAAGAACTTGCGTTCCACTGTTTCTCGGGCAGCCATCGGGTGTTTAGGAGACCTGTTTACACACCTAAAGAAGAACATGGACCATGAACTGGACAACTGTGTCCGTGTACTTCTCCACAAAGCTGGAGAGCCAAACATCTTCATCCGAGAAGATGTGGATAAGGCCCTTGGCGCGATGATACAACATGTGACGCCGATGCGTGCTCTAGCCGCGCTCATAAATGGAGGGCTCAGGTAAAATGACACGTTTTAAAGCAGCAGTGTGACCTTACTGCGACCATAGTGCTGCTTTTCTAAATAATAACCCTCAGCACATATCTAAAGTATGGCTTTAAAGTACAGTGGATATAAAAAGTCTACACACCCCTGTTAAAATGTCAGGTTTCTGTGATGTAAAAAAATGAGACAAAGATTAAATAATTTCAGAAATTTTTCTACCTTTTTAATGTGATCTATAAACTGTACAAATCAAACTGAAATCTTTTGGCGGGGGGGGGGGGGGGGGGATAAAAAACTAAAATAATATGGTTGCATAAGTGTGCACACCCTTAAACTAATACTTTGTTGAAGCACCTTATGATTTTATTACAGCACTCAGTCTTTTTGGGTATGAGTCCATCAGCATGGCTATTCTTGACTTGGCAATATTTGCCCACTCTTCTGTGCAAAAACACTCCAAATCTGTCAGAATGCGAGGGCATCTCCTGTGCACAGTCCTCTTCAGTTCTGGGCTCTGGCTGGGCCATTCCAAAACTTGGATTCTGGTGAATCCATTCATTTGTTGATTTGGATGTATGCTTTGGGTCGTTGTCATGCTGAAAGATGAAGTTCCTCTTCATGTTTCAGCTTTCTAGTAGAAGCCTGAAGGTTTTGTGTCAATATTGACTGGTATTTGGAACTGTTCATAATTCCCTCCACCTTGACTAAGGCCCCTGTTCCAGCTGAAGAAAAACGTCCCCAAAGCATGATGCTGCCCCCACCATGCTTCACGGTGGGTATGGTGTTCTCTGGTGATGTGTAGTGTTTTTGCGCCAAACATATCTTTTGGAATTATGGACAAAAAGTTCAACCTTGCTTTCGTCAGATCATAACACATTTTCCCACATGCTTTTGGGAGACTTTAGATGTGTTTTTGTAAAATTTAGCTGGGCTTGGATGTTTTCCTTGGTAAGAAAAGGCTTCCGTCTTGCCACTCTACCCCATAGCCCAGACGTATGATGAATACGGGAGATTGTTGTCACGTGTACCACACAGCCAGTATTTGCCAGATATTCCTGCAGCTCCTATAATGTTGCAGTAGGCCTCTTGGTAGCTTCCCTGACCAGTTTTCTTATCGTCTTTCATAAATTTTGGAGGGACGTCCAGTTCTTGGTAATGTCACTCTGTTGTGCCATATTTTCTCCACTTGATGATAACTGTCTTCACCATGTTCCGTGGTATTTAATGCCTTGGAAATTCTTTTGTACCCTTCTCCTGACTGATGCGTTTAAACAATGAGATCCCTCTGATGCTTTGGAAGCTCTCTGAGGACCATGGCTTTTTGCTGTAGGATGCAACTAAGAAAATGTCAGGAAAGACCTACTAGTGTGAAGGAATATGATGAGCATTATGATAATTTGCGGAAGTAAAGAGATACCAGATGACAACCAAGCTTAATCATCACGTTTCTCTTTACTTCCGCAAATCTCAGGATGCGTGGGAGAGGGGGGTATCCGCCATTTCTGTCTTCTCCAGTCTTTTCGATGGCAGGGGATGTTATTAGAGGGCATATTGAGTAAGAAAAAGTTACAGCACTAGAACAGCTGAACTTTATTTGGAGTTAATCAGAGGCACTTTAAATGATGGCAGATGTGTACTGACTCCTTTTTAACATGAGTTTGAATGTGATTGCTTAATTCTGAACATAGTTACATCCCCAGTTATAAGAAGGTGTGCACTAGGGATGAGCTCCGGCGTGTTCGCACACTCCATGTGCAGAGCCCGCCAGGAAGTCGGCACAGCGCTGCGCTAATCACAGGGAGGGAGACATGTCCCAATGCGCGGCTGCAGAGATCGGGACATGTCTCCCTCCCTGTGATTAGCGCAGCGCTGTGCCGACTTCCTGGCGAGCTCGGCACGTGGAGTGTGTAAACACACTGGAGCTCATCCCGAGTGTGCCCAGTTATGCAACCACATTATTTTCATTTTTTATTTTTACTCCCCCTTCTTAAAAGATTTCAGTTTGTTTTTTAATTGAGTTGTACAGTTTATAGGTCACATTAAACATGGAAAAGGTTCTGAAATGGTTTATTTTTGTCATTTTTTTACATCACAGAAACCTGACATTTTAACACGGGTGTGTAGACTTTTTATATCCACTGTATATGGAAACTCTAACAATGAATTGCTTAGATTTGCTCCCTTTTTGTCCATTGAATATACAATATAATTGAAAGTTTTTTTGGATAAAAAAATTAATGATTGATCCTGCCAGCTGATAACTTCCTGTGCTCTGCACCTCTGATGCATGCATGCCTGGGGCAAGCGGTTTGCCATCTTCACCCTGGGCACAGTGCCTTGTCCCAGCACTGCACAAGGTGCCAATAAAATGGAGGTGGGGGGGGGGGAGTGCCAGAGGAGAGCATGGTCATGTGATCAGCCAGAGTTATGTGACGGCCCCTCCTCCAATCACAAAGTTCTCTCTGCTGAATTAGGCTGAACTCTGTGATGTTCCAAAAGCATCACACCATTTTATGAATGGGTCACTAAATGCAAGTTTTGGTGTGCCGTGATCTACCAGAGAGATATAGCTGTGTAATTTAAAGCCGTTCTAATAAAATAAAATAAAAATCCACTCCATTTGCATCAAGTCAGGCAGGCTCTAGCGCTACATACACTGCCTTAACCACTTGACAACTGGGCACTTAAACCCCCTTCCTAACCAGACAAATTTTCAGCTTTCGGTGCTCTCACATTTTGAATGACAATTACTCAGTCATGCAACACTGTACCCATATGAAATTTTCGTCCTTTTTTTCACACAAATAGAGCTTTCTTTTGGTGGTATTTGATTGCCTCTGGGTTTTTTTTTTTTTGTGCTATAAATGAAAATAGACCGAAAATTTTGTAAAAAAATGAATTTTTCTTAATTTCTATTATAAAATTTTGCAAATAAGTAATTTTTCTTCATAAATTTGGGAAAAAATGTATACTGCTACATATCTTTGGTAAAAATAACCGAAATTAGTGGATATTATTTAGTCTGGGTGAAAGTTATAGGGTCTACAAGCTATGGTGCCAATCACTGAAAATGTATCAATTTGATTACACCTGATGTACTGACAGCCTATCTCATTTCTTGAGACCCTAACAAGCCAGAAAAGAACAATTACCCCCCAAATGACCCCTTTTTGGAAAGTAGACATTCCAAGGTAGTTAGTAAGAGGCATAGTTAGTTTTTTGAGGTTGTCATTTTTTCTCACAATTCTTTGCAAAATGAAGATTTATTTTATTTTTATTTTTTTTCACACCAAATTGTCATTATAACAGGTTATTTCTCTCACATGGCATGTACATTCCACAAATAACACCACAAAATATATTCTGCTACTCCTCCTGAGTATGGCGGTACCACATATGTGAGACTTTTACACAGCCTGGCCACATACAGAGGCCCAACATTGAAGTAGCAACTTCAGGCGTTCTAGGAGCATAAATTACACATCTAATCTCTCAAACACCTATTACACGTTTGAAGGCCCTGGAGCACCAGGACAATGGAAACGCCAACAAAGTGACCCCATTTTGGAAAGCAAACACCCCAACGTATAATCTATGAGGCATTATGAGTCTTTTGAACTGTTCATTTTTTTCCAGAAGTTTTTGGAAAATGTGGAAAAAAAATAAAAACACATTTTTTTTACACAAAGTTGCCCATTTATAAGATATTTCCAACACATAGCATGTACATAGCAAAAATGACACCCCATAATATATTCTCTTACTCCTCCTGAGTATGGCGATACCACATGTGTGAGACTTTTACACAGCCTGGCCACATAGAGGCCCAATATCCAGGAAGCACCATCAGGTGACCTAGGGACATAAATTACGCATCTAATTTCCTTACAATCTATCACATTTTTGAAGGCCCTTCATATTTCTAGCATATAGCATGTACATACCAAGAATTACACCCTGAACTACATTCTGCTGAGTAAATGGTAAACAAAAGATTACCTGTGGTTTTAGTAGTGCAATTGTCCACAGAAGGAGAGCCCTGATCCAGGC
Organism: Rana muscosa; assembly: GCA_029206835.1. Taxonomy (NCBI): domain Eukaryota; kingdom Metazoa; phylum Chordata; class Amphibia; order Anura; family Ranidae; genus Rana; species Rana muscosa. The sequence continues at coordinate 212,194,571 of CM055126.1, forward strand.
AGCAGGCAGGGACGTGGTCAGCGTCAGTGAATGTAATTGTCCAGGCAGCAGGCAGGAATATTGTCCATAGTCAGTACAGGCAGAGATACTGTCCATATACAGTCCAAGGTCAGTGCAAGTAGAGACATTGCCAGCAGTGCCAAAATATTGGTCCTGGTAGTAAGCAGGAACATGGTCCAAGTAGCAGGCCAGGAAAGAATGGGGACAGGGGTAGAGGCTTCTCCCACCCAAATCTCTTTGAAGCCTCCGAGTCTCCAGACCCTAATCCGGGAATGAGAAAACTAAAAAATTAGTTTTCTTCATCCAGAAAAACAATTCTGGAGCCCCTCACATATGTGAGACCCCTGTGTCCCCATTAGCATAGCAGGGTAAAAGATCAATCCAAGAGGCAGGCAAAAAACGTGGTCAAACAGTCCAGGGTCAGTTCCAGAGCAGGCAGAGGTAGGTACAGTTTAGGGTTAGGCAGAAGCGTGGTCGTATAACAAGCCAGGGTCAGTTCCAGAGCAGGCAGAGGTAGGTACAGTTTAGGGTTAGGCAGAAGCGTGGTCGTATAACAGGCCAGGGTCAGTTCCAGGGCAGGCAGAGGTAGGTACAGTTTAGCGTTAGGCAGAGGCGTGGTCGTTTAGCAGGTCAGGGTCAGTTCCGGAGAAGGCAGCGGTATGTACAGTGGCATAAGGGGTGTGGCGGTAAATGACAATTAGGTTTACCATACTTTCCTAATAATGTAGAAAAGTATGGTAACGACGGAAACATCGACCAAAACAAAGGCCTGGTTGGGAAGGACAATCGGGACAATAATACAGTGTCTCTTCTAGTTCCTTCTTTGGAGCACACCCGGCATCTCTTCTGACGTTTTCGGCCTGTTTCATGGGGGGGGGGAGTTTATCAGGAAAGTGACGTTCATGGAGTCTGCTCACTGAATCTGAGCGAATGCTTTCTGGTGGGTCTTCAGGGTACAAAAGGGCTTCGATAATTTCTTCTTGGTACTGAAAATAAGATAAGGGGGTCCTTGTAGATTTACGGTAAATGACATAAGTATTGTAAAGGGCCATACTGAAAAGATATATGGAGACCTTTTTATACCAATAGCGGCTTTTTCTTGTGGGAAGATAGGGTTCAATCATCTGATCATTAAAATCGACTCCCCCCATGAACAAATTATAATCATGAACACATGCTGGTTTTTGGATAGGGCCGTTTCTTTTGGGGATTTCCACGTAGGTGTCGTTATGTATCGTTGAGAGCATGTGGACATTTCTTTTGTCCCTCCACCTGATAGCCAATAGCTCTTCATTCCGCAAAGACGCCGTCTCCCCTTTTCGTAGTCTTTCAGTAACGAGTCTTTGCGGGAAACCCTTCCTGTTGGCTCGCACTGTACCACACGCTGGAGTGCCCTTCCGGTAAAGGTTGCGGAAGAGGGGGATGCTGGTATAGTAATTATCCACATAAAGGTGGTAACCCTTTTCAAGGAGTGGATATATAAGCTCCCAAACAACCTTTCCGCTGGCACCGATGTACTCAGGACATTCAGGGGGATGCAGTTGGGAGTCCTTCCCTTCATACACCAGGAAGGCGTAAATGTAGCCAGTGACCCGGTCACATAGCTTGTAGATTTTAACCCCATATCGGGTCCTTTTGCTTGGAATAAACTGCTTGATGCCAAGCCTGCCTGTGAAGTGGACCAATGACTCATCCACGGATATATTTTGGTCGGGGATATATAACTGGGGGAATTTCTCAGAGAAAAAATTTAGAAGTGGCCGAATTTTAAATAATTTGTCATGTGATGGGTCATTTCGGGGAGGGCACTGGGTATTGTCATTGTAATGGAGAAAGCGCATTATCATGAGGTATCTGGATCTTGACATAATGGATGAAAAGACTGGCATGTGCTGGATGGGTTTGGAGGACCAATAGGAGTATACTTCATTTTTTTTTGAGAGCCCCATGTTGAACGTTAGGCCTAAAAATAATTTAAATTCCTCCACTGTCAATTCTCTACACACATAGGGACGGGCATAACTTGAATCAGGGTTGTTAGTTATGAATTGTTGTGCAAAGAGGTTGCACTGGGTCACGATGGAGGATAATAGGTCTTGGGTAAAAATTAAATTAAAAAAATCAATAGGGCAAAATTCTCTGTGTTCACCTGAACACCTGGCTGGGCGGTGAAAGGGGGGATGTTTGCTGCTCCTGAATTGGGGGGAAGCCACAGAGGGTTTTCAAGGGCATAGGGAAGGCTGGCATGGGTCCTAACCCTTTGGGGCTGAGATGACACCCCGCTAGTTCTTGGCCTTTGCTGTAGTGGTACTTCATTTCTTGTGGATGGCACTGTGCTACTGGTGGATGGCACTGAGCTGCTGGTTGATGCCACAGCTGTGGTAGCCTGCTGATCCATGTCAGAACGCCTTCGTTTCCTGGGCACACTTTCCTCTTCCTCTGAATCTGTAGAAGACCCACTGCTTATAACAGGTTCATATTCTGAACCAGAATCAGACTCAGAGAGCTCGTCGCTGCTCTCGTCAGTCAAGCAAAGCTGTTGGTATACCTCCTCAGCGGAAAACATTTTTTTCGCCATACTGGTGACTGTGGGCTGTGGTGACAAACTGTGGTAGGAAAACTGGAACAGATATGGCTGCACTGATGGGTGCTGATGAGGCTGGTCTAATGAGGCTGCACTGCTGGGTTCTGATGAGGGTGCTGCTGGGTTCTGAGGAGGGTGCTTCTGGGTTCTGATGAGGATGCACTGCTGGTAACTGATGAGGGTGCAGATGAGCACTATAGTGGCGCTGATGTGGTACTGATGGCACCGATGGGGCACTGTAGTGGCACTGGGCACTGTAGTGGCACTGGTGGAGCACTGGCGGCACCGATGGGCACTGAAGTGGCAGAGGTGGCACTGATGAGCACTGGTGGCACTGATGAGCACTGGTGGCACTGATGAGCACTGGTGGCACTGATGAGCACTGGTGGCACTGATGAGCACTGGTGGCACTGATGAGCTTTGTAGTGACACTGATCAGCCTTGTAGTGACACTGATCAGCCTTGTAGTGACACTGATCAGCCTTGTGGTGGCACTGATGGACACTAGTGGCACTGATGGGTACTCTGGTGGCACTGATGGGCACTGTAGTGGCACTGATGAGTATTTTTGTGGCACTGCTTACACAGATGGGTACTGTAGGGGAGCTGTAGGGGCGCTGATGGGTAGTGTGGGGCACAGATTGGCACTTGTGTGGCACTGTGTGGCACTTAAGGGCACTGCTGAATATATATGAGACACTCACTGTTAAAAGGATCTCTCCTCTCCTCACACGCTGTATCGGTGTGAGGAGAGAAGAGAGCTGGACCTCTGTTTGACCCCAGTTTGTTTACATTCTGATCGCTCCCTCATTGGAGGGAGCGATCAGGTGGTAAAGAGCCGCTATCATTGGCTCTTCACCGCGATCCTTGTTGCAGTGGGAGCCGTGAACTCAGCGAGCACGGACACTTCCGCGAGCGCGCACCAGGGGGCGCGCGGGAAGCGCGAATGCACGAGGACGTCCCAGGGACGTGAGCTCAGGATAACTCGACCACTCTGTGGACGTCTTTTGTCCATGACGCGGTCGGGAAGTGGTTAAACAAGTATTCATACCCCTTGAAATTTTCCACATTTTGTCATGTTACAACAAAAAAACGTAAATGTATTTTATTGGGATTTTATGTGATGGACCAACACAAAGTGGCACATAATTGTGAAGTGGAAGGAAAATTATAAATTGGTTTTCAAATTTTGTTTTACAAATAAATATCTGAAAAGTGTGACGTGTATTTGTATTCAGCCCCTTCACTCTGATACCGTTAACTAAATTCTAGTGGAACCAAATGCCAATTGCCTTCAGAAGTCACTAAATAGTGTGTAATTTAATCTCAGTATAAATACAGCTGTTCTGTGAGGCCCTCAGGTTTTCTAGAGAACCTTAGTGAACAAACAGCATCATGAAGGCCAAGGAACACACCAGACAGGTCAGGGATAAAAGTGTGGAGAAGTTTAAAGCAGGGTTAGGCTATAAAAATAAATAAAAATATCCCAAGCTTTGAACATCCCACTAAGCTCTGTTCAATCCATCATCCGAAAATGGAAAGCGTATGGCACAACTGCAAACTTGTAACAAACAGCTGACCCCTGCCCCATCTATAACTGGCCTTCACAGCAAGGAGCACATGGAAGGGCAACGCATACAAGACAGCGGCGGCCTGTAAATTAGGGGCGCAAGGGCGCCACCCCTCCCCATCCATGTGTCCGGCCCCCTGATCTACATGCAGGGTGCCGGAAGCATGGATTCCAATGTTTGTTTTTTGTTTTTCTGTTTTTTAAGCACGTGATTAGAGACTCTGGCTCTAATAGGCTTCAAAAAAAGGTGGGCTTGGGGCGGACAATAACGGATGATCCTCCTCCCGACCAATCAGGAAGCGGGTCTTGAGACCCATCACCCGATTGGCTGAAAGGGCAGACGATCCTATTGGACGAGCTGCAGAGATCCACAGCTCAGGTGGGAGAATCTGTCCACAGGACAACTATTAATCGTGCTTCTCCACAAATCTGCCCTTTATGGAAGAGTGACAAGAAGAAAGCTATTGTTGAAAGAAAGTCATATGAATCCCCATTTGCGAGAAGCCATGTGGGGGACACAGCGAACATGTGGAAGAAGGTGCTCTGGTCAGATGAGACCAAAATTGAACTTTTTGGCCTAAAATCAAAACGCCATGTGTGGCGAAAAACTAACGCTGCACATCGTCCTGAACACACCATCCCCACCGTGAAACATGGTGGTGGCAGCATCATGTTGTGTGGATGCTTTTCTTCAGCAGGGACAGGGAAGTTGGTCAGAGTTGTTGGGAAGATGGATGAAGCCAAATACAGGGAAATCTTAGACAAAAACCTGTTAGAGTCTACAAAAGACTTGAGACTGGGGTGGAGGTTCACCTTCCAGCAGAACAACGACCCTAAACATACAGCCAGAGCTACAATGGAATGGTTTAGATAAAAGCATATTCATGTGTTAGAATGGCCCAGTCCAAGTCCAGACCTAAATCCAATTGAAAATCTGTGGCAAGACTTGAAAATTGCAGTTCACAGACGTTCTCCATCCAATCTGACAGAGCTTGAGCTATTTTGCAAAGAAGAATGAGCAAAAATGTCCCTCTCTAGATGTGCAAAGCTGGTAGAGACATCCCCAAAAACACTTGCAGCTGTAATTGACGCAAAAAGTGGTTCTACAAAGTATTGATTAAAAAATTTGGAAAACCATTTATAATTTTCCTTTCACTTCACAATTATGTGCCACTTTGTGTTGGTCCATCACATAAAATCCCAATAAAATATATTTATGTTTTTGGTTGTAACATGACAAAATGTGAAAAATTTCAAGGGATATGAATACTTTTTCAAGGCACTGTAGTTGATATATCTAACCGAGATTATACAGTCAAATATGTATTATATTCCCTTTTCCCATTAAGCCCCACATTTTTGTTAAGATGGTTTGGCATTGTTATTTTTTTGTTCTTCTGCTTCTATACCACATTTTGGGTTGTGTCTCCATAGCCATTTGAACACTGCAGTGAGGAAGTGCACAGCCCAGCACATGTCTGACTTGGTGGAGCGAATGGGGCCTGGACGGGTCCTGTCTGGAATAAAGGACATCACAGATAGAGCGTTGCCCGCTATAACCAAGTTTGCTCAGGATAGCTCTCAGGAAACCAGGTAATAAGTGCCATGTGGATGTGCCAAGTAAACATTCTGCACCATGCAGTTTGTACCTGTACCCAATAAACCACTAGGATGTGCAGTTACAAATTGGCATTGGTGTACAGCCTTCAAAAACAAACACAAGAGGGCGCCTACATCTAGGTGTAGCGATTTTATTTAAAAAAAAGTATAAAAGACAATAAAAATGGATCAATGCTTTTTATAGACCTCCATAGGATCACAGTGAGGCTGCAGAGCTCAGCGGGCATATAGCTAGTTGAAGCTTGATGGAAGTGCAGCTGTCAGGCTTCAGGCCGGAGCATCAGCAACTTCATAGGAAGTTCCTAAGGTTTAAAGGGGTCCTTTTTTTTCTTTTCTTTCTTTTTTAAACAACAAAACATATCGTATCTACCTCCACTGTGCAGTTTGTTTTGCACAGAGTGGCCCCGAACCTCGTTTTCTGGGGTCCCCCGGCAGCGTTTGCGGCTCCTCCTCGCATCAGTAAACCCCCTAGGAGAAGCGCTCTCCCTGGTGGTTACCTTGCGGACGTGCTCCCGAGTCCAGCATTTGCGTGCATAGGCACAGAATGCCGGACTCTGCCCCGTTGCCTGCGTCATTGGATTTGATTGACAGCAGCGGGAGCCAATGGCTGCTCTTCTATCAATCTATCCAATGGAGTGCCGAGAACCCCGGGCAGAGAGGTACAGCGCGTCTCCGCTGAGGGAACGAATGGGCTCGGGAGTAAAACAGGGGTACTGCTCTGTGTCAATTTTTTTCACCTTAAAGCGGAGTTCCACCCAAATTTGGAACTTCCGCTTAATCCACTCCTCGCCCCCTTACATGCCACATTTGGCATGTATTTTTTTTTTGGGGGGGGGGTAGTGGGGGCTTCAGTAGGAGTGGGGAATTCCTGTCCCACTTCCTCCTTCCGCCCAGGGGCCGCTTAGGCGGTTTGTCATATCGCCTTTTGGCGGCCCCTCCCTGTAGGCGATCACCTGGGACACGTGACAAGTCCCAGGCGATCGCCTATCCACACAGAGAGCGCTGTGCCGTTCGCGCATGCGCAGTGAGTGCCCGGCCGTGAAGCCGAAAGCTGTGCCCACACTATGAATGGAGGCACCGGTGGAGAGAGGGGGAAGAGGAGCGGAGCTCCGGGCGGCGCAGCGCTGGACAGTGGAACAGGTAAGTGTCTGTTTATTAAAAGCCAGCAGCTATACTCTTTGTAGCTGCGGACTTTTAATAAACATAAAAAAGGCTGGAACTCCCCTTTAATGCATTAAGGTGAAAAAACATGAGGGTTTTACAACCCTTTTTAATAAAGGGGTCCTCCTGTCTGCCCTGAAACAGCCACATCCCCTCCACTTCCTGTCATCACCCAGTGGAGAGAGGTGCTGTATGGAGCCGCTTCTGGAAGTTGCTGATGCTTATGTTCCAGCCTGAAGCCTGACCACTTCACTTCCATCGAGAACTCAAAGTGCACATTACATTGCTAGGCTAAATCCATTAATATTTATGCTCCTATGCACGTACCGGTTCAAAATACTGACTGGGAACACAGATTTTATTTTAATTTTTTGGGGGTAATTAAGAGTACGCGCTGCTTGTTTATGCCCCTGTGTGTACGGGCACAGCGTAAACAATGGGCTGCATTTTAGATCCGTAAAAAAAAAAAACGCTGTATTGAGCTTTTTCAAGCTGCAGTGTGCAAGAGGCCATAATGTGGTGGTTGGTTTGTTATGACCAGGGCTTTTTTTTTTTTTTTTTTTTTTTAGGGGAACGGGGGTTCTGGCACCTCCAGCACTGAATGGGGTTCTGGGCTGTGCTGGAGGGTCTATTTATGTCGACTGCAGGGGGGATCTATTGTCACTAGGGGGGGTCATTTGTTGCCGGGGAGGTCTATTTTTGCTGGAAGAGATCTCCTGTTGAGGCTGCTGGATGGTCTATTGATGCTGGATGCTGAGATATCTACTGTATTGTTACTGGTGGGGTTTATTGTTGCTGGGGAGATCTATTGTCGGGAAATCTATTTTTACTGGTGGGGGGGTTCTATTGTTGCTGGTGTGGATCATTATGTTGCTAGGGGGTCAATTGATGCTTGGAGGAATCTACTGTTGAGGAAAGGGTTTGTTGATGCTGGCTGCTGAGAGATCTACTGTATTGTTATATCAAAGGTCTATTGTTGCTAGGGGGGGAGAATCTAGTGTTGTTGGGGTTATTTTGCTATGGGGCATTTATTATTGCTTGTAGGGGATCCTGTTGTTGCTAGGGGGTCAATTGTTGCTGGGAGGGATCTACTGTTGAGGGAAGGTCTGATTTATGCTTGCTGCTAGAGGGTCTGTTGATGCTGGCTGCTTGGAGATGTACTGTATTGTTATATTGGGGGTCTATTGTTGCTGGGGGATTTTTTGCTATGGGAGATCTATTGTTGCTGGTGGAAATCTATTGCTGCTGGATGGGTTTTATTGTTGTTAGGGGGGTTTTTGTTGCTGGCTTCACAGGATCATGCTCAGAGGTGGGTAGGGGGTGGAGACAAAGGGTGACTTGGAAGTGAGGAGTACCTGCACCTATTTCCTTAGAAAAAAAGCCCTGGTTATGACCTTCATGTTCATTTAGTCTTTAATGCTTTTGTTGCAGATTCTATGGCCGAAAGATGCTTCACTATATGATGTCACATCCCGACTTTGACAAAATGCTGCACAAATATGTACCAAGCAAGGACTTGCCATCTATAAGGGACGTAATTAAACACATACAGGTCAAGGTAAGAAGAAAGATCTTCAAAGCAGGTTTCAGGAGACCACATCTCAAAGGATATTGCTGACCGAAAACCTGGTCTATGTTCCGTTCTCATTTTCCAACAAACTAAAGATGGAATGGTTCTCTGGTACTGCGCCATAGGAAATTATTATCAGATTGCCCAATCTGTACAAGTTTGGTAGGGAAAACGGGAGAATCATCCAAGGGTCTGTTTGTTCATTTTGGAATAATCTGACCCTTTGTGTATGGGAAGTCTTGTATAAACGTGGGTGTCCCTGGTGTCAGTCTTCTCATTGTGTATTGTCTGTGTTGTACAGGGTGTAGGCGAGATCCAGGATGCACCATCTGCCCGTGGAAGGAGATCCTATCATCGCAGTGTTAGCAGCCTGAGAGCTTCTTCTGTTTCGCAGAATGCTCACAATACACTGGAGAGGTATGCGGAAGTGATTTCCTTTGATGGCTTTGAATTAGGTTACCCACAGATATGACTGATTCTGTAGGTCGGGGACAACCTACTGATCATAGTAAATTTTATTACTCTTTCGTCCATGGACCGACACAGCTTCTCTATTGACAAAGTGGGTATTATCCGTTAATTAGGAGTGACTAGGCAGAAAAACTTGTAAAAAGTGTTGCATCACACCTTCTACAGTACCGCCCAGGGGGCGGACCCTCTGGGTATACCCTCTCAGTCTGCACATCGCAGATCAGTTTTTTTTCTGTCAGACTCAGTAATTTCTACTATGAGAAGTGCTCGGAAACCGTCCTCTAGGAAGGTCTATCACCGCACTTGGAGGGCCTACATCTCCATGTGTGAGGAAATGAAATGGCATCCGCGTACCTGTTTGGTTTCCAGAATCCTGCTGTTTTTACAGCATGGGGTAGACCAAAGGCTTGCCCTAAGTACGATTAAGGGACAGATATCTGCCCTGGCTGTCTTTTTTCAGCGACCCCTGGCGACTCACTCTCTCGTGAGTACATTTGTGCAGGGGGTTCGACATGTGGCCCCTCCGGTCCGCCCCCCCGTTACCTCCGTGGGACTTGAACCTGGTCCTCTCGGTGCTTCAGAAGGCACCGTTTGAGAATATTAGAGATATTCCCCTGTTGACACTTTCTCAGAAGGTGGTCTTTTTGGTGGCTGTTACGTCAGTTAGACGAGTCTCTGAGCTGGCAGCCTTGTCCTGCAAGGCTCCCTATTTGATTTTCCACAAGGATAAGGTGGTGCTGCGGCCGCAGCCTTCCTTTCTTCCGAAGGTCGTTTCGGCTTTTCATCTCAACGAAGACATTGTACTTCCATCCTTGTGTCCTCAGCCGTCGAATCCTAAGGAGTCGGCGTTGCATTCCTTGGACGTTGTCCGAGCTTTGAGAGTATACATATCTGCTACTTCCCTGTTCCGGAAGTCAGACTCACTGTTTGTTTCGGTGGCTGGTCCCAAGAAGGGCCAAGCAGTCTCATCGGCCACCATCTCTAGGTGGATCCGACAGATAGTAATCCAGGCTTACGCCTTAAAGGGTCAGGCGCCCCCCTTTCCTGTCACGGCGCATTCGACCAGGGCAATAGGTGCCTCTTGGGCTTTCCGACATCAAGCGTCTGTTTCCCAACTATGTAAAGCGGCGACTTGGTCGTCCGCTCACACTTTCACAAAATTCTACAAAGTTGATGTAGGTGCATCTTCGGATGCCTCTTTCGGCCGCAAGGTTTTGCAGGCGGCTGTTTAGAGTTGCAACTCCTCCGTTGGAGGAGTGCTGTTTTGTGTTTTGGGGTGAAGTTTGTTTTTATGCTGTTACCACCCCTCGTTTTTTCTCTGACACTGCTTTGGGACGTCCCACTTTGTCAATAGAGAAGCTGTGTCGGTCCATGGACGAAAGAGTAAATAGGATTTTTTACTCACCGTAAAATCCTTTTCTCTGAGTCCATGGACCGACACAGCACCCACCCCTCCTTTTAAGTTTGTACTGCTTTTTGACGAACTGATCTGCGATGTGCAGACTGAGAGGGTATACCCAGAGGGTCCGCCCCCTGGGCGGTACTGTAGAAGGTGTGATGCAACACTTTTTACAAGTTTTTCTGCCTAGTCACTCCTAATTAACGGATAATACCCACTTTGTCAATAGAGAAGCTGTGTCGGTCCATGGACTCAGAGAAAAGGATTTTACGGTGAGTAAAAAATCCTATTTTTTTTTAATTAACAAAGACAACGTAGCAGCACAGAGGAAAATCTATATGTACATAAGAGGTCTCGATACATACATAGATGTTTTCTGCGCAGAAATATAACTAATCAGCTACGACTAAGGCTATTGCCGAAATGTGTCAGATTATTGGTACATAACAGTGACAATAAAAACAAACGACACTTCAAGGATTACAGTTTTGCCGGTGTTCTGCCGAGCTGGTTCTGCCTATCGATATGGTTCCGAGCTCGACTGCGCAGGCGCAATCCGAGGCGACGGAATTCTCCGAGCGTGAACAGCTGTTCGGCAGCTGTAGACGCGGTCGCTCCCGATGCTAGGGGAACCAGCTCAACAAGAAAGCGGCTGGGGGCAGAGACTAGCAAGTTGATGGGACACGACATGCCGCTCTGTATTTTTAAAATGTTCATGAGCGGCTGCAAGGGGCGGGGGCGGAGACTGGGACACGCCGCTTTATAGGGCAGCATATAACAATTATATGTACAACACTCGCCCTATAGAGCGGCGTGTCACTGCCCCCGCCCCTTGCGGCCGCTCATGAACATTTTAAAAAATACAGAGCGGCGTGTCGTGTCCCGTCAACTTGCTAGTCTCCGCCGCTTTCTGCGCGGCGTGTATCGTCGGGAGCGAGCGCGTCTACAGCTGACGAACAGCTGTAGATGTTCGTAGATTTCCGTGTGTTCCGAGTGCGCATGCGCAGATGCGCTCGGAAACATATTGATAGGGGAACTAGGTCGACAAGACACTGGCTCTTCTTACTACTGATATGCTGTGAAGGGCTGTTGTGCCAAAACGCATTAGCTTTTGCACTGTTCTTACACCATTCCTGCATATAGCAATAAATACTTTTTATTTGGATTACTGGAGATGCCGGCTACCTTCCTTTTTTCCAAAACGTCTTTCAGGACAGCACCCGAGAGATCATGGCTCCTCCTCCTACAGGAAACACCTCATCAATTAATTCTTTAATTGGAGGCCTCCACGTTGCTTCCATCAGTTTTTTGTTTCCTCCAGCCGGAGGAACACCTCTGGTGAGAGCCACGATCTCTCAGGGCTTTCCTGGGAGACAAGGTTCTCAATCAGTCTTTTTTCTAGGAGAGTGATCCCCCCACTTACCTCCTAGCATGGACGGTCCCGTGGGCTCCCTCTCCCTCTTCCGTGCTCGGGGAGAGCCTGTACAGCCCGGGAGGGCTGCCTCCTTTTTCTTCAGAGCGGTGGTTGCTGTACTCTCACCGACCGCTGGCGAAAGCGGCGTGGAGCTTTGCGGCGGCCGCCATTGTTCTGGTGGCCGAGGAGAGCCTCGGCCACGTCCTGTATGGGAATAGGCAGCACTTCCGGGTCGGCGCGCGCGTCATTTCCGGCCGCAAAGCGCAGAGGGAGAGGGCAGGGTCACCTGGTGCCTTAAAGCTCCGGTTCCAGGTCAGCGCGGCGGCGTTTTCGAATCTGGAACCGGCGTTTTTCTTCACCACGCATCCGCAGACAGCTATGGATAGCGATGCAGCGGATAAGGGGGCAAGCCAAGGCACCGGCAAGGCTAAGGTAAGGGACTGTGTCCTATTTTACACTGGGCCGCTTTCTCCTGTAGAGGGGGGGTATTCACCCTTCTCCCCCCCTCCATCTCCCCCACCCCCCATCTCCCTGGTGGTGCAGTGGCTGGTGATTTAGCATGTCTGCATAATATCTAGGGGTCTTTTTGTAAAAGGTGGTGGTGCATGGCTTGCGGGGCACAAGGAAGTGAAAGTGTTTTTTCCTATGTGCACCTGGGTGTATTGATTTGTACCGTGTAACAGTTTTTTCTTAGCGTGGTCCCTGGTTTTTTTCTTTTCTGTTTGTGCAGGCCAAAAGTTCTGCTCAACCAGTGAAGAGAAGGTGCCCTGTCTGCAAGGAAAAGTTAAGCGAGGCTTGGACCAAGTCACTTTGTGCAGATTGCACTGCAAATGTAGTCAGGGAAGAGTCTCCATCCTTTTGTGGCGATCTAGTATCTACAATTAAGGATGAACTCCGTGCCACCTTTCAAGCTTTTAGGTCAAACCTAAGAGAAGAACCAGGCCCTTCAAGGGAACCTAGGGCTCCTCAGCCTTCTTCAGAACCCCAAGACGGCTCTCAAATATTATTGGGAGGTCCGATAGACGCTTCCCAAGAATCTGCTTCCCTTGCTCCGGATGGAACAGACTCTGAGGAGGAAGAAAATGAAGCAGAGAGCGCTTCTAAGTACAAGATGTCGCTTGAAGAAGTCGCAGGACTTTTAAAAGTAATCCATGCGACTTTGGGGATTAAAGAGGAAAAGAAGGAGCTCTCCCTACATGACCGCATGTATGCAGGTTTGGGTGATCCAAAAAGCCGTGTTTTTCCATTCAATAATATCGGACATGATTAAAAAAGAGTGGTTGGAACCTGAGAAAAAGCCATTTTTTTTCCCGGTCTCATAAGAGAAGATTTCCATTTGAGGACAACCCGGATTCCATCTGGAACAAGGTTCCAAAACTGGACTCTGCTTTTTCACAGGTCTCAAAATCAACTGACCTTGCCTTTGAGGACATGGGCATGTTAAAGGAGCCCATGGACAAAAGAATGGATTTGCTTCTTAAAAGGGCTTGGCAGTCTGTGATGAACAATCTAAAACCAGCAATGGCAACAACCTGTGTCGCTAGGAATTTAGAACACTGGATTAACTAGATGAAGGCCCATGTTACGGCGGATTCTCCAAAACAGGAGATTCTGGACTCATTTACAACGCTTTCTGCAGCAGTATCATATATTGCGGATGCTTCAGCAGAATCCATTCGCATGTCAGCCAGGTCAGCGGCTTTGACCAATTCTGCTAGGAGAGCCTTGTGGCTTAAAACTTGGCCAGGAGATGCTGCATCTAAAAATAGACTGTGTAGCATTCCCTTTGCAGGGGATTTGCTATTTGGTTCTGAGCTGGAGTCCATTCTTGACCGTACAGCTGACAAAAAGAAGGCGTTTCCGGTCAAAAAACAACAGGTACAGACCCGTAAGCGTTTTTTTCGTCCCCAAAAAGGACAACAGGAAGGAAAAACGCAAACCAAAAGGAAGCAGTGGTCTTCCCAGAAACCAAAAGGTAGGAGTGGAGTGCTCTTCCATCCTCCTGCGACCCCCGGAAAGCCGCAGTGACAATCCACCCCAAGTAGGGGGAAGACTCCAGGAGTTCATTCCCCAGTGGAGAGACATCACTACAAATCAGTATATTGTAAACATGCTCTCCCAAAGATATGTGGTGGAATTCACGGAAGAACCCCCAAAGAGATTCCTAGTGACAAACGTCCCGAGGGATCCGGTCAAGGCACTCGCCATGAAATCCTTAATTCAGGAACTGATATCCCAGAGAGTCATTGTTCCGGTTCCAACAAAGGAGTTCTTCCAGGGGTTCTATTCTCACGTTTTCCTTGTACAGAAACCTTCAGGAAAGTACCGCCTCATCCTAAATCTAAAAATGCTGAATTTGTCAGAATACAAAAGATTTCGGATGGATTCCATTTTCTCAGTAAGAAGCCTCCTGAGTCAAGGATGCTTCATGGCGTCAATAGATTTGCAGGACGCATACCTCCACATTCCTGTTGCTGCCAGATCTCAGAGATATCTGGGGTTAGCACTGAGAGAAGGGAAGAAGGTGGTACACCTGCAATTCAGAGCTCTTCCAATCGGCCTGTCATCTTCTCCAAGGGTGTTCACGAAGGTAATGGCCGAAGCTCTAGCACCCTTGCGTCTAGAGGGAATTTCAGTGATTCCTTATCTAGACTACCTGCTACTGTTTGCCCAAACCAGAGATGGACTTCAGAGAAACTTGGACAGAGCACGTGCTCACCTAGAATCCATCGGATGGATACTAAACCTCCAAAAGTCCAATCTGATTCCCTCTCAGGAGGTGTTATTCCTGGGTTTCCGTATCAACTCTGTGGAGCAAAAGATTTTTCTCCCAGAAGAAAAACGGGAAAAGCTGTTAAAGGTTGTGTCACTCTTACAAACCAGTCAGGTTCTGTCCATCAGGAGGGTCATGTCAGCATTAGGAACCCTGACCTCTTCCATACCGGCAGTACAATGGGCAAAGCTCCATTTCAGGCCACTGCAAAAGTTTCTGTTAAAAATCTGGGATCGCCAGCAGAATTCACTAGATTCACTGGTGAAGATCCCCACCAAAGTAAAGAGGAGTCTCTGGTGGTGGGAGAACCAGGCAATACTCTCAGCAGGCCTGTTATGGTCCTTTCCAACCCAGGTAAGGCTAACAACCGATGCCAGCTCCTGGGGTTGGGGGGCTCACATGAGCGGTCGTTGGGCTCAGGGATCTTGGCCCACAAGGGAAGCACTGAGATCTTCAAACTGGAGGGAACTAAAGGCGATAGAAATGGCCTTATTGTTCTTTGCAGAAGAAGTCCAAGGGCGACATACACAAATTCTGTCGGACAACGCCACGGCGGTGGCTTACATAAACCGACAAGGGGGCACCAGAAGCAGAATACTTCAAGGCCTAGCAGAGAGCATTCTAAATTGGGCAGAGCTCCATACTCAATCCTTGTCCGCGGTCCATCTAAAAGGGACCCTAAACAGGATAGCGGATTTCCTCAGCAGGAACCAGGTGTACGAAGCGGAGTGGCAATTGAATCCAGATGTCTTCAATCTAATAGTGAAGAAATGGGGACAGCCAAGAGTGGATCTCTTTGCGACTCAGGAAAATACACAAATATCTCTCTTTTTTTCCCTGAACAGGAACGAGTCATCTCTGGGGGTAGATGCTCTGGCGCACAGTTGGAATTTTCACCTCTGCTACGCCTTCCCTCCTTTTCAGCTGATTCCGCAGGTCATAACAAAAATCCGGAAGGAGGATACGACAGTAATCCTCATCACTCCCTTCTGGCCCAAGAGGCCTTGGTTTTCAGCTCTTCTACAGATGCAGATCAAACCATACTGGTATCTTCCCTTGAGACAAGACCTTCTGTTACAAGGTCCGCTGTTTCACCAAGAAGTAGAAAAGCTAAAACTCACAGCCTGGCTTCTGAGGAGCAGCTCTTAAGGAGAAAAGGATTCTCGGATAGGTTGGTGGCTACCCTCCTATCTAGCAGAAAGAATGTTACCAGAGCAATATATCACAAAGTCTGGAAAGTCTTTAACTCTTGGTGCACTGCATCCGGCAGACCATTAAAGCGGATTTCTTCTATCTTGGAATTTCTGCAAGAAGGAGCAGATAAGGGCCTAGCGATCAGTACCCTAAAAGTTCAGGTTGCCGCACTGGGGGTATATTTTGAGAAATCTATTTCATCAGAACCCCTAGTAAACAGATTCTTTAAAGCCCTCACTCGGGCTAGACCGATAGTGATCAAAAACTGTCCGTCATGGGACTTATCAGTCGTTCTACAGGCCCTGACCAGGGAACCTTTCGAACCTCTTAATTTAACCTCCCTGAAGCTAATTACTTTAAAAACAATTTTTCTAGTAGCTATTACAACAGCTCAAAGGATCAGTGAGCTGCAAGCTTTATCTATCAGGGAACCATTTTTTTCTATTTTTTCAGACAGAATTGTGCTGAAGACGGATCCTAACTTTTTACCAAAGGTTGCCTCAGTTCAAAATAGAACCCAGGAGATAATACTTCCTACGTTTTGTTCTAATCCGTCGGGTAAGAAGGAAGAATTCCATACCCTGGATGTTAAAAGAGCAGTCTTAAGTTACCTGGAAGCTACTAAAGACTTTAGGCGTTCAGACGCACTATTCATTTTATTTTCCGGAAATAAAAAAGGAAGACAAGCTTCTAGAGGAACCATTGCCAGATGGTTGAGAATGGCTATCTCAGACGCCTATTCCCTTACAGGCCAGGAGAGTCCAGTAAGTATCAGGGCTCATTCTACTAGAGCTTCGGCGGTGAGTTGGGCAGAAAAAGCTGGTGCCACCCCGAACAAATCTGTAAGGCAGCTACATGGACAAGTCTGACGACCTTTGCCCGTCATTATAGGTTAGACTTCATGACGGCTGGGGACCAGGCTTTCGGAAGGAAAGTCTTACAGGCTGTTGTCCCACCCTAAATGGGGTAAGTCTTGATTATCCTCTCGGGTGCTGTCCTGAAAGACGTTTTGGAAAAATGCAAGTTAGACTTACCGGTAACTTGTTTTCCAATAGGCTTTCAGGACAGCAGGATCCCACCCTTTTTTTATGCTGTTGCTGTAATACTATGTAATAACTGTCGCTTATGTGTTGCAGCTGGGGCTGGAGGTTCTCTACAAACAACTGATGGAAGCAACGTGGAGGCCTCCAATTAAATAATTAATTGATGAGGTGTTTCCTGTAGGAGGAGGAGCCATGATCTCTCGGGTGCTGTCCTGAAAGCCTATTGGAAAACAAGTTACCGGTAAGTCTAACTTGCATTTTTTTTTAACACAGGATCAATGCATTTCTTACTGACAGAACGGCGATCTGCCTTGTTTACAATCGCCATTTTGTCTCTCTGCCTAATGATCGGAGATCAGCTCCCGTCGTCTATAATCACAGCAGGAGAGGGTCGCCGGCGGTGCGCATCAGACCCGGAGGTGCAGGATTACGTACTAGGTACGTGATCCTGCGCAGCCACCCTATATGTAAGTTTTATATGGTCGGCAAGCAGTTAACCACTTGCGGACCGCCCGCCGTCGTTATATGTCGCTACTTTGAAGAGGAATACCAGGGTTATGGTAGCAGCTAGCTACCATAACCCTGGTACCCTCTTAAAGAGCAAGCGGTCCTCTTTCAGATAAAAGTGGTCTCCCCTCCTGCCGCTTACCGGAGCCGTCGGCAGCGGCAGAGGCGATCGGATCCTTCTCAGTCAGTGGCCTGGAGACGAGTGAGGGGAAGATGGCCCCCACCCGTCTCCATACCACTGCAGGGCGGAAGCAAAGTCAAAACCTCACCTCCACCCAATGCTCTTAATGGGCCATATTTTTTTTTTTTAGAATGACCCCAGATCTCATATTTAAGAGGACCTGTCGTGCTTTTTTCTATTACAGGGGATGTTTACATTAAAATAAATAAAAATGACCCAGATTATTATTATTTTTTTTTTTAAACCGTGTCAAAATTTTATATTTTTTTTTAAGCGCCCCGACGACCTTGTGCGCAGAAGCGAACGCATACGTGAGCAGCGCCCGCATATGAAAACTGTGTTCAAACCACACATGTGAGGTATCGCCATGATTGTTAGAGTGAGAGTAATAATTCTAGCCCTAGACCTCCTCTGTAACTCAAAACATGCAACCTGTAAAAAAAATTTAACGTCTCCTATGGAGATTTTTAAGGGTAAAAGTTTGTCGCCATTCCACGAGCGGCGCAACTTTAAAGCGTGACATGTTGGGTATCAATTTTCTCGGCGTAACAATATCTTTCACAATATAAAAAAAAAAATTGGGCTAACTTTTACCGTTATCTTATTTTTTAATTCAAAATTATTTTTTTACAAAAAAAGTGCGCTTGTAAGACCGCTGTGCAAATACGGTATGACAAAAAGTATTGCAACGACCGCCATTTTATTCTCTAGGGCAGTGGTCATCAACCCTGTCCTCAGGGCCCACTAACAGGCCAGGTTTGCAAGATAACTGAAATACATCACAGGTGACATAATTTGCTGTTCAGTGATTACAGAATTCTAGTCGGCATCTCCCCAAGGTAATAAATAAAAACCTGGCCTGTTAGTGGGCAGACCAGGACAGCACAGTGGTGTAGTGGTTAGCACTTTCACCTAGCAGCAAAAGGGTCGCTGGTTCGAATCCCGACCACGACACCCTCTGCTTGGAGTTTGCATGTTCTCCCTGTGTCTGCGTGGGTTTCCTCCAGGTACTCCGGTTTCCTCCCACACTCCAAAGACATGCTGTTTAGGTTAATTGGATCTTGTCCATATTGGCGGAGTATATATGTGTGTACGACTGTGTGTCCCAAGCGTGTCGATCCTACGAGGTAAATGACAGCACCAGCCAAGCAGACACTGGCTGCAAAAAGCGCCTAGAGGCGATTCAGTTCGCATGTGTAGCGCTATACAAAGTCATTCATTCATTCATTCATTCATTCATTCAGTGCTCTAGGGTGTTAGGAAAAAAATATATATAATGTTTGGGGGTTCTAAGTAATTTTCTAGCAAAAAAAACAGCACCAAATCTCAGAAAGAAGCTTGGTCCTTAAGTGGTTAAAGGCTAAGTAAACTTTTTAGAAGCGAATAAATAATTGCGCAGGAAAAAAATGTGCATTTTTTTTATTTATTTCTCTACAGCAGCCCACAGAGCGTTGCACCCGTGATCAGTGGGTACACTGCCAGGCTCCTGCAGACTTTTGGATTACGAGTGGTGATTACTGCAAATCTGTCTGCCACGGTAGCAGACGGTATTTGTAGTTTATTCATTCACAGATCTCAGTAGAGTGTAATGGGGTTACTGGAGCTTTCTTCATTCAACCCACTTCTAATTATATATTTTTTTTTTCTGCAGCACGATGTACAGAGATCTGAAATCTGTGACTAACTAACAAACAAAATAATTTGCCATCATCAAGGGAGATGGGCAGAAGATATCTGTTGCTGACCCTGAACAACGTCAAGCCACGGACACTGACAAAGAGACACTAACAATTCAAATAAACATCTTTTTGTAAAGAATAACCGGTGAAGTATTAAAAATGAATAACTGTTTAGTTTTCTATTTTACCGTGTGTTATCGTGAATCATTTTTGTGATGCATAAATACTAAATGTCTAAAGGCAGATGCCTCAAAGCTAGTGCAGGTACTGTACTTTTTACTAATAGAGATTTGCTTTTACTTTTTATTTCCTGTATATTTTGTTCTATACAGTATATGTGTATCAAGAAAAGAGCATTTCTTTAGTAGATGAATATGGAACCATTTAAAGCATGTTTACACCCAAAAAAACTAAAGTGTATTTTATTGCAGCTTACCAGTCCTTAGATGAGGTGACTGCTTTTGTTTCCCTTTTTTTTTTTTTTTTTTTTTTAAGGCTTTTTTTCTCATTTACCTTCAGCTGCAAAAAAACACAATCCCCGTCCAAGGTTTGCTACGCTCACTCCCTCCACTGTGTCTATAGAGGAAGCCATAGTTGTCACCCCAGGACAGGACTACAAATATGTCTTCCTTCTCCATCTCCATCACATGGTGGGTAGGGGAATCGGTAATTTACAGAAGATAGCTGGTAAAGAAGATAACTTTGTTTGTGATCTCAGTACACAGGAAGTGGTAAGGACTGGCAGGATAAACCGTTATTTTCTCTACTTTCTGAAGAGGTCATTGGCCTGAAAAACGTAAAAAAAAATAATGCAGCTACCACATCTAAGGACTGGCGATATAGAACATTTTTGTTCATGTTTTTGGATATCCTTTAAGCCAGTCATGCGACCAAGGATGTTTGTGCGTGGCTTCTGTAGCACCTCATTAATCTTGACTTCTCATTTGTGCCTTTTTATAGTGTCTTGTTGACTTTGTTAACAAGAATGATCATATTGCCGTTATCTGTCTGTCCATGTGACCTGTCTGCTATCAGGTTGCTAAGATAGATGGACTTACACAAGCAGATCACTAACCGTGGAGGACTAGTGGCGAGAAAATGCCCATTCTAGTTGCCGTTGTATTTGGTGTATCTTTGATCCCAAACTCTGGACACTGTATCACAATCTGTACACAGGTAATGGTTCTCTCTGAGACATCTGCCTGTGTATGGCTACAACCGCTAAGCAGACACAAAGATTTCCAACATGTACCAACATGCCCTTGGCAGTCAAAGCAGGCCTTGTATAAAAATAACATTATAACACATTCTATTTTGCTTCTGGAGCTATGAAATATAAGTATTGGGACGCCTGCCTTAACACGCACATGAACTTTAATGGCATCCCAGTCTTAGTCCATAAGGTTCAATATTGAGTTGGCCCCACCCTTTGTAGCTATAACAGCTTCAACTCTTCTGGGAAAATTGTCCACAAGGTTTAGGAGTGTCTATGGGAATGT
This sequence comes from Rana muscosa, assembly GCA_029206835.1. Taxonomy (NCBI): domain Eukaryota; kingdom Metazoa; phylum Chordata; class Amphibia; order Anura; family Ranidae; genus Rana; species Rana muscosa. The sequence continues at coordinate 212,215,236 of CM055126.1, forward strand.
TTGACCATTCTTCCAGAAGCGCTTTTGTGAGATCAGGCACTGATGTAGAACGAGAAGGCCTGGCTTGCAGTCTTCGCTCTAATTCATCCCAGAGGTGTTCTATCGGGTTGAGGTTAGGACTCTGTGCAGGCCAGTCAAGTTCCTCCACCCCAAACTCACTCATCCATGTCCTTACGGATCTTGCTTTGTGCAGTGGTTCAAATCATTTGGTGGAGGGGGATTATGGTGTGGGGTTGTTTTTCAGGGGTTAGACTTGGCCCCTTAGTTCCAGTGAAGGGAACTCTTAAGGCGTCAGCATACCAAGACATTTTGTACAATTTCATGCTCCCAACATTGTAGGAACAGTTTAGGGATGGTTCCTTCCTGTTCCAACATGACTGGGCACCAGTGCACAAAGCAAGGTCCATAAAGACATGGATGAGTGAGTTTGGGGCGCAGGAACTTTACTGGCCTGCACAGAGTCCTGACCTCAACCCGATAGAACACCTTTGGAATGATTTAGAGTGGAGACTGCAAGCCAGGCCTTCTCGTTCAACATCAGTGCCTGACCTCACAAATGCACTTCTGTAAGAATGGTCAAACATTCTCATAGACACACTCCTAAACCTTGTGGACAACCTTCCCAGAAGAGTTGAAGCTGTTATAGCTGCAAAGGGTGGGCCAACTCAATATTGAACCCTATGACTAAGACTGGGATGCCATTAAAGTTCATGTGCGTGTGAAGGCAGATGTCCAATACTTTTGACAATATAGTGTATGTAATGTGGGCAAGATCTGTAAAATAATTACCTATGTTACAATTTGGATGTTTGTTTATTGCATGCCTGAATGCAGATCTGATAACCCAGTTCAGATTGTCTGGACTGTTGGTCATGTGACATCGGTAATCTCCCGCATTGCCATCCTTGACTGTACTTTTCTCTGTATCTTAAATCCCAAAAGGGAAGTTTACACTTGGTATGTAAGATGCTTTCACACACCTGAGCATGAATAAATAATGCAGCCCCAGAATACACTTCACACAGATAATGCAGGGTGTGTGTGGACCAGATAGTGACAATAGGTATTTGATATTTTAAATGTAAAAATGGTTCATAATGCAAGACCCTCTTTTGAGAATTAAAGTAGCAATGTATATTAGACGATTTGAGTATAGCACATGGTGACAATAACTACCTGGGCTAGGGTGTGTAATGGTTCTCATTCAGCTGATCAATTCAGGGGACCTAAGCAAAGCCTCCAGTCAAAATTGCTAGTTTGGTTTTGTTAACTATAAAAACTATGCTTGGCTTAGTGAATAACAAATACAAAAAATTCCGCGCTGCCTAGTGGTATAGCGGCTCACACAACCAGTTGAAAGTGGTAAAGAACAAAAACAAAACAAAAATGTGTAGCGCTAAATTAAATAAGAACTGCACTTTGACAAGTGCAGTATATAACAGTGATGTATAATTGAACAGTCAACAAAACCTCTAATGACAGATATGTGAAAACGTTCAAGTAATCCACCGTGATAAATGTTATTCCGTGATAAGAAAATGTTCAAATAACCCACGGTAATGTGAACCATATAACATAAAAGAATCACCAGAGAAAATTAAGTTCGTAGATAAATGTAAATTAAATGCTTGATGAAGAAAATTTAGTGAATGATGGTCAAAGTGATAGTGCTCCCAACAAAACTTAACATGAAGTGGCCACCATCAATCGGTTGTAGAAAAGGCTTACCAGAAGGAGTGGACCCCACAAACATACGTTCAGAGGGTCAACCAGGCATAGGTAAGCCGCTGCAGACAGCGAATCCTCAGCAGCAATTCAAACGGAAACCTCAAGTTTCAATCCAAGATGAAAAACAGATTGTCCCTCCTATCCGGATATTCGATGAGGCTTACGGACAGTGCCCAATTAGGGCCAGGCGGTGTTGCCCGATGAATTGCAAAAAAATAATAAAAGGGAAAGAGAAGGTGCACCCCAGATGATGCATTTGGATGCGAAACGCGTCGGAAGACCCTACTGTTGCCATTTTTGATCATTTGACAAGCGCTGTTACACTCTTCTAAATGTAAGTGTTCTTACCTACATTAAAATACCTTTACATACAGTATTACACTATGTGCCTTCTCTTTCCTTTTTATTATTTTTTTGCAATTCATCGGGTAACACCGCCTGGCCCTAATTGGGCACTGTCCGTAAGCCTCATCGAATATCCGGATAGGAGTGACAATCTGTTTTTCATCTTGGATTGAAACTTGAGGTTTCCGTTTGAATTGCTGCTGAGGATTCGCTGTCTGCAGCGGCTTACCTATGCCTGGTTGACCCTCTGAACGTATGTTTGTGGGGTCCACTCCTTCTGGTAAGCCTTTTCTACAACCGATTGGTGGTGGCCACTTCACGTTAAGTTTTGTTGGGAGCACTATCACTTTGACCATCATTCACTAAATTTTCTTCATCAAGCATTTAATTTACATTTATCTACGAACTTAATTTTCTCTGGTGATTCTTTTATGATATATGGTTCACATTACCGTGGGTTATTTGAACATTTTCTTATCACGGAATAACATTTATCACGGTGGCTTAGTGAATATACTTGGCTCTTTCTATACTTTGTTGTGAAGTTCCACAGTTCTCTTGTTTATTCAGTGGTCATGCTGCTGCAATAATGGGGAATAAATGTTGGCCTAGGATTATTGGCAGCACTGAACAACAAGCCACCAACATAGTTCCATGCCACAGTGATAGGATCTAGATTTTTTATTTATTTTTTACAGGAACCAGCTAGTGATTGTGTTAAACTAAGAAGATGAGTATATATACCAAGTCAGATATACCCCTAGTTTGACTGTTCTCCTCCCAGAACTGGGGCAAGACCAGGCCATCGTATGGACTACCAGCAAGTGAAGAGGGCTATCTGTGGGGACATTGAGAGAACTAGGGAAAAGTTCCAACACAGTGTATGGTTCAGTCTTTGGTCATTTTAACGCGTATGTTTATTGTGTTATTTGGCGAGCCAGCCAAGAGGGGAGCCTGGCTTTGGAGGTCATTGAGGGAGCAAGGGCAGATGTCTAAAACTGATGTACAGGGCTCACCTTTGGTAAATTTGAACTTGTGTGCATTGTGTGATTTGGCCATGTACACTTTAACAGGAAAGGCAAGAGACTTCTTTGGTGCTGAAATTTGTTGTCCATGTGTACTTAGACTTATTGTAGTACTCGACTTTAGGCAGATGTAGGCAATCCTACTCCACCTTCCATCCATTACTAACAAAGTCTTTACAGGCAGTCCCCGAGTTACGAACGACTCCTACATACGAACGGCCTCAAATGCCGGCCACTTGTGCTCCACGCTGGTCCTGGATACCTTTCGAGCACCTCCGGACACATCCCACACTGCCGTACGATGTCCCAGATAACATAACAAGCGCCCGGAACATCCCACATCCATGCACAGGCGGCAGTTACACTTGGACCCCTTTCACACTGAGCCGCCCATAGCGTCAGCAGTAAAACGCCGCTATTTTTTCCGCAGACGCTATGGGCGGATTTGCGGCGAATTTCGGCCGCTAGCAGGGTGGTTTTATCCCCCCGCTAGTGGCTGAGAAAGGGTTAAAACTGCCCGCAATGCGCTGCTTCGCTGTCCCATTGATTTCAATGGGCAGCAGCGGTGGAGGAGCGGTAAACACACCGCTCCTTCTCCGCTCCAAAGATGCAGCTAGCAGGACTTTTTTTACCGTCCTGCTAGCGCAATGCTCCAGTGTGAAAGCCCTCGGGCTTTCACACTGGAGTGAATGTAACAGCTTTTTAAGGGCGGATTGCAGGCGCTATTTTTAATGCTATAGCGCCTGCAATACGCTCCAGTGTGAAAGGGGTCTTATGAACACTTAAGCCCTGTACACACGATCGGATTTCCTATGGTTTTTAAACCGATGAAGCTGACTTCCATCAGTCTTGCCTACACACCATCAGTCAAAAAACCGACCATTCCAAACGCCGTGACGTAAAACACTCCGATGAGCCGAGAGAAATGAAGTTCAATGCTTCTGAGCATGCGTCGACTTGATTCTGAGCATGTGTGGGTTTTTTATCCGATGGAGTTCCCCACAGACGATAGTAATTTGCTATCGGTTTTTTAACCATCGGATAAATTTAAAACATGTTCTATTTTTAAACACCGATGGGACCACACACGATCGGTTTGTCCGATGAAAACAGTCCATCGGTAAAACCTATCGTTTGTACACGGCTTTACAAATGCAGTGTTGCGACTTACGAACAACTTCGACTTACAAACAAACCTACAGTCCTTATTGTGTTCATAACTCGGGGACTCCCTGTATTTCCATTTTTATTGGTGTGTTTTAGCGCTGCCTTGGTATATACTTTCTTAATTTTACCTATTTTTTGTGTTTAAGGTTGTCACTGAAAATTTGTCCACCTAACAAGCTTTTCTTGAGTTTAGCGCTGCCTGTTTTAAAATAATTTAGCTAGTGATTGTACCTGTCATCAAAATAGTTCTAAACTTTTCTAAAATTAAATTCTCTACCTACTTAAATGTTTATCGTTGGGTTAATCCAGATTTATGTCGATGTACATTTCAGTAAAATAATTATGAATTCAATTTAAAGTGAAGCTAAATGAATAATAATTATAATAATAGTAATAATAATGAATTCACCCCCCTCCCCTTCTACAGCCAATCCAACTGACAAAAAAGTAGGCCAAGAGCAGCACATGGCATTCACCTAGTTAGCTCCAGAAAGCATTTTGGGGTGGATGCCCAGGTTATAATGGGAAAGCCCATAGATCCTTACATTCATACTTTACGGATATGGGCAAAATTGTTGGTACCTTTCCATGAAAAAAAAGGAATACACATTTTTTTTTTAAATAACTTGAAACTGGCCAAAGTAATTGGCATCCATCATGGTCTATTCCGTATTTAATAATAATTTGATTTTACTTTTAATTTTTGTTTGAACAGAATATTTAAAATATTAAGACAGATGAAATAGAATGGACAAAAATGATGGGTTCTTTAACCTAATATTTTGTTGCACAACCTTTTAGAGGCAATCACTGTAAACAAGCGATTTTCTATATCACTTCAGCGTCTGCCAGCAGGTAGATTGGCCCTATTCTTCTTACGCAAACTGCTTCAGCTGACTCAGGTTCATAGGATGTCTTCTCCAGACTGCATATTGTAGCTCTTTCCATAGATGTTCGATAGAATTCAGATCAGGGTGCATAGAAAGGATCCTCAGAATAGTCCTGTGTTTTGTTCTCTGCCATTTTGGGGTGCTTTTAGCTTTGTGTTTTGGGTCATTATCCTGTTGGAGGACCCATGACCTTGAACCGAGACAGAGCTTTCTGACACTTGGCAGTAATTTTTATTCCAGAATTCCTTAATAGTCTTGAGATTCTATCATTCAAGGCACTCTGCCATATGCAGCAAGGCTGCCCCAAAACAATATTAAGCCTCCTCCATGTATCACAGTAGGTACGGTGTTCTTCTTTTTTCTTCTTTTTGTTTTCTAAGCAGAATTATGACCATGATACATTTGGTTAATACATGGGACATTTTGGATAAGGAGGCCATGCGGGGGGAGGGGTTGTAAGTTGATTAATTTTGACTTTTCAGCTTCATACATTTTTATTTCAAATAAGTTGTAAAAACTTTGTCGGAATGTAAAACATTTGCAGCGGCACTTTAATAAACTTTAAGTGTAATAGGAGAAGATATAAACACTAATTTTAAACATTTTAATACATAGTATTTTGTAGCTTTATAGCTGGGTAGCTCAGTGCATACAACAGAGCTGTGTTAAATGTTGCACAAATCGATAGTTGCATTTGTGTTAAATTAATGGCGCTAATCTGTCAAGGGCTGTCCTGTTGGGTTTTGTAAATCCCAAATTATACCAGAAATAATTATACATTTTATACTCTAATTAAAAAAATAGGATTTTTATAACAGCTTACCTGTAAAATCCTTTTCTTGGAGTACATCACGGGACACAGAGCGACATAGTCATTACTAATGGGTTATATAGTTACCGTCAGGTGCTGGCACTGGCAACTTCCAAAACCGGAAGTACCCTCCCCTATATAAGCCCCTCCCATCCGGGAGCACCTCAGTTTTGTAGCAAAGCAATAAGTGTCCCCAAAGAGGGGTGGGAGCTCTGTGTCCCGTGATGTACTCCAAGAAAAGGATTTTACAGGTAAGCTGTTATAAAAATCCTATTTTCTTTCTCGTACATCACGGGACACAGAGCGACATAGTCATTACTAATGGGATGTCCTAAAGCAATGCCAAATGAGGGGGGGGATACACCATATATAAGCTGAGCGCTATCAGACATGAGGATCTTTTGCGGCCTGCAACACACTGCGCCCAAAGGCGACATCCTCCTGACTTCTAACGTCCACCTGGTAGGACCTAGTAAACGTGTGAACTGAAGACCATGTTGCGGCCTTACAGATTTGAGCCAGGGAGGCCTGGTGATGCACTGCCCATGAAGTTCCAACTGCTCTCGTGGAGTGCGCCCTAACTTTGAACGGAGGCGGTCTACTTTTCAAGCTATAGGCTTGTATTATGACCTGTCGAATCCACTTGGCTAAAGTAGATTTTGACGCTGCCTGACCCTTTCTGGGGCCTTCCGGCAGAATAAACAAAGTATCCGTTCTGCGAATCTGAGCAGTGGCTTTTAGATAAGCTTTAACTGCTCTTACTACATCCAAAGAATGCAATAACTTTTCCTCTACCGAAGTAGGTTTGGGGAAAAAAGAAGGAAGAACCACATCTTGGTTCAAATGAAACCTCGATACCACCTTAGGAAGAAAGGCTGGATGAGGACGTAACACTACTCTGTCCTTATGGATAACCAGATATGGCTCCTTACAGGACATAGCTGCTAATTCCGATACTCTTTTTAGCCGAACAAATGGCTACTAGAAAAATCAATTTCCTGGTAAGAAGCACCAAGGAAATATGCTGTAATGGTTCAAATGGTTGTTTCTGTAGAACCGACAGAACCAAGTTTAGATCCCATGGACATATGGGAATATTAACCGGAGGACTAATACGCATCACTCCTTGTATAAAGGCTTTGACTAGTGAATGCGAAGCCAAGGGCCTTTGAAAAAATATTGACAAGGCCGAAATCTGACCCTTGATAGTACTCAAGGCAAGTTTCCTATCTACAGCCCACTGTAGGAAGTCCAGAATCCTACCTATTACGTACTTATGTGGATGCCATTTCTTGGCCTCACACCACGCGATGTACGCCTTCCAGATTCTATAGTAGATCTGCCTGGATACCGGCTTCCTGGCATTGATCATGGTAGATACCACAGCATTAGAGAGCCCTCTCTTTTTTAGAATGTGGGCTTCAATAGCCAGGCCGTCAAACCTAGGGCTGGTAAGGAAGGGTGGTATATCGGTCCTTGCGAAAGCCGGACGACGTGGGAGAGTCCAAGGACTCCCCACTGAAATTTTACAATCTCCGCGTACCACGCTCTTCGGGGCCACGCTGGAGCCACCGGAATCACTGGTTTCTTTTCTACCCTGATTCTGCGGAGTAATCGAGGTAACCATTGTGGCGGTGTGAATGCATATATCAGCTTGAACTGATCCCCAGGGAACACTAGGGCATCCGAGCCGCAAGCTAGGGGATCCCTTGTCCGAGAGACAAACCTATCCCCCTTTGCGTTGAATCTGGATGCTAGAAGATCTACATCCGATGTTCCCCACCGCTGACATATTGTCCAGAAAACCTCGGGGTGAAGGGACCCTTCCTCTGGGCCTAATTGCTGGCGACTTAGAAAGTCCGCCTTCCAATTCTCCACTCCTGGAATGAATACCGCAGATATGGCTGGGACATATTTTTCTGCCCATCTCAGGATGTAATTTACTTCCCTTTGGGCTGCACGACTCCTGGTGCCCCCCCGATTGATATATGCCACTGCTGTGGCATTGTCTGATTGAATTCTGACAGGGGACCCTTGGAGTTTGGATGTCCATGCTACTAGGGCATACCGGGCTGCTCGTATCTCTAAGAGATTGATGGGCAGGGCCTTTTCTGCATCCGACCATCTGCCCTGGAGAGACTATTGCTCCAGTACTGCTCCCCAGCCTATAAGGCTGGCATCTGTAGTGACCACCTTCCAAGAAATCGGACTGAAGGATTTCCTTTTTTCCAGATTCTGGGGAACCAACCACCAACGGAGGCTCTTGCGAACGGAAGGGGACAAGGACATTGTAAGTCTAGGGCCTGAACTTTTTTGTTCCAGGCTGACAGTATGGCCCCTTGCAAATTCCTTGAATGGAATTGACCGTAGGGTACTGCTTCGAATGATGCCACCATTTTTCCCAGCAGCCTCATATACAGGCGTATGGACGGCTGTCTTTTTTGTACCCACTAAGTGGATCAAACCTTTCAAAGACAACACCTTTCCTCGAGGCAAGAATATTTTTCTCTGGCCTGAATCCAACCTTAGCCCCAAGTATTCCAGACTTTTGACTGGTTTTTAGGGCTGACTTGTCTCGGTTGATAATCCAACCGTGAGATTCCAGATACTTGATCGTCTTGTGAACGACCACGTCTAGTTTTTTCACTGAGTGGTCTATCAGCAACAAGTCATCCAGATATGCCATTATCATTACACCTTGTGTTCTTAGATTGGCCAATAAAGGGCCAGAATTTTTGTAAACACTCGTGGTGCTGTGGCCAAACCGAAGGGTAAGGCTCTGAACTGAAAATGGCGCCCTTCTACTGCAAAGCGTAGAAATTTTTGGTGGACTGGAAAGATGGGAATGTGCAAATAAGCATCTTTGATGTCGATCGTGGCTAACCAATCCTCCCCTTGTAGGGCAGTGGCCACCGATCGGATCGACTCCATCGGAAAGTCCTGATATACAGGAATTTGTATAGCCCTTTTAGAATTATTATGGGCCTCCCGTCCGCGTTTGCTTGGGGACTGTAAAGAGGTTTGAGTAAAACCCGAACCCTCATTCTTCCAGGGGAACCTCCATAATTACTCCTTGGAGCAATAGTTGTTCTAGTGCCAACAGGAGGGACTCTCTCTTCCGGGGATCCCTTGGCACGTTTGACCTCAAAAATGGGAAGGAGGAGAGTCTTTTAACTCCAAACTGTATCCCAAACCTACTGCGGAGAGCACCTATCTGTCTTGATCGTGTCCCGCCAGGTCTCTTGCGAACAACTGGAGTCCTCCCCCCACCCGACTGAGTGGGGGCTTCAATGAATTTAACTTTGGGGGAGGTTTTGTACCTCCCCTGACCCAGGGTTTCTCATTACCCTGCTACTGTCCCTGTTTTTTACCCCCGGGATTTGACCGAGGAGGCCGTCGGAACTGTTACACAGCCGATGCCCCAGGGACTGGAGAAGCAGGCCTCTTAAAGAGGGACCTCTAACTCTGCTTTTAACCGGCAAGAGCGTATTTTTACCGCTGGAAATTTTCTGGATATATTTGACCAGGTTTTCCCTGAATAAGCGTTCACCATGAAATGGGACGCTAACCAGCCATTCTTTACAGGGAGCTTCAGCAGACCAGTTTCTGAGCCATAGGAGCCTACGCATATGTACTATAGACAGCGTAAGGCGGGAGGCCTGATGGACTGAATCCTCTATGGCGTCAACCGCAAAGCCTAAGGCTCTAGGTAGATCAGCTAGGGCAAAGCCTGCTGATCTGTCAAGTCCCTCAAGACCTGTTTCAACTGATCCTTTACTGCTTAGCAGACCCCAATAGCTGCTACTGCTGGTTGTATCACCAAGCAGATTTTCATAAGGACTCCAATCTTTTATCTATTGGGTTCTTGAACATTTGGACATTATCCACTGGACATGTCAGTGATTTATACATACAAGAGATGGCTGCGTCCACTGTAGGGACCTTCCATTTTTTTTTTTTTTTTTTTTTTGATGAACTTATCCTCCATGGGATAGACCACCGGAAATCTCTTGGGGGAATAAATATTTTCTCAGGACGTTCCCAATCCTGGTAAATGAGCCCTTTCAGTAAAGGGTGAAGTGGAAAAGAACAAACAGTCTGGGGGCTTCTAGCGACCCCAACGAGGATACAGTAGTGGTTGATGGTTCCGCAAGGTGCATTTTTAAATGCTGATCGGACCATGTTAGTCAGAGACTGAACCCATAATCTTTCAGCTTAAGATGCTGAGAAAAGGTTCCCCCACTGTTGATTCCTCTATAACAGAATCAACCTCATCCTGATCCCCTTCAGGCAGGTCGATCCCTGTATGGGACTGTTGCTCTGCTAACAGGCACTCTGAAGGAGGAGACGGAGATCGGACGTGCTTTCCCTGACAGGGAGGCAGCGATAAATGTTGACAATCTCTCTCTAATCCTCCCAGAGCTGAGGAAAATCCTCCTCTGTTACATACACAGGAGCAGGTGACTGAGGACAGCCACAGTACCAAGTACCCCTGCGGGGTCTCTACGGTCACTTACCTCTGAACTTCAGGGGAGACTGGTGCAGCAGGAGTATGCCCAAGATCCTCAGAGCCCGATGAGACCCCCTTCGCTTCCTGGAAGATTCAGTTCCGGAGCTACTGGACGGCATATTCCTAAGCCTAAAGCTGAGGTATTCCAGCCGTAATACACCACTTTTACTGAGAATAGTCTAGCACAATTGCTGCTATATCACAGTTGGTGTCTACTAATGTGCCTTTCTAGGGGATGCCTGTATCAACCGCTTGCTGTATGCCTTTAAATGTTGCCAGCTCTGTCTCTGTACTTCATAGCCAGCTTACTGCAATAATGTGGCTTTTTAAAAACCTGCTGGGACGCCCGCACATGCGCAGAAGCGCTGCGGCGCGCACAGAGCGTCATCCCCCAGGCCCCGCCCCTTTTTCCGGCCACCTCTATATATAGAGGCGCGTGCACGCGCGCGGCCACGTGCGGCCACGTGCGCCTCGGCGCTAATTTTCAAACATGGAAACCAGGGACAGGAGCCAGGGCCCCCTTTGCCGCAGGCCGGGGGATAGACGAACACTGCAACATGGCAGAGGAAACAGTTTCCTGTAGGAGAACTCACCAGCTGCCTGGACTTTGCTCTCTGAGAAGAAACTAGTCCATATGACAAGAAAAACATTCCACAGCGGCCTCTAGTGGACAAACACAGGTACCGCAGTTTAATATACTAAACATATATAAAAAAACATTCTTTTTTTTTTTTTTTCTTGACCACCATTAAAAATTATTACATTTTTTTAGTAGTTACAGGCATGCACAGATATTAGCGGGAATACCGTTAGGTAACAGACAGAAAGACAAATTAGGCTTGGGGGTCCCCCAATAGAACCAAGTTCCTGGGGGCCCCCACTTACCTGTTCCCCGCCGCAGGACTTTGTTTGGTCCACAAAAGCCCAAACTTCACCTATCACGGCAGGCATTGTAATCAAACCTTCAGGGACCGGGTTCCCAAGGATTCCACTCCCCTGGACCTGTATAGCACCCTGCACAGAAAACATCTTGGTCGTGGGTATGACCAGAGCTCTGGATCCCAGGGTCCAGCTCTCCTAAGAGAAGCATTACAGGCAGAACCTTGCTCTTCTCTGCAAGGCCCGGGTACCGACCGTTTAGCTATGAAGCTTTTTTGGTCGGATCCGGAATAGCTTACTGAGGCCCAAAAGAACCTGTACGCAAGCTCAGTGAAAAACACATGTTTCTTCTTGGCCAACACCTTAGACACTGGCAAAAAACTGAGGTGCTCCCGGATGGGAGGGGCTTATATAGGGGAGGGTACTTCCGGTTTTGGAAGTTGCCAGTGCCAGCACCTGACGGTAACTATATAACCCATTAGTAATGACTATGTCGCTCTGTGTCCCGTGATGTACGAGAAAGAAAATAGTTTATTCCCAGTCCTGACTCTCTAATTGTTGGGGGGTTCTTTGTTTTCTGCTGTAGATACAGCAATTTAGGCCAGCCATGAGTGTGAAGGTGGGTGGGAAGATGCTTTGCAAGAAACGATGGTCAGGTAGATGCTTATCAGTCTTCTGTAGTGTTAAATCTGTTGCCCTTTCCTGTGCAATTCATTCAGCAGACTAAAGCAGAGTCCGTGAGTTAAGAGGAGAAAAGATTTTTCCAGATCTTACAGAGATTCTTCAACTAATTGAAAAGGCTTTGTATGTGATAAGCTTCTTTGATGTTGGAAGTTCTTATTATTGTCCTTTGACATACCCCCAGTTTGACTATTCTCATCCCAGAACTGGGGCAAGATCAGGCCATCTTATGGACTACCAGCAAGTGGAGAGGGCTATCTGTGGGGAGAACTAGGGCAAAGTTCCAACGCGGTGTATGGTTCAGTCTTTGGTAATTTTAACACGTTTGTGTATTGTGTTATTTGGCGAGCCAGCCAAGAGGGGAGCCTGGCTTTGGGGTCATTGAGGGAGCAAGGGCAGAAGGCTTAAATTGATGTACAGGGGGTCGCCTTTGGTAACTTTGCACTTGTGTGCATTGTGTGATTTGGCTGTGTACACTTTAACAGGAAACGCAAGAGACTTTGGTGCTGAAATTTGATGTCCATGTTTACTTAGACTTATTGTCTAAGTAGGCAATCCTACTCCACCTTCCATCCATTACTAATAAAGTCTGAATTTCCATAGAGAGACATATTTAGACACTAAACACATTTACAGCTGCATAGTTCAGTAGCAGCTGCCCTTTCAGAACTGTAACAAAAGGCACTAAATGTCTCTTATAAAGGACTTATGTCAATCTTGGCATATTTATGTAGCATATACAGTACTTAACCTAAGCCCCATTTCGATCCAGCGATGTTGCACGAGAGACTCTGCTGTCCGCGACTCTCCCTCCGCATTGGCTGAGACAGCAACGAAGCGCCATTGGCTCCCATTGCTGTCAAAGTCGGTGAGCCAATGAGGAAAGAGGCACTGCAAACACGGCAACGTGTACCTGCCGCTGTGTTGGGGAGATTTGCCATCAAATCCTGATTTGGACAATACGTGATGTGAATTCTCCCCAGAAGGGGACACGGACCACCGATAAAAACCTGACAGGGGTTCTGACTCTTCCCCACTCAGTAAAAAAGCGTTGACTGCAGTTGGCCTTTAAATGTAGCTGTTATTAATGCAGGTACACCTATAGTGGTGCAACTCTTGCAAATTTTATTTTCTTTATACGTTTGCCTGGACCTTTGTTTGTCTCAAAGCATGCTGGGAAACAAAGTTTAAAATTGAATATGTATTGTTGTCTGTATAGTTTTGCAGCTTCTTACAAAATTTATTACAGAAATATTATATTACTAAAGGTAATGTGAATTAATATATCTGTACAGAAAGCCTTACTGTTCCTTTTTGTAGTGCTGTGATGTATGTATGTACATATATATAAATATATTTCTATTTATAAGTCTTCAATAGTATTTGGGAATTATGACGTTAAACAGAAGTCCGTTCCACCCCAAAACTGATAGTTCATTGCTTGAATCGCCTAGTGGATGCTGGTCTCTGTAGCCCCCCAAGGTCAGATTTTCTCTTTTTTTTTTTTTTTTTTATTGCAGGGGCTCCCAACTTTACCCATTGCTACAGGTGTCATTACTTACTGGGTTTTATGCCAAACCCAAGTCCAGTTTGCCCCACTCTTAGCTGCTTTTTTTCCACCTAAACAATATTGTACACATACCTTTTTTCCCTGAGGTCTTCAGTCTAGTTGAATCATGGGTTCTTTGCTTCCCCTATTCTGAAGACTGCCAAGAACATCTCTACATATAGAGTCTCTGCAGAATAATCTTATGAGCCCAGTTTGACTTGATGATGTCCACCAGGGGACATGTCCTTCACACCGTAGGCTTTACTGGAAGAGGGTTAAATGGCACCTCCTTGAAACAAACAAAATATTCAGGCGCTATACAAATGATACTCAGATAAAATTAGGGAAACACAATCCTTCGCAGCTCGGAGGACAAAACTGGAGCACCATAGAGGTGCCCAAATATGGAATACAAACACAAAGTCCTCCATCGCTATTCACTGAGGAACTTTGTGTTTGTAGCACCTCCTTGAAGAGTACCATTGATGGATCTTAGACCCCATTCACACCTCTTTTCACATTGTGATTGTGGTACCATTTTTTCCTAATGGAACCCCCAAAGTCAGCAGACACCAAAAAAGGTGCAGTAGCTACTTTGAAATGCATAAGACAGCCCATTCAAGGCATACTGTTGCACGAAAATAACGCACACATGCATGTCACACCAGTGCTCCCCATACAACTGGGCTTGCTTAAGGGGGCATTAAAAAGGAGGAGCGGCCATCACTGGCAGGGGGACTGCCAAAGTGGAGGTAAGGCACTATCGTTGCACAGAGCAGGTAAGTATACCCTCCTTTTTTATTTTAGAAAATAAAAAAAATATTTGTTAATATCACTTTCAACATGCCAGCAACATCAATTGAGCAAATCTGCTTGTTGGAGGCCTGGATGGATGTGAGCATCTGGCAGGGCTCTAAAACCTCCAATACCCATTCAACAGTGAAATATCAACTTTGGGTGGATTTGGCTTTTGAATTTTCTCTCTCATTGCACATTGTTAACATCAAAGACCTTCTATTTCACATCAATACTTTATCTAATGTTTGGAGTAACCCTGCAGATTTTATTTTTACATGTTGTAACTGAAAGCTGAGTATTTTATATTTTATTTTTTTACATCTTGTTCTATGTCTTTCCCAAATGTCTTTGTAAATTTATCATGCCAGATTCATGTTATGTGAAGAATACACTCGTATGTTTTGCCTATATATTTTTAATTAATAAAGAATATTTTTGGAAGTCTGCTTTCTCTGAAATTTGGATCATTATTTTCTGTCTTGCTACATTAGACCAACAGAGAATTTGGTTGCATCTTCACATTTACCTTCTTTACTCATGAAAAATGATGCAACTGGTATTGAATTTTGCATGGGACAAAAAATGGAACTAAAAGTATAAACGTTCTATAATAAAACAGCTACAATAAAAGGTAATATACTATATAGTCTAATCATAATGTGCACAACGCTCAGGCAATTGATGAGCTGCTGACCGCTGCAGGTGCTCGCCCTGGATTGCCACCGTGAATACACAGATGAAGGAAAAGGGATGGCCGCACACCACAACAGAATCAAAGCCTTGAAAAATCTTTATTTCTTTTTCATACATCATGGGACACAGAGTCAGGCTAATATTCATTACCTGCTGGGTTATACTCTATCTCCAGGTGAATGGATACTGGTAGACCAAAGGTCTTCAGACAGGAAGTGAAACACTATATAACCCCTCCCATACAGGAAGTACTTTTGTTTTTTACCAGTGTCTGCAAGGTGGATGACATGGTTCGTTTGAGCTCTCTGAGCGCCAGGTCTCTAGTCCCACAAATGGTTCCAAAATGAATCAAGCGATTGACCGATTGGATCCATTTGACACAGGCTTTTATGCTTAGGTAATTGGTACCCGAGCCTTCGCAAAGAACACTCAAATTCCTGCAAAGTTTTGTCTGTAATGCGGCCTCCGGGCGCTGGACCCTGCGAAGTGGAAATCCTGGACACTACAGCGCTAAGGCATTTCCTGCAGGGTGCTGTACAGGTCCAAGGGAGTGGACCCTAAACATGAAAAGGGTACCCAGTCCTTGAAGGTCCAAGTGACAGGAACCCGCCGTAATGGGTGAAGATTGGGCCCTTAGTTTCTAAGTGGCTCTGCTTCCGGACGGGTAAGTGAAACCCCTTTATTTATTATTGTGGGATGTCCCAGTGATTGTAACAATCAGTCAAGCTAGTTAAAGGCTGGATACCTGTGTGCGGTGACCAGACGGGGGAGTTTTGGGCTAGCTGTGGGTGTTTGCAAAGTGTACCTTTTTTTTTTTTTGCTCATGTCTGGCTGTTTTTTACCTGTATGATAACGCACGATCGTTCGTGGCGCACGTGCATTTGCAGAAGCGCCGCTGGACTTAGCAGTTTGTTTGTTGGCCATGTTGCACGCGGCTTCGGCACACATGCGCAGTGGCCTTATCTGGGCGCACAAAGATTTTCTCCAAACGCGAATACAGTCACGCCCGTCCGCCGGGACCGCGCATCTGCGTGCGCACAAACGTTCCGGCGCACACCCAGCTTATTTAAGCTGTGTAGGCTGAGCATGCAGTGCTTCCAGGCAGCTGTGGGACAGAAGGGCAGCAACCCTCTCAGGCTGAGAACTTCTCCTCCTGGATAAGAACAGAGCTACATTAGGCTCAAAATTATTTATGCACCACTCCTGGTAACCTTCCCTCAGGGATTGGCTGAGACTACATAAATATTCAGGTTGCTGATTTGGTTTTCCAGACCAGATAAGTGAGGAGATGGCCAGCTGTTTTGCCTTGCATGTCTTGTAAAAGCTGATAACAGCAATGAAAAGTCTAAGCCCCTATTCACACTTGACTTGGTCGCATATATTTTTTTTCATTCATTTTTAACCACTTAAGGACCGCAGCCTGTACATATACGTCAGCAGAATGGCACGGCTGGGCACAAGCACGTACAGGTACGTCCTCTTTAAGATGCCCAGCCGCGGGTCGCGCGCCGGCGCGCTCGCCACTTGGTCCTGAGCTCCTTGACCGTGCCCGCGGGACCCGATCGCCGCCAGTGTCCCGCGATCGGGTCACAGAGCTGAAGAATGGGGAGAGGTAAGTGTAAACAAACCTCTCCCCGTGCTTCCTAGTGAGACTATCAGTAATCGTCCGTTCCCTGTCATAGGGAACGACTATCAGTGACGTCACACACCAAGCCACGCCCCCACACACTAAGAATCACACATTAGGTCACACTTAACCCCTTCAGCGCCCCCTACAGGTTAACCCCTTCACTGCCAGTGTAATTTTCACAGTAATCCGTGCATTTTTATAGCACTGATCGCTGTAAAAATTACAATGGTCCCAAAATAGTGTCAAAAGTGTCCGATGTGTCTGCCATAATGTCGCAGTCACGATAAAAATCACTGATCGCCGCCATTATTAGTAAAAAAAAAAATATTATAGCAAAAAGTAAAAAATGCATTTTTTTCAAAATTGTCGCTCTATTTTTGTTTATAGCGCAAAAAATAAAAACCGCAGAAGAGATCAAATACCACCAAAAGAAAGCTCTATTTGTGGGAAAAAAGGGACGCCAATTTTGTTTGGGAGCCACGTCGCATGACCGCGAAATTGTCAGTTGAAGAGACGCAGTGGCGAATCGCAAAAAGTGGCCTGGTCCTTGTAGCTACAAAATGGTCCGGGGCTTAAGTGGTTAAACACAAAGTGCCATACAGGGGCTTATTTGGGGTAGGATCAAGTGTTTTTGGTCCCATCCATTTTTATTATTGGAGAACCTGAAAAATGTGCTCCCTTTTTAAAGTCAATGGGACCAAAAAAAAAATTCTGTTTCAGAAGTACCTGATGTGCCTTTTTGATTCAGGCAATGAGCTACAGGCTCAAATGGGAACATGGGAACCACTTCTGAAGATAACCTTCCCCAAAATATGGGAACTGCAAGAGCTTTGTATTGTTGTTTGGACTCCACAACATATCTTATGAGAACGGGCAAGTTGAAGTGGACCGTACACTAAAATGGTTAGGTCCACCTTTTATTTTTTTTATTTAACCACTTAAGCCCCGCCGCGTGACTATATACGTCCTCTATTTGAAGAGGGGTATCAATTTACGCAACGTAACAACATCTTTCACAATATAAAAAAAAAATTGGGCTAACTTTACTGTTGTCTTATTTTTTTATTAAAAAAAGGGAATTAAAAAAAAAAAAAAAAGTGCGCTTGTAAAACCGCTGCGCAAATACGGTGTGACAAAGTATTGCAATGACCACCGTTTTATTCTCTAGGGTGCTAGAAAAAAAATGCATAATGTTTGGGGGTTCTAAGTAAATTTCTGGCAAAAAAAAATAGTTTTTAACGTGTAAACACTGAGTCTGAAAATCAGGCTTGGGGCTTAAAGCGGAGCTCCGCCGGAAAAAAAATTATTAAAAGCCAGCAGCTACAGCTACAGCAGCTGCTGGCTTTTAATATTTGGACACTTACCTGTCCTGGAGTCCAGCGACATCCGCAGCAGAGGACGAGCGATCGCTCGTCGCTCTGCTGCTCCCTCCGCCATCCTCGCTGAGGGAACCAGGAAGTGAAGCCCTGCGGCTTCATGCCGGTTCCCTACGGCGCATGCGCGAGTCGCGCTGCGCCGTTCTGATTGGTGCTCCTGTGTTCTGGGAGCCGAGTGTCTCCCAGAACACTACGGGAAGTCTGGGGGAAGTGACGTCACTCCCGCAGATTCCCGGAGAGAGGACTCCCGGATGTGGGTGAAAATACCTGTCTTAGACAGGTATCTTCACCCCCCTCCCCCCTGAAAGGTGTCAATTGTGACACCGGAGGGGGGGAGGGTTCCGATTAACAAAAGTGAAAATTTAGGGTGGAGCTCCACTTTAAGTGGTTAAGGCCTCCTCCCCATTTCAAAATGCTGAAAAATAAAACCTGTGAGGAGCAAAAAATGTACCATATCCCTACTTCCTGCAGTGGTGCCTAAGTGATATCTGCATCCTTTAGGCAATATCTCTGTGCATACCAATTTGCCCAGATCTCAGGAGAAGAAGCTAATGCACTGCGTTGTACCAGCATCTCACAAGATTTGGGGTTTTTGGGATATTGTCCAAAAGATGCTGATGTCACCCCCCTGCAACACAGAAATCGGGGAAAACAAAGCATTTTGACTTTTGTGGCTGTAGTTAGGTTACCAGTAAGCCTTTTGGATTATTGTCAGAGACCGAAACAAATTCACACAACCGCATAACTTATCTGCAGTTTGTGTCCTTGGAGAACTTTACACCTGGGACTTCAGTTCCGAAGGTAACACCAGTGTTAAATAGTCACTATGGTGTCCAATATGCAATATGTCCTCAGTATATGCCACATTAGGAAAACTCTGCAATTTTCCTGCATATAGGCTCCAGAATTTCAATGAACTCTACCTAATTATTCTTGGTTTAAGGACATAAATGTCACCTCTCAACTGGAATGCTAGTTAGAGGGGTTGTAGTTTTTTTTAGGAAAATTGCGTAGTACACCTTGTTTCTTGCAGGAGCAGTTCTTTTAGATTTTCCTCATGAATCACCCTGACAATCCTAGCATGTTAAACATACCTCCCAACCGTCCTGGATTCCGCGGGACTGTCCCGGGGTCCCACAGGTCTGTGCTGAAGTCCCAAAGCCCAATGCCGAAACAAGTTCCAGCAGTGTGCTCCACTCAGTTGGATATCCTCAATGAATGCACCCAGTGAGGATTCCTTCATGCCTGCGCTCTCGCTTCTCCCCCCCCCCACTTCAATCTTCTCAGTCATTGGTTGTTAGGACTGACGTTCGTCCTAGCAACCGATGACATGCTTTGCAGGCGCCCACTCTGCCACCTGACTCTGGCTCCCATTTACTGCCTCCCAGCATCTCCCGACACTGCACCCATGGATGATCATGTCAGGCGCTACAGCTGCAGCATGGGTTAAATGTCTCCTCCACTGGCTCCCATGTATTGCTCCAATTTAATGTTCCTTTCCCCCCCATGTAATGTGCCCTGCTCCCATGTAACGTGTCCTTCACCCATGTAATTTATCCTGCTTCTTATGTAACATTCCCTGCTCCCATGTAAGGTTCCCTGTCCCCATGTAACGTTTTCTGCTCCCATTGTACTTTGCCCTGCTTCCATGTAACGTGTCATGTGCCCTGCTCTCGTCTAGTTTTCCCTGCTCTCGTCTAGTTTTCCCTGCTCTCATGTAATTTATCCTGCTCTCATGTAACATGCCCTGCTCTCATGTAAGGTTCCCTGTCCCTGTCCTGGGGGAGATTAGAGAGCTGAATGCATGGCTAAAGACCTGGTGTAGGGAGGAGGGATTTGGGTTTCTAGAGCACTGGGCTGACTTTTCATTGGGGTGCAACCTATATGCTAAAGACGGTTTGCACTTGAATGGAAGGGGGTCTGCTGTGCTGGGGGAGAGGTTTATGGGAAGGCTGGAGGAGTATTTAAACTAGGTTTGAGGGGGGAGGGTGAACTAGAATTACATCGGGCACACAGGTCAGTTAGTGGTCAGACATTAATGGAGAGTGGAATGGGGATAGATGGGGGGAGGGTTATGGCAGGTGACAAGAAAGTTCCCATGTTGCAAACAGCCATTGGAAACTATAGTGCCATTTGTACTACTAAAAATTATATGAAAAACACCAGAGAAAAATGTAATACATTAAAGTGTTTGTTCACCAATGCCAGAAGTCTGCCAAGCAAAATAGGTGAGTTGGAAGCTCTGGTGCATGAGGAGAGCTATGACGTAATCGGTATTGCTGAAACGTGGCTTCAATCGTCACATGACTGGATTATTAATATTCCTGGCTATGCACTCTTTCGGAGAGACAGGGCAAAAAGGAAAGGTGGCGGGGTCTGTCTCTATGTGAGAAGTGATCTCAAAGCGAGTGTGAAAGAGGACCTGGTTGATGGAGAGTGTGATGAGACTGAAGCATTATGGGTGGAACTGCATACAGATGTGCGTAGTTCAAAGTTAATCATTGGAGTTTGTTATAGACCACCCAATGTTAATGAGGAGGTGGAGACTCAGCTCCTTGCACAGATGGAAAGGGCTGCAAGGGCTGGGACGGTGATAATAATGGGGGATTTTAACTACCCAGAAATTGACTGGAGTAATGGCACTGCTGGGACAGTTAAAGGGCAAAAATTTATAAGCCTATTGCAGGACAATTTTATGGTCCAGTTTATTGAGGCCCCAACTAGGAATGATGCTCTGTTGGACCTGGTAATCTCAAACCATGCAGAGCATATTACTAATGTTCAGATAAAGGAACACCTGGGTAGCAGTGACCATAACATGATTTCATTTGATGTTAGCTGTAAGCAAGAAATACATGCAGGAAGGATAAAAACACTTAATTTCAATAAAGCAAATTTTCCAAGGATGAGGGCTGCTCTCCAGGACTTAGACTGGGAAGGAATATTGGCATCAATGGGCACAGAACAGAAATGGGAATTCTTCAAAAAGACTGTTTGTGAACTCACTGCAAAGTATATTCCCATGGGCAATAAGTTTAAAAGGCTAAAAAATAAAACCTATGTGGCTCACAGTTAAAGTTAAAAAAGCTATAAACAATAAGAAAAGAGCTTTTAAAAAATATAAAAATGAGGGAACACTAGTGTCGTTTAAATGTTACAAAGAATATAACAGGATATGTAAAAAGGAAATCAAGGATGCAAAAATTCAAAA
The DNA here is from genome assembly GCA_029206835.1 of Rana muscosa. Taxonomy (NCBI): domain Eukaryota; kingdom Metazoa; phylum Chordata; class Amphibia; order Anura; family Ranidae; genus Rana; species Rana muscosa. The sequence continues at coordinate 212,236,529 of CM055126.1, forward strand.
TGAACGACAGATTGCAAAAGATAGGACAAACCCCAAAAAATTATTCAAATATATTAATAGTAAAAAGGTCAAGTCTGAGCATGTAGGCCCTTTACAAAATAATCTAGAGTGGGTGACTGGGGACAAAGAGAAGGCTAATTTATTAAATACTTTCTTCAGTTCTGTGTATACAAAGGAGCATGGGGGAGCTCATGTCCATAATGGGGGTGGTAGTGACACAGCCCCAAATCCACAATGGCTCAAAAGTGATATGGTCCAGAAATATTTAGACAGAATAAAGGTGGATAAAGCACCTGGACCAGATGACATACACCCACGGATCCTAAAAGAATTGAGCTCTGTAATTTCAAAGCCATTGTATCTAATTTTTAGGGACTCATTAATGACAGGAATAGTACCACTGGATTGGCGAAGGGCCAATGTGGTGCCTATATTTAAAAAGGGAACAAAGTCTTTACCAAGTAACTATAGACCTGTTAGTTTAACTTCTATAGTTGGGAAAATACTGGAGAGATTAATAAAAGACCACATAGATGAGTTCTTGCTGGAAAAAAACTATTTAAGGAACAGACAGCATGGATTCATGAAAGACAGAAGTTGTCAAACAAACCTGATTTATTTTTATGAAGAGGTAAGTAAGACCTTGGACAGAGGCGTGGCAGTGGACGTGGTATACTTGGATTTTGCAAAAGCGTTTGATACAGTTCCCCACACACGGCTCATGTGTAAGGTAAAGTCTACAGGATTGGAAATATCAGGTTGTAAATGGATAGAAAACTGGCTAAAAGACAGAATTCAGAGAGCAGTAGTTAATGATTCTTACTCTGAATGGTCCAAGGTTATCAGTGGTGTACCCCAAGGTTCAGTGCTGGGACCCTTACTTTTTAATATGTTTATAAATTCTATTGGGTCTGAGATCAAAAGTAACATTTCTGTCTTTGCAGATGACACCAAGCTATGCAGTGGAATAACGTCCTTACAGGATGTCGCCAATTTACAAGCCGACCTCAATGCTCTGTCTAATTGGGCGACTATGTGGCAGATGAGGTTTAATGTTGATAAATGTAAAGTTATGCACTTGGGGGCTAAGAATATGAATGCATCATACATACTAGGGGGAGTACAACTGGGGGGATCCGTAGTGGAGAAGGATCTGGGGGTTTTGGTAGAGCATAAGCTCAATAATAACATGCAATGCCAAGCTGCGGTTTCCAAAGCGAGCAAAGTCCTTTCTTGTATTAGGAGAGGTATGGTCTCCAGAGAGAGAGACGTCATCTGTACAAATCATTAGTAAGGCCTCATCTGGAATATGCAGTTCAGTTTTGGGCCCCAGTTCTCAAAAAGCATATCGGGGAACTGGAGAAAGTGCAGAGAAGGGCAATCAAACTGATAAGAGGCATGGAGGAGCTCAGCTATGAAGAAGGATTAGAGGAACTGAATTTATTCACTCTTGAGAAGAGGAGAATAAGGGGGGATATGATCAACATGTACAAATATATAAAGGGGCCATATAGTGAACTTGGTGATGAGTTATTCACTTTACGGTCAACACAGAGAACAAGGGGGCACTCTTTACGTCTAGAAGAAAAAAGATTTCATCTCCAAATGCGGAAAGGTTTCTTCACAGTAAGAGCTGTGAAAATGTGGAACAGACTCCCTGCAGAGGTGGTTCTGGCCAGCTCAGTAGATTGCTTTAAGAAAGGCATGGATACTTTCCTAAATGTACATAATATAACTGAGTACTAACAGTTCTAGGTAAAGTTGATCCAGGGTAAATCCGATTGCCTCTCGGGGGATCAGGAAGGAATTTTTTCCCCTGCTGTAGCAAATTGGATCATGCTCTGCTGGGGTTTTTTGCCTTCCTCTGGATCAACTGTGGGTATAGAATTGGATATATGGGATTGTACGATATTTTTTTATTTTATTTTAGTTATTTTTTTATGGTTGAACTGGATGGACTTTGTCTTTTTTCAACCTGACTAACTATGTAACTGTCCCCATGTAATTTACCCTGCTCCCATTGTACTGTGCCCTGCTCCCTGCTCTCATTGTACTGTGCCCTGCTCTCATTAAATTTTTCCTGCTTACATGTAGCATGCCCTGCTCTCATGTAAGGTTCCCTGACCCCATGTAACGTGCTCTACTCCCATTGTATTGTGCCCTGTTCCCATGTAATGTGCCCTGCTCCCATGTAACGTGCCCTGCTCCCATGTAACGTGTCCTTTTCCCAGTGTAATGTGCCTTGCTCTCGTCTAATTTGCCCCTGATCCCATGTACTTTAGCCTGCTCCCAAGTAATGTGCCCTGCTCTCATCCAAGTTGCCCTGCTCCCCTGTAATTTAACCTGCTCCCCTGTAATTTAACCTGCTCCCCTGTAATTTACCCTGCCCTCATCTAGTTTGCTCTGCTCCCATGTAATATACCCTGCCCCATGTAATATGCCCAGCCTCCATATAATGTACCCTGCCCCCATGTAATGTGCCCTGCCTCCGTGTAATGTGCTGTGTTCCCATGTAATGTGCCCTTCTGTCATGTAATGTTCCATTCTCTCATGCAATGTGCCCTGCCCTTTGTAATGTGTCCTGCTGTGTGCCCCATAATGTGAAATGTTCCCATGTAATGTGCCCTACTGCTCCCCGTGTAATGTGCCCTGCTCTCATGCAATGTGCCCTACACCATGTAATGTGCCCTGCTCTCATGTACTGTTCCATGCTCTCATGCAATGTGCCTTACACCATGTAATGTGCCCAGCCCTGCTTCTATTTAAGGTGCCCTACTCTTATGTAATGTCTTTCTCGCATGTAATTTGCCCTGCTCCCATGTAACATGCCTGGCTCTCATGTAAGGTTCCCTGCCCCCATGTAACGTGCCTTGTTCCAATGTAAGGTGCCCTGCTCCCATGTAGTTTACCCTGCTCCCATGTAATGTGCTCTTCACCAATGTAATTTACCCTGCTCCCATGTAATGTGCTCTTCACCAATGTAATTTACCCTGCTCTCATGTAAGGTTCCCATGCCCCCATGTAACTTGTCCTGTTCCCATGTAATGTACCCTGCTCTCATGTAGTTTACCCTGCTCTCATGTAATGTGCCCTGCTCCCATGTAATGTATCCTGACTGACAATGGTCAGCTTTTATACATTTACGTAAAACCTTTATCCCAAAAAAGTGTCAACTGGCGTTCAGCTTTAATTTGTAGGTCAAGTCCATCTAAATGTGCGGCGTAATCTAACACCACCCTCTCCACAGGCTGACAAAGCTGTTGTTTCAAAGAGTGAAGCCACCCTAGAATGGGAAGTGTGTTACTGTCAAGATAACTAGGTAAGAATAAGAAAAGGAAGGTGCGCCAAACTAAGTGCAGTATTGCAATTTTAATAGCAAATAATAAAAACAGCCAAAAGGCTACTCACAGGATGGTAGAATATATGAGGCATATATAAGGTAAGAATGGTCCGGGGTCATCTGTGGCAGTCTGCGGGGATGGTGTAGATCCCAGATGAAGAAGGAGCTGGAGACAGGTCTGCGGTGTCAGCAGGGAGAGTCTATGGCATCCAGGCGCCGAGGACGTGCGTGGTGTAACCTTTCTAATACACAGCAGAGACCAGGAAGATGCACTCAATGTGCGCTTCAGCGTGGAGCAGGGAGAGGTCTGCGGTGTCAGCAGGGAGAGTCTATGGCATCCAGGCGCCGAGGACGTGCGTGGTGTAACCTTTCTAATACACAGCAGAGACCAGGAAGATGCGCTCAATGTGCGCTTCAGCGTGGAGCAGGGAGAGGTCTGCGGTGTCAGCAGGGAGAGTCTATGGCATCAAGGTGCCGAGGACGTGCATGGTGTATCCCTTCCAATACACCGCAAGGACCAGGAAGATGCACTGTAGTATGCGCTTCAGCGTGGAGCGCAGCGTGCCGTGAACCCGGAAGTGACGTGTGCAGGATGACGCGTTTCACAGCATCCGCTGTTTCATCAGAGCCATCTAACTAGGAAAGAATAAAGGTGGGGAAAAAAATGAAACAAAAGCAACCGCCATATAAAGCTGCAATATGTTAAACTTTTGGTTTTCCTGCAGTTCTGAAAATCTACCATTAGATGGCGACATGTCACAGTATAAATGAATGCAGAAGCTGCAGAGTTTAGTGTTCATTTTATGACTTTCATCATAGAAAAACAAGAGTCAGGATTGCAACACAATGGCAACCACAATGACTCCTCACACAGACACATAGACACTCTACAATGGGAAGTATTCCTCCCTCGCTCTCAGGGGAAGATACAGCTGGCCGGGATGGGTATTCCCTGCCAGTCACTACTTTTCCTCCAAATTAAATGCATGGATGATTGTGCTGCAAATTCTTAGAAACCTTCCTGTCTGACTACTACTCACCTTTCTCTATATATGGTATTTATATATATATATACACCCCGCTATATACACTACATTGTCACAAGTATTGGGACGCCTGCCTTTACATGCACATGAACTTTAATGGCATCCCAGTCTTGGTCCGTAGGGTTCAATATTGAGTTGGCCCACCCTTTGCAGCTATAACAGCTTCAACTTTTCAAGACACACTCCTAAACATTTTGGATAGACTTCCCAGAAGAGTTGTTCTGCAGCCATTCCCCCTTCTGAGCTTTCAGCGGCAGCTTCAGTGTGCAGGCCTGTGTAAGAGAGGCAGTTGACAATGAAAGCCCCATAATAACTCTATGGGTGTAGTCACTTCCCAGTCGTTGTTGGTTGTATCCTGTACACATAGGACACCACTGGAGACTAGATCAGAGTGGCTGCAGAACAGGTAAGTATAGCGATTTCTTCTTTACAGGGCTAGAAAGATTAGGCTTAGAATGTGGCTGAGAGTAGGTTTAGTGTTCGGTTTTGCCTTTGCTTCCACTTTAAGCAAAAAAAAAAAAAGTGTAGGCAGATGCAGTTAGCCACTTTTTCCACTAGGTTTCTCTGTACCAGAATAGTGTCTGGTACAGCAGGTAGCGACACTAGGGGGTTGATTTACTAAAGGCAAATAGACTGTAGTTGCTCCAGAGCTTAGTAAATTAGGTACAACTTCACTTTGCAAAGAATACCCAATCACATGCAAGGAAAATAAAAAATGCTTGCACATGATTGGATGATGGAAGTCAGTAGAGCTCCTGCTCATTTACTAAGCTCTGAACCAACTGCTTTACAATGTGCACAGTCTATTTGCCTTTAGTAAATCAACCCCTAGGTGTTAGGCCCCTTTTTGGTAGAGCTCTCCCACAGTGATGTAAGAGGTGAGTCAATAGTGCCTCCTGAATGCCTATCAGCAGCTGTTATACCATCCTAGAAAAGTGATCCACCATGGATCACTGTTCAGAGTGCATTAAGCGTTACCACATATGTAAAAGAGATCTAAGGCTCCCTTTTTTTCTATCATAGAGAAAGACACGCTGGGCATTGTTGTACCCCAATCAGTGAATTGGGAATGAGGGGTTTCTGGTTATAAAAACTGAACTTCTTCAGGGGTAAGCTCACTGCCTGCAAATAACTGGATTTGGTCCTTTGCTTTCCGAAGACCTGGGTGTGGTGGTGCATCTCCCTCTAGTTGGTATAGAGGCCAGGGAATTGGTAACAAATGCAGGTGAACTGAGAATCCTTTATATCCAGGATATGAACATAAAATGTATTAATAAACTAAACTGTATCTTTTTAACACTCTTTTGATCTACAGATTCCCTTGGGGCTTGCTCACACCAGGTGCGGTTGCAGGAGCATGCAAAAAATCGTGCATTTTCCGGCACGGCATGAAAACAGGCTTCTTTCTGCAGACACACGCAGGTACCATTATTTCTTACTGGCACCCCCACACTTCTGGTAAATGCACAAACGTTCCTGTCCACCAAAACGCATCGTACCGCAGTATCATGTGGTTTGGTGCAGCACGGTGGAAAAAACGTCCTTGCACTGTTTTTTCCTGTTCCACTCGTGAAGAGAAGCATAATTAAATGAATGGGCTGTTCTAAACATGTGGCGAACGCACAAGCAAAGTGCAATTGGGCGCACCTTATGGTGTGAACGAGCCCTCCAGGAAAGAGTGTTTGTTACGCGTTGTGCACAAGAGAAAGCTACTATTATTTGAAAAGCTAAAATGTCTGTTGCTCCTGAGTGCTGTAGGCCGGGTTCACACATGTGTGGCCGCGGGTTCATGCCTGGGGTCCGGTGCATTCCTGTACACCGGTTCAGGTGCAATTCAGGTCCGAATTTCAGCCTGAATTTGCACCTGGCTGCCACAGACATGTGTGAACCGGGGAAGCCTGCAACCAATTTGCATATGTGTGAACCCAGCCTTACATGCTGAACCCAAAGGTTTCCTCAAAAGAGGAGGGTGCTTTACAAATGAAATAAAACAGAAAGTTACTGTTTTTTCACATTAAGCTATAATTTTTGTTGTTGTTGAGTGATTTACACTCTGATTCCAGGGATTGTCCCCAACATGTTTCTTCTGCTATAAGTTTATGGTAGCAGGATAAATCTTCTGGATTTAGAATGGGTCAATTGTTGAATTAATTTAATGTGATGGGCTTTGAACACTGATAGGCTATAACTAAGGCTGGGTGAGGTTGCTCTTTTATTGGGTAGCGAGGTGTCAACTCCTTTTCTATGACCCTCCATGAAGTAGATACTACTCTATTCCTGACCTTCTGCCTATCTTTCTGATTAAGCCCACCACGGGAATATCACATTTTCCAACATAACCCTACATAAGGTAGAAAATTCTCTTTTCCTGACCTATTCTATACCTTTCTGATTTCACGCACCACCAGGATTTCACACTTCCAACATGACCCTCAATTAAGTAGAAAATTCTCTTCTCCTGACCTTCTCTTTACCTTTCTGATTACACTCGCCACCGGAATATCACACCTCCAACATGAGTTTCCATAAAGTAGAAACTACTCTTCTCCCGACCTTCTCTCTACTTTTCCAATTATGCCCACCACTGGGATATCACACCTTCCACATAGTCCTTCATTATGTAGAAACTACTCTACTCCTGACCTTCTCTCTACCTTTCTGATTACACTCACCACCGGAAAATCACACCTCCAACATGAGTTTCCATAAAGTAGAAACAAACTCTTCTCCCGACCTTCTCTCTACTTTTCTGATTACACTCGCCACCAGAAAATCACACCTCCAACATGAGTTTCCATAAAGTAGAAACTACTCTTCTCCCGACCTTCTCTCTACTTTTCTGATTACACTCGCCACCGGAATATCACACCTCCAACATGAGTTTCCATAAAGTAGAAACAAACTCTTCTTCTGACCTTCTCTCTACCTTTCTGATTACACTCGCCACCGGAATATCACACCTCCAACATGAGTTTCCATATAGTAGAAACTACTTTTCTCCCGACCTTCTCTCTACTTTTCCAATTATGCCCACCACTGGGATATCACACCTTCCACATAGTCCTTCATTAGGTAGAAACTACTCTACTCCTGACCTTCGCTCTACCTTTCTGATTATTCCCATCACCAAGATATCACACCTCCAACATGACCCTCCATAAGGTAGAAACTACTCTACTCCTGACCTTCTCTCTACCTTTCTGATTACACTCCCCACTGGAAAATCACACCTCCAACATGAGTTTCCATAAAGTAGAAACTACTCTTCTTCCAACCTTCTCTCTACTTTAACAATTATGCCCACCACTGGGATATCACACCTTCCACATGGTCCTTCATTATGTAGAAACTACTCTACTCCTGACCTTCTCTCTACCTTTCTGATTACACTCCCCACCGGAAAATCACACCTCCAACATGAGTTTCCATAAAGTAGAAACTACTCTTCTCCCAACCTTCTCTCTACTTTAACAATTATGCCCACCACTGGGATATCACACCTTCCACATGGTCCTTCATTCGGTAGAAACTACTCTACTCCTGACCTTCTCTCTACCTTTCTGATTATTCCCATCACCAAGATATCACACCTCCAACATGACCCTCCATAAGGTAGAAACTACTCTTCTCCCGACCTTCTCTCTACCTTTCTGATTATGCCCACCACCAGGATACTATACCTCCAACACAAACCTCCATAAGGTAGAAAAATTCTATTTTCCTGACCTTCCCTCTGCTTTTCTGATTGCACCCACTATGGCGAGATCATATCTTCCAATATAACCTCCTATGAGGTAGAATATACTGTTTTCCTACGTGTTGTCATACACTGTCCAGTGATGTAAGATATACAGTGACTCTGCAGAGGATATTACATCTGGTGTTGGCCGGGGAGGTTGTAGAAGGGGATATTGTATAACATCAGATATTGCACATACTGATGGCAGGAGGGAAAACTTTATATAAAGTTGCCTCGCTCCCAGCTCACACACAGCCAGCCAAGAGTTAACTGCAGTCCAGATGTTTTTGAGCGACCAATCAGGAGGCAGTCTGGGGCAGTGGGTGTGTCTTTCATTTTCCCATCTCACTCAGAAGCCAGCTGTCCCTGGATCTGCAGTTCTGAAGATCTTTTGAGCTTCATCCACCTTGTGATCCCTGACTGTCCTGTGTCTCCTGATAACTGGATCCCCTGTTCTCCCTGATCACTGGATCCCCTGTTCTCCCTGATCACTGGATCCCCTGTTCTCCCTGATCACTGGATCCCCTGTTCTCCCTGATCACTGGATCCCTTGTTCTCCCTGATCACTGGATCCCTTGTTCTCCCTGATCACTGGATCCCCTGTTCTCCTTGATCACTGGATCCCCTGCACCCCTTGATTACTGTATCCCCTGCACCCCTGATCAATTGACCCCCTGATCACTGGTTACCCTGTTCTCCCTGATCACTGGACCCCCTGCATCCCCTGATGACTGGATTCCCTGCACCCCTGATGACTGGATTTACTGCACCTTTGATCCCTGGATCCCCTTCACTTCTGGTCACTGCATCTTATGCACCCTCTGATCACTGTATCCCCTGCACACTCTGATCTCTGCATCTCCTGCACCCCCTAAACACTGTATCTCCTGCACCCCCTGACCTCTGCATCTCCTAAGCCCCTCTCTCTCCTGCTCCATGCCACCCTGAACACTGGTTGCCCTGCACAATCTCACCAGTGGATCTTCCATCACCCTGTGATTCTCACCTCTCCTGACCACTGAAAACTGATTCTCCTTTCCTGTATTACCTGGTTCTTGCTGGCTGCATTGCCTTTTTCTGCTTGGTGCAACTCTGACTACTTGCTGCCTGCACCCCAAACACCTGCCTTCTCTGTACCCCCTCATTACTTTACCCTCTTCTGATCTTTATCTGCCCTGCACCTCCCTGATATCTCTCACCCCTACGCCCCCCGATCTCTTATCTCCCCAACACCATTGACTTGCCCCCCCTCCAAAATAATCTCTCCCCGCACCCCCTGTTCTCTCTCCCTCGCACCCTCTAATCCTGCTCTCCTGCACCTCCTGATCTGTCTCTCCCTTACCCTCTGATGCACCCTCTGATCTCTCTCTCCTGCACCCCCTGATCTCTTTTACTCCCTTGTACCCCCCAAAATATCTTTCCCCTGCACGCCCTGATCTCTTTCCCCTATACTCCTCGATTTCTAACTCCCCTGCACCCTTCATCTCTGTCCACAGTTGGTACTGTCAGAAATACCAGAGCAGGTAGGTCACCAGTCTACATTGTACATGAGACATATTTATCTCTGATATCATTATTGCTGTGCGTTGTGTAATGCTGTAATGTAAAAAAATCTAAATTTCTTCAAACATTTTGGCCAAAATGTATTCTGCTACACGTCTTTAATAAAAACAAATCCCAATAAGGCTTCATGCACGCTGGAAATTAAAAAAATGTCAGTAGCTTTAGCTGTGGAATGCTGCAATAAAAACGTATGTTTTGCAGCATTTTTGCATTAGCGTTTTTTAGCAAAACTATACTCCCACAAAAGCTTATGGTTTAAAAATGCTCATAAACACCGAACAGCCGCGTTTTTCAGAGTTTTAGGCTTAATGTACACAGGACTTTTTACAACCTCCCCTGAACAATTTAACTTGACAGACAGTAAAATGCTAATTTAGCCGTGTTTACATGCCGCGTTTAGCCGCGTTTGCGTTTGGGAGCGTTTTATTTTTTTGTTTTTCTTTAAATAGTCGAAAATGTATCTCCATTAAAAACGCCTGTAAAGGAAACGCAGCTAAACGTGATTTACCACGTTTACAAACTGTTACAGGCATTTGGGGTTTCAAATGTCTCTGAACATCAGTCCTGAATGCATTTTTTTGCTTTCCAAAAAATGCTTCTAAACTCAACTGCCTAGAAACGACTGTAAACAACCTGGTGTATATGTACTGATAAGATAACAGAGGAGAGTTCAGGGGCAGTTGAAAAAAACGCCCAACTGCTCCTAAACGTCCGTTTACCAGCAGCAGTGAACATGAAGTCTTTAGCGTTTTTACAGCTCTTCAAACTCGCTAGTTCTGTTTTTTTTTCCCAGCCAGTACTCACCCCTGCCAAAAAATGCTGATAACAGCCTATGGGTGCATGGACACATAGGATAACATGCTAGGGAGTTTACTGGCTGCAGAAAAAAATGCCTGGAGCCAGCAGCTGTAAAAACGTCCAGTGTGCATGAGACCTAAGTGTATATACCGTAGATTGGTTTGCTTGAAAGTTATAGCACCTACAAACTAAGGAAAATATACTGTTTTTTTGTTTTATACTGCGAATGGTTGCGATCAGCGACTTATAATGGGACGTTGATAGTGCGGCGAGAAATCTGACACTAACTGATGCTGGGGGAACTGACTAGCTGCCACTGACATCACCAGTGACACTAATACAGTGATCAGTGATAATACTTTACATAGTTAGTCAGTTTGAAAAAAGACACAAGTCCATCTAGTTCAACCATAAAAATAAAAAAAATGAAATGAAAAATAATAAATAAAATAAAAAAAATTTACACTCTCACTCTACTAATGACACTGGCTGGGAAGGGGTAACATCTAGGGCAATTCAGGGGTTAAATGTGTGCCTAACAATGTGTAAAATGTGCTGCTTTTACTAAGGCCGGTTTCACACTGCGGCGGTGGGTGCGGTGGCGGTATAGCGTCGCTATTTTTAGCGGCGCTATACCGTCGGGATTGCTGAGGTATTCGGCCGCTAGCGGTGCGGTTTTAACCCCCGCTAGCGGCCAAAAAAGGTTAAAACCGCATAGGGCCGATAGGAACGGCTAACCGCGGCTAAAACGCTAATTTTACCAGAACGAGCGCTCCCGTTGCCTAATTTAGTCTGAGCATGCGTGGAATTTTCTCAGATGGAGTTCCACACAGACGATTGGAATTTCCTATCGTTTTTTTCCATCGGAAACATTTTAAACATGTTCTATTTTTTTACTCCGATGGAAAAAACTCCAATGAGGCCCACACACGATAGGAATTTCTGATGAAACAAGTCCATCTGACTTTTTTCATCGGAAATTCAGATCGTGTGTACACGGCATAACAGTGAACTTCTTCGATTTGCTCCCTTTTTGGTCTCTGGCTGTACTGCACTATTATCAGTTACATTGTTCCCCACTATCTCTGAGGACTACAGAACATCTTCCCCTATGTTAACCACTTGCTAACCGGACAAATTCTGACACTTCTCACATACAGTGCCTTGAAAAAGTATTCATACCCCTTGACATTTTCCACATTTTGTCATGTTACAACCAAAAACGTAAATGTATTTTATTGGGATTTTATGTGATAGATCAACACAAAGTGGCACATAATTGTGAAGTGGAAGGAAAATAATAAATGGTTTCCAAAATGTTTTACAAATAAATATGTTGAAAAGTGTGGCGTGCATTTGTATATGCTCTGTGAGATGTTCAAAGCTTGGAATATTATTTTAGAAACCTAACCCCACTTTAAACATCTCCACAATTGTATCCCTGACCTGTCTGGTGTGTTCCTTGGCCTTCATGGTGGTGTTTGTTTACTAAGGTTCTCTAACAAACCTCTGAGGGCTTCACAGAACAGCTGTATTTATACTGAAATTAAATTACACACAGGTGGACTCTATTTACTAATTAGGTGACTTCTGAAGGCAATTGGTTCCACTAGATTTATTTTAGGGGTATCAGAGTAAAGGGGGCTGAATACAAATGCACGCCACAATTTTCACATATTTATTTGTAACAAATTTTGAAAACCATTTATCATTTTCCTTCCACTTCACAATTATGTTGCAACTTTGTGTTGGTTTATCACATAAAATCCCAATAAAATACATTTAAGTTTTTGGTTGTAACATGACAAAATGTAGAAAATTTCCTGGTGCGGTTGCTGTAAGACTCATTATTCTAGTCATATACTGCCTCTAGCTTGAATAATATAAAGTTTTTACCTTTCATGTATATACTTGCGGCAATGTAAATTTTGTGTGTATATCCATGGATTATCTAATTTATTTCTAGCGCATGGATTGCACACACTTTTCCCGGTTTCCTTGTTAGGATTACCTCCGGTCTTTTTGTTTACTTCCGATATATGGAACGCATGATTGCTTTCTGCTTCCAGTCTTCGGAACGCTCTGTGCAACCCGCCCATCGTTAAGCCTTCCCCTATTTATATTGAGTTCAATGTGTATGCTAGGCCACGCCCCTGATGTCAGTGATGACGAAACGCGTGGGGAGAAGCCTATGACGTGACGCGACTCGACTACTGGGACGCAGCGGCCATCTTTTGAGTTAGGATAACGCTGGACGTTTCCTTTTCTTGTTTGACTCAACTTAAATGTGAGTGTAATCATTTTTTATCTTCTTAATAAATGCTATGCTGGGATGTCTGCACTATGAGAGTTTTTTTCTTTCCACTGGGTACTGCTTGATGCTGAGGGATTCCTTTGCGTACTGCCTTATGGTCGTTGACCTGCTAATGGGAGATACCTAGTCTTGCTGCTATTCATTTGGATCAGTTGGAGCCTTTTTACCCCCCATACTGCTGAGGAGTGGATCTTTGGATTAAATTATCTATGCTTATTTTATCTACCTAAGGGTAAGAGGCAGTGTGTTAGGGTGATGGTGGCGGTGTCCTTATGATCAGATTTTGCAAGTTCCAGCATTATTATTATAGACTTTTATTTGTGTTTTATTTTATTTTGTTGCTGGCAACAAAAGTGAGTACACCCCTAAGTGAAATAGTGAAATAATGGTGGCCACACAAATATTGACGCTTTGGGCACAATTTGGACATTTTCACTTAGAGGGGGGAACTCACTTTTGTTGCCAGCGGTTTAGACATTAATGGCTGTGTGTTGAGTTATTTTGAGGGGACAGCAAGTGTACACTGTTATACAAGCTGTACACTTACTACTTTACAAAAGTGTAATTTCTTCAGTGTTGTCACATGAAAAAAAAAAATATTTACAAAAATGTGAGGGGTGTACTCACTTTTGTGAGATACTGTGTGTATATGTTATGTAGATACAAGGCTGGATCAATTCAAAATACAGTTACACGTATAAGTCCTGACATGTTTCGCATATTAGCTTCATCAGGGGACGTACGTGCAGAACAGAAGAATTTCACGATACTAAACAGAAAATGAAAAAATACAATGAGTAACCATATTTGGGAAGTTGTTAATATGTTCTTTTATTGTAATCATAGCAGAGAAAAGTGTGCAGATAGTCAATGCGTCTGCCTCCACAAGGGTAATGACACTTACCCAACCAGAGAGCACCTCCCAATATTGACCACCAACCAACGGAGGGGCAAGCAGGTGCCCAGAGGACAAAAGGAGGGCTCAATTAGCAGCCACAGAGGGCCTATAGTGACCCAGCTAAAAAGCATAACCCGAAAAAAGGAGATAAGACATAAGAAAAAATATATTGAATATAAAATAAAAAATGGTTGTAGAGGTGGATATTAAAGAACCAGTGAATAAACACATACTCACTTAAAAGCAAAATAAATCGGGCATGGGGTGGAGGGTGCCCGAATTAAGGAGAATATGTCACTGGAATGGCACTGAAATAATAAATAAAATGTATCTAATATATAAAGAGATAAAAAAAACTAAAATAAATAAATAAAAAGTAGTAAAGTATGGGAAGAAACAGATATAAGAAAGTAAAACATAAAGATGAAAGTAAAATCTGAATAAACATGAGTTGAAGAGTAGAAAATCAATATTATCTGAAGAGAAGGGCGAAATGTATCAACTAGCAGCTGCAACCTTAAAGCGGGGTTCCAGGCATAATTATTTTTATTTTTTATTTTTTTGCAAACTAAAATTAATCACAATAAATTGTCCCTAAAACATATTAATAGCTCCCCAATCGTTCCAGAAATCATTGCAAACACTTGCCTTATATCCTCCAGCTCATGTTGTGGCGGTATCCATCATATGTGTGGGCATGTGAAGCCCAGTTCCTTTTTCTTCCTGGTTTTCAGGGAGAGGTGCATGCTGGGTGATTTTTAGGCACAGTAATGCCCAGAGACTCCTGGGAAATGAGTGTCATCTTAGGACAGGAAGTTGAACCACCTAGGACCAGGAACTAGGCAGATTACGAAATCTGCCTATTAACAGCCAGACAGAAGTGAGTAAAAGTTTTTATTTAATTTTTTTACATTAAAGGCAAGCTGTTAATAGAAAGTTCATTTTTAGGGCGGACCTCCACTTTAAATGGGGCATACAGGGGACTATGTCTCAAAAATAATAATAATATAATACCAGTAAATATGCATAGCACAGGCAAGCAGTTCATGAAGATTATAGGGATGCTGGGGAGGCCTAATATCACATGTGAGTTAGATTGAATAATTACCATGATAGTGGTCTCTGTATGATCTGTATCATATGCACAGTACGGTGGGCTCTGTATGATCTGTATCATACGCACAGTACGGTGGGCTCTGTATGATCTGTATAATACGCACAGTACGGTGGTCTCTGTATGATCTGTATAATACGCACAGTACGGTGGTCTCTGTATGATCTGTATAATACGCACAGTACGGTGGGCTCTGTATGATCTGTATAATACGCACAGTATGGTGGGCTCTGTATAATACGCACAGTACGGTGGGCTCTGTATAATACGCACAGTAAGGTGGGCTCTATATAATACGCACAGTACGGTGGGCTCTGTATGATCTGTATCATATGCACAGTACGGTGGCTCTGTATGATCTGTATCATATGCACCGTATGGTGGTCTCTGTATGGTCTGTATAATACGCACCGTATGGTGGTCTCTGTATGATCTGTATAATGCGCACAGTACGGTGGGCTCTGTATAATACGCACAGTAAGGTGGGCTCTATATAATACGCACAGCACGGTGGCTCTGTATGATCTGTATAATACACACCGTATGGTGGTCTCTGTATGATCTGTATAATACGCACAGTACGGTGGTCTCTGTATGATCTGTGTAATACGCACAGTACGGTGGGCTCTGTATAATACACACCGTATGGTGGTCTCTGTATGATCTGTATAATACGCACAGTAAGGTGGGCTCTATATAATACGCACAGTACGGTGGTCTCTGTATGATCTGTGTATTACGCACAGTACGGTGGGCTCTGTATAATACACACCGTATGGTGGTCTCTGTATGATCTGTATAATACGCACAGTAAGGTGGGCTCTATATAATACGCACAGTAAGGTGGGCTCTATATAATACGCACAGTACGGTGGTCTCTGTATGATCTGTATAATACGCACAGTACGGTGGTCTCTGTATGATCTGTGTAATACGCACAGTACGGTGGGCTCTGTATCATATGCACAGTACGGTGGCTCTGTATGATCTGTATAATACGCACAGTATGGCGGGCTCTGTATTAACTGTATCATATGCACAGTACGGTGGTCTCTGTATGATCTGTATAATACGCACAGTACGGTGGGCTCTGTATGATCTGTATCATATGCACAGTACGGTGGCTCTGTATGATCTGTATAATACGCACAGTATGGCGGGCTCTGTATTAACTGTATCATATGCACAGTACGGTGGTCTCTGTATGATCTGTATAATACGCACAGTACGGTGGGCTCTGTATGATCTGTATCATATGCACAGTACGGTGGCTCTGTATGATCTGTATAATACGCACAGTATGGCGGGCTCTGTATTAACTGTATCATATGCACAGTACGGTGGTCTCTGTATGATCTGTATAATACGCACAGTACGGTGGGCTCCATATCATATGCACAGTACGGTGGCTCTGTATGATCTGTATAATACGCACAGTATGGCGGGCTCTGTATTAACTGTATCATGTGCACAGTACGGTGGCTCTGTATGATCTGTATAATACACACCGTATGGTGGTCTCTGTATGATCTGTATAATACGCACAGTACGGTGGGCTCTGTATAATACGCACAGTACGGTGGGCTCTGTATAATACGCACAGTACGGTGGGCTCTGTATGATCTGTATAATACGCACAGTACGGTGGTCTCTGTATGATCTGTATAATACGCTCAGTACGGTGGGCTCTGTATTAACTGTATCATATGCACAGTACGGTGGTCTCTGTATGATCTGTATAATACGCACAGTACGGTGGGCTCCGTATCATATGCACAGTACGGTGGCTCTGTATAATACGCACAGTATGGCGGGCTCTGTATTAACTGTATCATGTGCACAGTACGGTGGCTCTGTATGATCTGTATAATACACACCGTATGGTGGTCTCTGTATGATCTGTATAATACGCACAGTACGGTGGGCTCTGTATAATACGCACAGTACGGTGGGCTCTGTATAATACGCACAGTACGGTGGGCTCTGTATGATCTGTATAATACGCACAGTACGGTGGTCTCTGTATGATCTGTATAATACGCACAGTGCGGTGGGCTCTGTATAATACGCACAGTGCGGTGGGCTCTGTATAATACGCACAGTACGGTGGGCTCTGTAAAATACGCACAGTGCGGTGGGCTCTGTATGATCTGTATAATACGCAGAGTACGGTGGTCTCTGTATAATACGCACAGTACTGTGGGCTCTGTATAATACGCACAGTACGGTGGTCTCTGTATGATCTGTATAATACGCACAGTGCGGTGGGCTCTGTATAATACGCACAGTACGGTGGGCTCTGTATAATACGCACAGTACTGTGGGCTCTGTATAATACGCACAGTGCGGTGGGCTCTGTATGATCTGTATAATACGCACAGTACTGTGGGCTCTGTATAATACGCACAGTGCGGTGGGCTCTGTATGATCTGTATAATACGCACAGTACTGTGGGCTCTGTATAATATGCACAGTACGGCGGGCTCTGTATGATCTGTGTAATACGCACAGTACGGTGGGCTCTGTATAATACGCACAGTACGGTGGGCTCTGTATAATACGCACAGTACGGTGGTCTCTGTATGATCTGTATAATACGCACAGTACTGTGGGCTCTGTATAATACGCACAGTACGGCGGGCTCTGTATGATCTGTATCATATGCACAGTACGGTGGCTCTGTATGATCTGTATCATACGCACAGTACGGTGGGCTCTGTATGATCTGTATAATACGCACAGTACTGTGGGCTCTGTATAATACGCACAGTACGGCGGGCTCTGTATGATCTGTATCATATGCACAGTACGGTGGCTCTGTATGATCTGTATCATACGCACAGTACGGTGGGCTCTGTACGATCTGTATAATACGCACAGTACGGTGGGCTCTGTATGATCTGTATAATACGCACAGTACGGTGGGCTCTGTATGATCTGTATAATACGCACAGTACGGTGGGCTCTGTATGTGGGAGATTCTCAACTTTTAGCACCCAGCTCAGATGCTAAAATTAGATTGTGAGCTGTGAGGACTTTGTACCGTCTGCTGTTTATGTGGCGTGGAATGGCGGAGAGGTGAGAATCGCACACCCGACTCCCGATAATCCGAGCCTGGACTGCCTGAGCACCTCCAACTTCCTGTGCACTACAAGCCCCAGCATGCCCCGATCACCAGCTGTGTGTATAAGGTGAGTCTTCTCCATTAGACTGAACTGTGAAGGGGAAAGGTTTTCTAGATCTCTTTTTCATGTGTAAAACAGACCAGCTTTATATATACAGTGTGTGTGTGTATATATGTGTGTGTATATATATATATATATATATATATATATATATATGTGTGTGTATATATATATATATATATATATATATGTATATATATATATATATGTGTGTGTGTGTGTGTGTGTGTGTGTGTGTGTGTGTGTGTGTGTGTGTATGTGTATGTATGGACCAGCCATCGTCCCCAAGGCCGGGTTCACACTGGTATAACACGACAGTCGTACGACTGTGGATCCGACTTCGCCCTGTGACTTGAAGTCCGACATTCATACGATTTCAATGAACAGTGATCCGACTTTGATTCTGACAATGCCAGGCACTTTGTATCTGGTATTAATCTTTAGAGAAAACTCCACACCAAATAAAAAAAAAAAACGGCATGGGTTTCCCCCTCCAAGACCATACCAGGCCCTTCAGTCTGTTATGGATTTTAAGGGGAACACCTCACAAAAAAATCCATACCAGCCCCTTATCCGAGCACGGAGCCCGGCAGGTCAGGAAAGGGGATGGGGATGAGTGAGCGCCCCCCTCCTGAACCATACCATAGGGTGACCAGACATCCCCGGTTTCAGGGAACAGTCCCCAGATTGAAGACACTGTCCCCAGACCAAGTCTGTCCCCGATTTTGTCCCCGGATTGAATTTGAACAGGGGCTGGGGCAATTTCAAAGACAGTCAGTGCAGAATAAAAAAAACATATCTGAATTACACCCCCATTTCGCCACTCCTACTAGCTTAGGGGGGTGTATTTTTTTCCATTATCTGTGCCCCTTTCTGATGATCATGTGCTGGTCGGAGCGGAGGGAATATTTCTTCAGTTTCGGGTGCCCTTTCAGCTCCGCTCGCATGTTCTTCTGCCTTGGCTCAAGTCCCGGCCAGCCGCCTGCCTGCTTATCTCCTTGCCTTCCCTGGTGGAGTGATCTTCCTCCGCTCCCCACCCAGTAGTAGCTGGGCCCGGAAAGTAAGACTTGACAGGCTGTGAGGTGGGCGCCGCGGCGACGGGCAGAGAGTCGCTGATTGCCACCATTACTAGTAAGAAAAAAAATATGTCTCCGGATTTCATTTTAAAAATGTGGTCACCTTACCATACCAGGCCACATGCTCTCAACATGGGAGTGTGGGTGCTTTCGGGCAGGGGGGCCCTGCACCCCCAACCCCAAAGCACCTTGTCCCTATGTTGATGAGGACAAGACCTCTTCCCGACAACCCTGGCTGGAGGTTGCCGGGGTCTGTGGGCGGGGGGCTTATCGGAATCTGGAAGCCCCCTTTAGCAAGGGGGCCCCAGATCCCGGCCCCCCCCACCCTATGTGAATGAGTATGGGGTACGATGGGGCGGTGACGTAACAAGGGGTGTGGCCTACTGATTATGTCACCGGGTGACCACGCCCTATGCCTATATAAGTAACACGGCGGCCCTAGCATTACACCCGGGAGAGAGCGTTGAGACAACATCGGAGGAAGAACAGAGGGAGAAGACAGCGGAGAGAGGAGACCCTGCAGAGGCAGAAGACAGCGCAGAGAGGAGAAGAACCAACAAGGGGGAGAAGACATCAGCGGAGGAGGGAGAAGAAATCGGAAGAGACGCCGGAGCTGCCTTTATAAATTAATTTAAAAACCTGTGTAGTGTTTTTATTCTTGACTAGTGTTGAGCGAACCCGAACTGTAAAGTTCGGGTCCGTACCGAACTTTAGCTTTTTCCCGAACCCGAACTTTGCGCAAAAGTCAGGGTTTGGGTTCGGCAATCTAATTACGCAGTTAGAAATGCTTCACCTTTTGATTAGCTGGTGTGCCCTTAGAAGCCATCATAGCCATGCCTACTAACGGCATGGCTGTGATTGGTCAGTGCAACATGTGACCCAGCTTCTATATAAGCTAGAGGCACACAGCACACATGTCACTCTGCTTCAGAATAGATAGGGAGAGGATCTTGGCTGCTGCTGTTGCTAATAGGGAGAGATTGTAAAATACATGAGGTAGTCCTGATTCTGCAATCTGAGGGAAAAGATAGAGAGATAGTGTAGTGTAGGGCCAGGTTCCTGTGTTGGTGCTTTCAGGGAGAGAGAATATTATATAGGAGTCCAGATTCAGAGATTAAAATCAGCGATCTGCATAGGTTTACCTGTGTGTGTTGCAGTGCAGTCTTTTTACACTGCCATGAGCCCAGTGTCAGAGAAAATCTAACTTTTATCTGCAAGCTCAGTGCACCAGCACTGCATATTACGTTGAGAGATACACCGTTTCCATACTGTGGGTGTATTCTGCTCTTTGAAAAAGATCCATTTAGGGGGAAAAAAAAAGGCACTTTATTGTGCTCTTTTCCAAAAGACCCATAGGGCAAAAAAAATAAAAATTTGCATTTTATTTTGCTCGTGCAAAAAAAGACCCGTTTAGGGCAAAAAATAAATAAATAAAAAATGTGCACTTTAATGTACGCTTGCAAAAAGAGCCATTCAGGGCCACAAAAAATATTTTGCAGTGTGTTATACATATGTGGAGGTGTGTGAAATAAACAATTTCTATATAGTTTTCTCCTACTGTGCTATACTAAAAAAACAACATTTATTTTGAATAGCATTTTCTGCAGTTCTGTAGCTGTGCGATTCAGCGCTTACGTACTGTGGGTTTGTTCTGCTCTTCCAAAAAACGCTGTTTAGGGGCACAAAAAATAGTTTGCAGTGTGTTATACATATGTGGAGGTGTGTGAAATAAACAATTTCTATATAGTTTTCTCCTACTGTGCTATACTAAAAAAACAACATTTTTTTTTTAATAGCATTTTCTGCAGTTCTGTAGCCGTGCGATTCAGCGGTTACGTACTGTGGGTGTGTTCTGCTCTGCCAAAAACACCCATTTAGGGCAAGATCCTAAATTTGGAAAATATGAGGAGAAGGTCAAAGGGACGTGGTGGCCCCGGTCGTGGTGCTGCTGGTGGAGCTCCTGTTGCAGGGAGAGGACGTGGTGGATCTGTGCCAGATACACGCACAAGTGAAACACCTTCCTCAGGTGCAAGTAGGCGACCGAGCCTGCGGCGGTATTTTGTCGCGCCTAATGAGGCTGTACGAATGTTTAGGCCAGGACAAGTACAGGCGATAGTAGATTGGGTTGCTGACAGTGCCTTGGGTTCCTTCACATTGTCTCCCACCCACTCTTCTGATGAAAGATCAGAGTTGGCACCTGAAACCCATGTCCATCAGTCTTTCACCTCACCCCCTTGCAAATCAGCCAAGCAGTCTGAGCCCCAAATCATGCAGCAGTCTCTTCTGCTTTTTGATGACTCTGTTAGCAGGGTTTCCCAGGGCCATCCACCTAGCCCTGCCCCAGAAGTGGAAGAGATTGAGTGCACCGATGCCCAACCACTTATGTTTCATGATGGGTACATGGGAGGACCATCGCAGCACGTCTCGGATGATGACGAAACACAGGTGCCAACTGCTGCTGCTTTCGCAATTGTGCAGACAGACAAGGAGGGCAGGGGTGAAGACTGGGTGGAAGATGATGTGGAGGACGATGAGGTCCTCGACCCCACATGGAATCAACGTTATGCAGGTGACCAGTGTAGTTTGGAGGAAGAGGCGGTGGTCGCACAGAGCCACCAGCACAGCAGAAGAGGGAGCAGGGTGCAAAAGCGGAGCGTCCGTCCCCTAGACAGTATGTCTGCTACTGCCCAATGCAGCAAGGGACCGAGCACACCAAAGCCAGGTCCAAGGAGTTCCCTAGCGTGGCAGTTCTTCACACATTGTGCTGATGACAAGACACGGGTGGTTTGCACGCTGTGCAATCAGAGCCTGAAGCGAGGCATAAACGTTCTCAACCTGAGCACAACCTGCATGACCAGGCATCTAAGTGCAAAGCACGAGCTGCAGTGGAGTAGACACCTCAAAAACCAAGAAAGGTCTCTGGCTCCTCCTGCTTCCTCTTCTGCTGCAGTCTCGGCCTCTTCATCCACCTCTGTAGTGACAGTGGCACCTGCCACCCCGCAAACAGAGGATCTGCCAGCAACACTACCACCTGGGTCACCAACCATCTCCACAATGTCCCATGGAAGCGTTCAGCTCTCTATCTCCCAAACATTGGAGCGGAAGAGGAAGTACCCCCCTAGCCACCCGCGATCCCTGGCCCTGAATGCCAGCATTTCAAAACTCCTGGCCTTTGAAATGCTGTTATTCCGTCTGGTGGAGACGCAGAGTTTTAAAAGCCTGATGGCATTGGCTGTCCCACAGTACGTCGTGCCCAGCCGCCACTACTTTTCCAGGCGAGCCATCCCTTCCCTGCACAACCAAGTGGGGGACAAAATCAGGTGTGCACTGCGCAACGCCATCTGTGGCAAGGTCCACCTAACTACGGATGCGTGGACCAGTAAGCACGGTCAGGGACGTTATATCTTCCTAACAGCACACTGGGTAAATGCAGTGGCGGCTGGGCCTGAGGCAGATAGCGGTTTGGCGCATGTCCTTCCACCACCGAGGATTGCAGGGCGCTTCAGTTTGCCTCCTGTTGCTAACTCCTCCTACTCCGCTTCCTCATCCTCTACCGCCTCCTCATCCGGTCAGCGTAACACCTTCACCACCAACTTCAGCACAGCCAGGGGTAAACGACAGCAGGCAGTTTTAAAACTTTCCTGTTTGGGGGAAAAACCCCACACCGCGCAGGAGTTGTGGAGGGACATGGAACAACAGACCAATGCGTGGTTGCTGTCAGTGAGCCTCAAGCCCGGCCTGGTGGTGTGCGATAATGGGCGAAATCTCGTAGCAGCTCTGGGCCTAGCCGGTTTGACACACATCCCTTGCCTGGCGCATGTGCTGAACTTGGTGGTCCAGAGGTTCCTTAAAAATTACCCCAATATGCCAGAGCTGCTGCAGAAAGTGCGGGCTGTGTGTGCACACTTTTGGCGTTCTCACCCTGCTGCTGCTCGCCTGTCAGCACTGCAGCGTAACTTCGGCCTTCCCGCTCACCGCCTCATATGTGACGTGCCCACAAGGTGGAACTCCACCTTGCACATGCTGGCCAGACTGTGCGAGCAGCAGCAGGCGATAGTGGAGTTTCAGCTGCAGCAATCACGCGTGAGTCGCTCTGCGGAACAGCACCACTTCACCACCAATAACTGGGCCTCCATGCGAGACCTGTGTGCCTTGTTGCGCTGTTTCGAGTACTCCACCAACATGTCCAGTGCCAATGACGCCGTTCTCAGCGTTACTATCCCAGTTCTAGGCCTCCTTGAAAAAACGCTTCGGGCGATGATGGAAGAGGATGTGGCACAGGAGGATGAGGAGGAGGAGGAGGAAGCGGGATCATTTCAAAGGCTTTCAGGGCAGTCTTTCACAAGTGGCTACGAGGGTGGGTTCCTGCACCAACAAATGCCAGGTACACAATTGTCCGGCAGAAAGGGCACAGTTCTGGAGGATGACGAGGTGGAGGAGGAGATGGAGGAGGAGGAGGAGGAGGAGGAGGAGCCATTTTCACAGCAGGGTGGCACCCAGACCAGCTCGTGGCCATCACTGGTGCGTGGCTGGGGGGATACAGAGGACGCAGACGATGCACCTCCCACAGAGGACAGCTTTTCTTTGTCTCTGGGCAGCCTGGCACACATGAGCGATTACATGCTGCAGTGTTTCCGCAATGACCGCCGAGTTGCCCACATTTTAACTGGTGCTGATTACTGGGTGGCCACCCTGCTGGATCCCCGTTACAAGGACAATGTACCGTCCTTAATTCCCTCACTGGAGCGGGATCGTAAGATGCGCGAGTACAAGCGCACGCTGGTAGACGCGCTGCTGGTGGCATTCCCACCTGACAGCGGGCGTACGGTGGAAGCACAAGGCGAAGGCAGAGGAGAAGGAAGAGGTCGCCAACGCAGCCGGGGCACCGGCAGCACCTCAGAAGGCAGGGTTAGCATGGCTGAAATGTGGAAAAGCTTTGTCAGC
Organism: Rana muscosa; assembly: GCA_029206835.1. Lineage (NCBI taxonomy): Eukaryota > Metazoa > Chordata > Amphibia > Anura > Ranidae > Rana > Rana muscosa. Next base: position 212,260,546 of record CM055126.1, read on the forward strand.
ACGCCACAACAACCAGCACCACCAGCTGAGATGGAACGTCTTAGCAGGAGGCAGCATTTCACCAACATGGTTGAGCAGTATGAGTCCACAGGCCTACACGTACTGGATGACGGGTCTGCCCCCTTTAACTTCTGGGTCTGCAAATTGGGCACATGGCCTGAACTTGCCCTTTATGCCTTGGAGGTGCTGGCCTGCCTTGCAGCCAGTGTATTATCTGAACGTGTATTTAGCACGGCAGGGGGCGTTATCACAGACAAGCGCAGCCGCCTGTCCAGAGCCAATGTGGACAAGCTCACGTTCATTAAAATGAACCAGGCATGGATCCCACAGGACTTGTCCGTACCTTGTGCAGAATAGACATGTATACCGGTGTTGTGACAAAAACTGTCCGGCCATCGGATTGTGTCCGGCCCATACTGCGAAGGCGCAGCGCTTGCGCAGTACAGAGGACAAGGAGATTCACAAAATCTCCGAAGATGAACGGCGCCTGCGCAGTGAGTGCAGGTTCAAGCCCCACCATCCAAGTGGACATACGGTAGCACATAGTAACAGGGCCCCTCACGGGCTCGGTTCGATCGCCACGCTTCGGGCACGGCCTCACTTGGCTCGGCTTGAACCACGGATGGTGTGGCCTTCACCTGAACTCACCACGCAGGCGCCGTTCGTCTTGGGAGATTTTCGAAATCCCCTTGTCCTACATACTGAGCAAGCGCAGTACAGGGTGGACACTATTTGACGGGGGACAGAATTCGACACTTCACCGGCCTTACCCAGCCATTGTTGTATTTTTGAACCAGTGTTGGCTACCTCGTCCTCCTCCACCGCCGCTTCCACCTACACAGCCACATCCACCGCCACCTCAACCTCCTACTCCATATGGACCTCGTCCTCCTAGGTCAAGATTATAATTTTTATTTTATTTTTTTGTAGCGCACAGATCCTTTCCCCCTTACCTGCCTTTATGTTGTTGGCTCCTCGCAGGAGGGAGAAAGGCACACCGCACTACCAGCCCGTACCCTCCTATATAAAGAGGTTAAACGGTGTACTTGACGGGCCGTATCACAGCCGGAGTCAAAACTCCTCCAGAGGATGATTCTCACCTCTACTGTAAGTAGAGGCAAGTCCTTTAATTCCCAGTAAAGTCAATGTCCACACCAGCTGAAATTACAACTCTTATTCTCTCATGGCAAAATAAACTCTACACGGATAGAAAAGGTTAGAGCAAAGAAACAGGACAGCTTAAGGTGTGGAGGAGGTCCAGGCACAAACGTAGCACATTCAATTCACTGCTTAGGTTTCTCAAACAGTTTTAGGTGCACGGTCTCTGCCACAGACCTTGAGGTTGGTCTCTGCCACAGACCCGGGTGTACAAGGCCCCTGCCACGGACCTGGAGAACTTTGGTCTCTGCCACAGACCAGGGTGTATAAGGCCCCTGCCACGGGCCGGGTGAATAAGGCCTCTGATACAGTCAAGATGACCTTGAGCTTCTCCTTCTATGAACCTAGCCCATATCAAGGGGAAGACATCTCTCCAGGGAGTCAACAGACCCTTCCTTCAGCGTGACTCCCGCATTGGTCCATCAGAATGATCCTCCCTTCCCTGGAACATGGTCCCCTACACGAGGCGGCACCCTAAGACTCCTCGACCCTTAGCGGACTCCAGACAAAGGCTCTGGACTCCAGGCTTTACTCCCGCACCTAGGCCTCCATACCCAGGGCAGCAGGAACTCCAGGATAGTACCTCACCCCAGGCTAAAGGTACCCGAGATGGAACAGGAACACATGCACCCAGGCCGAAGGCACCTGGGCGTGGACCCCACTGGACATCAGCCCCCAGGCCAAAGGTCTGCCCCTTTTATATGCTCTCCCGGCATGCACAGCAGGTTCCCCGCCCCGCTGTACTACTGCCAAGAGGGGACACAAAAGGCACAGCTCTGTATCGGCGGTTCAACCCTAGCCTACCATGGCAGTGCCACCTGTAGGCCGCAGGGAACTGCACACCAATACTGTCCCCCGAGGGCAAAATGGTCCATGAATCCTACAGAATTAGGGTGTTTGAGCCTATATACCACTCAAACACTTCCCTTAAATTTAGCACCCCGCTACATTTTTATTTCAAAGTATTTTATTTTCCCACTAGCTTATCCATTAAATTGAATAATTTATTCCAGAAAGGGCGTATTCTGGGGCATTCCCACCATATGTGTGGCATCGTGCCGTTGAGTTTCTGAGGTTCTTAATGACTTCCTGTACCTCTTCTGCTGAAAAGGGGGCCTCCAGCCTTTTTTTTTATTTTTTTTATGTTATTTTAAGTTATTTCCCTATCCACATTTGTTTGCAGAGCACTTGCCATGCTCTTAACAACATTTTGCTGCCATTTGCAGCCCTCTAGCCCTTTCCATTACTTTTTTAGAGCCTTTTTAGTCCTTAGAAGTCCGGATCCCCATTGACTTCAATGGGGTTCGGGTTCGGGTCCGGGTTCGGGTTAAAGTTCGGTCCCGAACCCGAACTTTTTTCCGAAGTTCGGCCGAATCCGTCGAACCCGAACATCCAGGTGTCCGCTCAACTCTATTCTTGACACTTTTTTTTGGGGGTGAATAGGTAGGGGTACAATGTACTCATTCACATAGGGTGGGGGGCCGGGATCTGGGAGCCCCCTTGTTAAAGGATAAAAGTTGGACCAAAGTAGTGCAGGGAGCATTTTCAAAGTCAGACCAGTTAAGACGTCTCTCATAGGGAATCATTGATTTCCACACGTCATGCGACATGAGCTCCCAATGTCGGAGTGTTTGTCGTACCAGTGTGAACCAGGCCTAATTCAGTGTGCAATCTTTGTTTCCTGCTTTGCAGCATTACACCTTGGTTTTGCTTTACTGATTCTCCTCACAATGTAAGTCTATGGGGTTGATTTACTAAAGGCAAATAGACTGTGCACTTTGCAAGTGCAGTTGCTTCAAAGGTTAGTAAATGAGGGGGGCTCTGCTGACTTCCATCATCCAATCATGTGCAAGCTAAAATGCTGTTTTTTTTTTCCTTGCATGTGTAGCGATACCCCCGTAGGAGCTGCTGGTTTAGATTTGGGCCTTGCACGTTACCTCACCATTCGTTGTCTAGGGGATGAGAGTCTATAGAAACTTCAATGTCCACACAAGTTATGAATCCTTTTCGTCAGGTTTTATTTCCAAACAACTTGCAAAGGTAGAGGGATGGAGGGTCAGGGGAAGGTTCAGGCACACGATGCAGATCACTGGGGAAACTTCTCAGCTTCCAAAGTCACACTCACCACTCTCCTTCAAGTGGGTATTGCTCACCCGGATAGGCCCCTCTCACCTGACCTAGCAGCCGGGGTGGGGCACGAACAAATAAAGAAATAACAGTCTCTGTCACAGACCTTTAGGATGATTAACTACTTCAGGCCCACAGGACGTCATATGACGTCCTCGGGTTTGTGGGGGTATATCTGAATGATGCCTGCAGCTACAGGCATCCGGCGATTCCCTACACCATGAGAATGATCATAGCGGCTGTTCCGCCACTTGATCGTTCTTACGGGCAGCGGAAGGGGATGTCCCCCCCCCCCCTCCTGCCGCCCTCCGGTGCTTCTACCGACTCACCTGTGCGATCGGTGAGTCGGTGACAGGATCTGCCGGCCCCGTATGTAGATCACAGAGATTTCCGGCGGACCAGATGGTCGCCGGAGTCTCTATGATCGTCGGAGGCCGGGCGCAATGTTATGACGTCATGCCCGGCCTCTGCATTCAAAAAAAGTCGCCGCTTCGGCTTTGAAGCGGTGATTGTTTTTTGTTTTTTTTTTAGGCTTCCCAGCCTAGAGGTGATATGTGGGGTCCTATTGACCCCATATCTCACTGTAAAGAGGACCTGTCATGTCATATTCCTATTACAAGGGATGTTTACATTCCTTGTAATAGGAATAAAAGTGATCAAATTTTTATTTATTTTTTTAAGTGTCAAAATAAAAAAAAAAAAGTAAAATTAACAATAAAAAAAAACAACAATTTTTTACAGTGCCCCCCGTCCCCGTGTGCTCGCATGTAGAAGCGAACGCATACGCAAGTCCCGCCCACATATGAAAACGGTGTTCAAACCACACATGTGAGGTGTCGCCGCAAACGTTAGAGCGAGAGCAATAATTCTAGTCCTAAAAATTAAAGCGTCGCCTATGGGGATTTTTAAGTACCGAAGTTTGGCGCCATTCCACGAGCGTGTGCAAATTTGAAGCATGACATGTTAGGTATCTATTTACTCAGCGTAACTTCATCTTTCACATTTTGCAAAAAAATTGGGCTAACTTTTACTGTTTTTTTTTTTTTAAAGCATGAAACATTTTTTTTCCCCCCAAAAAACGCGTTTGAAAAATTGCTGCGCAAATACCATGCGAGATAAAAAGTTGCAATGACCGCTATTGTATTCTCTAGGGTCTTTGCTAAAAAAATATATATAGTGTTTGGGGGTTCTAAGTAATTTTCTAGCAAAAAAATTATGATTTTTACATGTAGGAGCGAAGTGTCAGAATTGGCCCGGGCCTGAAGTGGTTAAGTTGAACTGTTCAATGATCCTCTGCCACAGGATTTTAGTACCCGGATATCCAGCCTTACAGTTTAAGAGCCTTTAAGCCAACCCGGCACACTGTAAGGTAACTTAAGCTATGGTGCATCCTCCAATAGGGTCAGCAGGCCTTCCTCAAGAAACCAGCCTTCCGCTTGGTCCTCTCCAGGACAGGTCCTCCCCTGGTTTCCTCTATTGAGTGGCTTCCTCCCGCAGGACAGACAGCACAGGATCACTTTCAAAGTGTAGGCCCCAGTCAGGACAACTGGGCCTACCTGGCAGAGATGCCGCCTCGGGCCAACATGGCTCCGCGGCTGAAATTCCAGAATCGCATACCTCGAGCCAGGAGGGCCACGAGGCAAAGAAATCCCAGAGAAATGGCGTCTGCCCCTTAAGTACCCTTCCCCAGCATGCTCAGCGGAGAGACCACTCCCACTGAGCTGTTCCTGGGGAAAAATGCCCAATACACTTTGGCCTGCTTGTGTTCCAACATTGATCTGGGGTGGTTACGCCACCTACAGGCGAACAGTGGGAAGTCCTTCCAAACACAGCCATAGCCGGGACAGAGGCCGATTTAGCCTTGATCGTCACAAAGTCTGAGCTAACTACCAGCTCAGACACCCACTAAATTTAACATAGCGCCTGATCGTCAGGAGCAGGGCGCTACACATGTGATTGGGTATTCTTTGCAAAGTGAAGCTTTACTCCATTTACTAAGCTCTGGAGCAACTGCCCTTGCAAAGTGCACAGTCTACCTGCCTTTAGTAAATCAATCCCAACAAGCCAGATGATCCACTGAGAACAAAACAATCCCCGAATAGTAATTTGATACCTTAGGCTCGGTTCACACCTATGCGTTTTTTAGTGCGGTTTGCACAAACGCACGTCCGTTCATTTAAAATGGTTTCCTATGGGACGCATTCACATCTATGCTTTTTTTCAGCCACTGCATTTTTAGAAAGGGTCAGGGACTTTTTTAAGTGTAGACGGTGCTTTTTTGGCTCAATAGACATCAATGCGTTTTTTAATCTGCGCAACAACAAATTGGCCAAAAAAAGCATCGAAAACGCATCTAAAAAAAAAATGCAAAAAGCCCTGCAAAATGCACTGTAGAACGCATCAATCTCAACCTGCATAGGTGTAAATTCAGCCTTAGGCCAGCCATAGACGGTGCAAGTATCTTTCCTGGAATGACGGGTTGCAGGAAAGAAGTTTGCAAGATTCCTCCATCAACACAGACAAGGTTGACAGAGAATCGATCCCGCTGAGCCTATTGTGTTGTCCCAGTGGGGACGGCAGTGATTATTGCTAGCAGCTATAACAGCCACTAGCAATAATTGCAAGTAAAATCCGGCAGGCTGGTTGTACTCAAGTTGATCAATCGATTAACTTGGTAAATCAGCCTGCCCATACATGGTTCGAATCTCAGCTGGTTCCTGCTGAACCGGCCAAGATTCGAACGGTCTATGACCAGACTTACTTTAAATGTCTATTCACACCAGCGGTGACGTTACTTGGTGTGCGTTGCGGTGTAGGCACTGCTGATGCGCCAATCCCTGAGCCTCACACTATTCACTTTTTTTTTTTTTAAAACAAGCTTTATTGAAATGTCATACAGGTCCTGGATGTCGATCCAATACCTCTTTCTTCCGTACCATGGATTCCTCCCATGCACCGTCCCAAATCTCTAAACCCGATTTTGGCTCGCATCTCTTGGTCTGGGATTCCATTAAATATTCTGTTCGTCTGATATCCCCCCCATCTTCCTCTCTTACCCCTGCTTAACTGTCCTTTCTTCCCACCTGGGTTGAAGAATCCATGAAATTTTCAATGGTGGAAGCAAAAGGGTCTTACCACAGTTCGTACTCTGCTCACGGCCAGAGGTGTCTGTTTATATCAACACTTACCGGACTCTCACGAGATCCCCGAATCGAAACGTTTTCGATATCTGCAAATCCGTCACTTCACAGAGTCCCTTACGAAGCATCACAAACACCCATTATTGTCCACTGCCTTCGAGACCAGATGGTGAACCAATCCTACTACTCAGGGTCTGATTCATTATTATATTCCTTCATATTGAACAATACTGGACCACAAAACCTGTACGGTGACAAATGGATAAAAGACTTTGGTTTTGACCCACAGCCAGACGACTGGCGTAAAATGCGGCAGGCCCTTTTTAAATCTTCTCGCAATGTCCTGGCTCTTGAAAATTATTTTAAAGTGATATCTCCATGGTATATTACCCCAGCTAGGATCGCAAAATGTCTACCATTGGATGATATAAAACATATATGGTGGACCTGTCCTAAAGTCTGGAGGTTATGGATTAGGGTATACACTTTGGTCGATACGGTTCTCCACGTGAATATACGGAGAGACCCATGGGAGGCACTTTTACCTAAACCTATCGCAGATGCTACCAGTTGGGAGCGCACTCTAACCACTCATATTTTTATGGTGATAAAGAAAACTATAGAAAGGTCATGGAAGACTCCACTTCTTAGCTTTGAACACTCATTAATGAAAGATTGGCGGCGATGCTTAAGGACAAGTACGAAAAATTCCAGTGGACTTGGCAGCCCTGGATCGGCCATTTCCCGCCTTTTCAAAGGACCTGCCGTTTTTCAGAACTGTAAGAGTTCCATGTGGTACAGCTCAAAAACCCCTGGGGTACCCATCTTTCTCCCTTCTCTATTTCCTTTCCCTCTCTTGCTTTTTTCTCTCCTTCTCTATTTTCCTTACTGACTGCCCTTTCGTACTACCCTCCCTCTCTCATCGTTGAGCTCCTGTAGGCTCCGGATGAACAGTATAAGCCATGGCCATCTATATTATTTTTTGTTAGCCTGGCCTCCCACTCATATCTTCCATTGTGCATCAGAATCCAGATTACCTGGATGTTGTTCTTTTGCCATTTTTCGTGAACAAATTTTGGAAAATTTTGTCTTGGATGCTCAACGTATTCTCACAAATTGATGTCTCGTATGTCCTGTCTTATCCATGTTCTGTGCCGAGATGACTAGCTCCTGTGCATGAGCAGGAGTGTAGTCATCCCGCACTGGCCAAGGACATGGCCGAAACCCAACACACAGGAGAAGATGCCAATCCCAGCGACTGAGCGTTGAGGTGAGTATCCTGTCTTTAGTTCGGCTTTACCTGGCATCCGAAGCAATCATGCTTTTTACTCCTCAGAATCAGGGCCGTCTTTAATATTGCTTGAGCCCTGGGCAAATTTTTTTGTTACAGCCCATCATTACCGCTCACTGACTGGTTGCTAGAGATTACAGCATATCATTACTGCTCACTGATTGATTGCTAGAGATTACAACAGATCACTACTATTCACTGATTGGTTGCTACAGGTTACTGAACATCATTACCACTCACTGAGCAGTGGAGCAATCCAAAATAATTTAGCAAGTAAAGCGGCACATTAATACACATACTACAGGAGAGGGTCAGAGACTGCAGACATACTACAGGAGAGGGTCAGAGACTGCAGACATACTACAGGAGAGGGTCAGAGACTGCAGACATACTACAGGAGAGGGTCAGAGACTGCAGACATACTACAGGAGAGGGTCAGAGACTGCAGACATACTACAGGAGAGGGTCAGAGACTGCAGACATACTACAGGAGAGGGTCAGAGACTGCAGACATACTACAGGAGAGGGTCAGAGACTGCAGACATAATGCAGGAGAGTGTCATAGACTTCAGACATATTGCAGGAGATGACCAGAATCTGTGGACATACTGCAGGAGATGACCAGAGACTGCGGACATACTGCACCAGATGACTAGAGACTGCAGACATAATACAGGAGATGGTCAGAGACTGCAGACATAATACAGGAGATGGTCAGAGACTGCAGACATAATACAGGAGATGGTCAGAGACTGCAGACATAGTACAGGAGATGGTCAGAGACTGCAGACATAGTACAGGAGATGGTCAGAGACTGCAGACATAGTACAGGAGATGGTCAGAGACTGCAGACATAGTACAGGAGATGGTCAGAGACTGCAGACATAGTACAGGAGATGGTCAGAGACTGCAGACATAGTACAGGAGATGGTCAGAGACTGCAGACATAGTACAGGAGATGGTCAGAGACTGCAGACATAGTACAGGAGATGGTCAGAGACTGCAGACATAGTACAGGAGATGGTCAGAGACTGCAGACATAGTACAGGAGATGGTCAGAGACTGCAGACATAGTACAGGAGATGGTCAGAGACTGCAGACATAATACTGGAGATGGTCAGAGACTGCAGACATAATACTGGAGATGGTCAGAGACTGCAGACATAATACTGGAGATGGTCAGAGACTGCAGACATAATACAGTAGATGGTCAGAGACTGCGGACATACTACAGGAGATGACCAGAGAACTTTCAGCAATACACAGCTTTACAGTTGAATAAAACCGCTCAGGGTTTCATGATAACAGTCAGGCATTCATTGAGTGTGTAAGGACATACCTGGCCATACCTGGCCAGCCGGGCTCACCATACACTTTCAGAGTTCCGGGGGCGGGGCTCCCACTTCAATCTCTGCTTTTACTACAGTCGCTCTGTTTCGAGCATGGGGTGGGGTCAGAGTGTCAGTGGAGCTCCCAGCCCCGCCCCCCTCTCTGCTGGCTGGCTGGATAAAACAGCGCTGCCTCCCGTGCCCTCTGTGCATTCTGCAATTCGCGGGCAGTGTGGGCTCAAGGGGCAGCTGTTTTGTGCCCCCCAACAAAGATTGGGCCCGGGGCAGATGCCCTGTTTGCCCCGCGTTAAAGACGGCCCTGCTCAGGATCTCTCCAACTGTATCAGTCCAGTACCTGCTTCGTTCAGTAGTACCAACCCTGATGAAGAGGGACCCTCTAAACGCACGTTGGCTTTTTTTAATGAATTCTTTATTGGCTTTTCTTGAGTCAGAATAAAATTAAATATGGACTTCTAGGGATTGATTTACTAAAGACAAATAGACTGTGCACCTTGCAAAGTGCAGTTGCCCTCTGCAAGTGCAGTCGCTCCAGGGCTTAGTATATTAGATAAAGCTTCACTTTGCAAGGAACACCCAATCACATGCAGGAAAAAAAAAATGAATTTTACCTTGCACATGATTGAATGATGGAAGTCAGCAGAACTTCTGCTCATTTACTAAGCTCTGGAGCAACTGCACTTGCAGAGTGCACAGTCTATTTGCCTTTATTAAATCAACCCCCTATATGTTCTTTTTTTGGCACTTTCCGCTTTGTGCACTCAATTCTTATGTCAGGATGATGCTGTTGTCTGAGTCTCCTATCAGACTCTCGTATAATTATTTATTGTTCCTTGTCTGTGGCTAATTGAAGGGTTAATAAGTAGATCATGTATGTACATGTCAGATCAGATAGACATGTATATATGAGTCAGGGTGTAAAACTTTTCTTTAATAAGTGGTTACGGGACGGGGTGAGTCACAAGTGAAAACCACGGCGCCGGGATCGATGCGCCTGTACATGACTTCACTCCGGTAGAATGAAAGAACGTCTCCAATATTACCATCTATGGCTCACCTGCATTCCTCATACATGGCTTCTACACCTCTGATAGCTGGAGGGTGGTTGGCAATCGGTTCTGTTACTCTCTGCAGGCCGCATTCTTATGAGAAGTTCACTTATTTCCATCTAAACCCAGTGTAATATTGGATGAATGGCAGCCTTCCTGTGAAATGACAGAGGCTGACCAGGGACTTCTTGTGGCTCTTGGAACCCATGTACAGTGCCTTGAAAAAGTATTCACACCCCTTGAAATTTTCCACATTTTGTCATGTTACAACCAAAAACATAAATGTATTTCATTGGGATTTTATGTGATAGACCAACACAAAGTGGCACATAATTGTGAAGTGGATAGAAAATTATAATTTTTTTTACAAATAAATATGTAAAAAGTGTGGCGTGTATTTGTATTCAGCCCCCTTTACTCTGATACCCCTAACTAAAATCTATTGAAACCAATTGCCTTCAGAAATCACCTAATTAGTAAATAGAGGCCACCTGTGTGTAAATATAGCTGTTCTGTGGAGCCCTCAGAGGTTTGTTAGAGAACCTTAGTGAACAAACAGCATCATGAAGGCCAAGGAACACACCAGACAGGTCAGGGATAAAGTTGTGGAGAAGTTTAAAGAAGGGTTAGGTTATAGAAAAATATCCCAAGCTTTGAACATCTCACGGAACACTGTATAATCCGTCATCTGAAAATGGAAAGAGTATGGCAAAACTGCAAACCTACCAAGACATGGCTGTCCACCTAAACTGACAGGCCGGGCAAGGAGAGCATTAATCAGAGAAGCAGCCAAGAGGCCCATGTTAACTCTGGAGGAGCTGCAGAGATCCACAGCTCAGGTGGGAGAATCTGTCCACAGGACAACTATTAGTCGTGCACTCCACAAATCTGCCCTTTATGGAAGAGTGACAAGAAGAAAGCCATTGTTGAAAGAAAACCATAAGAAGTCTCATTTGCAGTTTGTGAGAAGCCATGTGGGGGACACAGCAAACATGTGAAAGAAGGTGCTCTGGTCAGATGAGACCAAAATTGAACTTTTTGGCCTAAAAGCAAAACGCTGTGTGGCGGAAAACTAACACTGCACATCACCCTAATCACACCATCCCCACTGTGAAACATGGTGGTGGCAGCATCGTGTTGTGGGGATGCTTTTCTTCAGCAAGGATAGGGGAGCTGGTCAGAGTTGATGGGAAGATGGATGGAGCCAAATACAGGGCAATCTTGGAAGAAAACCTGTTAGAGTCTGCAAAAGACTTGAGACTGGGGCAGAGGTTCACCTTCCAGCAGGACAACGACCCTAAACATACAGCCAGAACTACAATGGAATGGTTTAGATCAAAGCATATTCATGTGTTAGAATGGCCCAGTCAAATTCCGGACCGAAATCCAATTGAGAATCTGTGGCAAGATTTGAAAATTGCTGTTCACAGACGCTCTCCATCCAATCTGATAGAGCTTGAGCTATTTTGCAAAGAAGAATGGGCAAAAATGTCCCTCTCTCTATATGTGCAAAGCTGGTAGAGACATCCCCAAAAAGACTTGCAGCTTTAATTGCAGTGAAAGGTGGTTCTACAAAGTATTGACTCCGGGGGGCGCCATACAAATGTACCCCACACTTTTCACATATTTATTTGTAAAAAATGTTAAAAAAACATTTATCATTTTCCTTCCACGTCACAATTATGAGCCACTTTGTGTTGGTCTATCACATAAAATCCCAATAAAATACATTTAAGTTTTTGGTTGTAACATGACAAAATGTGGAAGATGTCAAGGGGGTATGAATACATTTTCAAGGCACTGGCACACCTCTGTGCTCTAAGTATCTACGACTTAAAGGGGTTTGTAAACCCTCAAGGTTTTTCACCTTAATGCATTCTATGCATTAAGGTGAAAAACCTTCTGTAGTGCAGCAGCGCAGCACCCCAGAGCCCCCATTTTTCTTACTGGAATTGGTCGTTCCAGCAATGGGGACGAGCACGGCAGCTCCAGCCGCTGTCTCGGGTCCTCATTGGATAGATTAGTAGCAGCAGGAGCCATTGGCAGCAGCATGGGGCACAGGCAGAAGCAAGGTCAGAGACAAGCCGGGGTCAGTGTAGGTGGAGTTCAGGAGTAGTCATGACAAACCTGGGTCAGTGCAGGTGGAGTTCAGTAGTCATGACAAACCTGGGTCAGTGCAGATGGAGTTCAGAAATAGTCAAGACAAGCCTGGGTCAGTGCAGGTGGAGTTCAGAAGTAGTCAAGACAAGCCGGGGTCAGTGCAGGTGGAGTTCAGAAGTAGTCAAGACAAGCCGGGGTCAGTGCAGGTGGAGTTCAGGAGTAGTCAATGACAAGCCGGGGTCAGTGCAGGTGGAGTTTAGGAGTAGTCAAAGACAAGCCGGGGTCAGTGCAGGTGGAGTTTAGGAGTAGTCAAGACAAGCCTGGGTCAGTGCAGGTGGAGTTCAGAAGTAGTCAAGACAAGCCTGGGTCAATGCAGGTGGAGTTCAGGAGTAGTCAATGACAAGCCGGGGTCAGTGTAGGTGGAGTTTAGGAGTAGTTAAAGACAAGCCGGGGTCAGTGCAGGTGGAGTTCAGGAGTAGTCAAGACAAGCCTGGGTCAGTGCAGGTGGAGTTCAGGAGTAGTCAAGACAAGCCTGGGTCAATGCAGGTGGAGTTCAGGAGTAGTCAAGACAAGCCTGGGTCAATGCAGGTGGAGTTCAGGAGTAGTCAAGACAAAAGCAGGGTCAGTGCAGGTGGAGTTCAGAAGTAGTCAAGACAAGCCGGGGTTAGTGCAGGTGGAGTTCAGGAGTAGTCAAGACAATTCGGGTCAGTAACAGTAGCCAGATGCAGAATAACAGGTTGCAGGTGTGCATGGGAATGCTGTTGACAAGGCAGCACTGAAGCATAGCACAGGCTCAGTTTAAATAGCCTGCTTAGCACCAATGTTAGCAACAGATGCATGCACATGTGCATGAATAAGCGCACGTGCATGTAAAGGAATATGGATTAGCCTGTACCTATGAACAGGGTGCCGCCCAGGAGAGCCATCTTGTCTGCTGATATGCCCTTCTTGACACAAGTATACAACCCTGTCCAGTTGACTTTGCAGTTTAAGAGGGGGTGCATGGGGAGGCAGTATAAACGTGGCTCAACCGCCTGTTTTTATCGCACCACAACTATAAGTGTAAATCTAGCCCTTATTAGCTAAGACGTTATCTAAAATATATTTTTTTCTTTAGCTTAAGTGTTCAGCTTAAGTGTGTTTAGGGCTCGTTTAGGCGGGCGGACGAGAATCCAGCCTCATGCACACGTCGTATGCTCACAGCCGTGGCCGGCAGCCAAATTTGTGTTCTGAACAAATTAAGGACTAGTTGTTGGCATATAACCGTTCATATGAGAGTCTCTGGACACAGACCGTTTGCATTGTACGGATAATGTCTGCACTTTAGGCGGGTCAGGAGCCTCATTACGCCGTGTTTCTTCCAGCAGAGAGAAGGTTAATGATGGCACCTCACCACCCGCCCCGCAGCTCAGAAAACTTTCCAATTAGAGTCGGGATGAAAGATGTTTGGATTTGTGAAGGTTGCCGGATTTCTCGGGCTCCATGGTAACCGCTTTCACTGAAACGGGGGCCGCTAACTGAGAAAACGCTTTGAAGAGAGTGAGGATCAGCAGCGAGTGTACCGTACCCACCAACAATCACCCATCCGATACCCCATGAGACCCATGGGCGGGATGGGGGAATAAGGGATTCATTTTAATTGTCACTTTTATAACAATTGTCAACATTGTATTTCAATGTCATCTAGTTATTGGCTTAATTACCCAACAAATCTCACCACACACATTACAATCAGTTTTGGGCAAACGGTTCAAACCGAGCAAAAGTTCTGCCCGAACATCACCTATTCGCCTGTTCGGTGAACACCCCAATTTGCGGGGTGCTGAGTGTGATTCCCCACAGAACCTCCCCCCTCCCCAAAGCACCCCCCCTATGTTGAGAGCATGTGGCCTGATATAGTTAAGGGGGGGGCACTCACTCGCCCCCCCCTTTCCTGGCCTGCCGGGCTGCATGCTCAGATATGTGTCTAGTATGAATTTTGGGGGGGACCCCACGCCATTTTTATTTTTTATTTTAGTGTGGATTTTAAGGTTCCCCTTAAAATCCATACTAGATCCAAAGGGCCCGGTATGGATTGGAGGGGGAGGGGGGGTGGTTTAACATTTTTCTATTTCTGTCAATGGTATTGTATTAATTAAAAGGACAATCAGCGCAAACAATTAGGTATAAGAAATTGCAAGCTGTACACTATAGGCTAATCACAACACCTCCAATGAATATAGAACAATAAAATGAGTGCAGTGCAATAAAACAAGATAAGTCCATAAATAAATATAAAGGGACTAATAAATCCCAGAGTGGAAGACAAAGACACCTCGTGGGAAGAAAAATCCCAATCCACTGAATGTTCTGAGTGACAGGCCCTCCACCAGCAAGTCAATATTCTTACCAGATATGGTGGACCTCTGAGCTAGCAGAAGGTCAAATACGCTTGTATCCACAAATGGGATAGAGATGATTCGCCGGCACAGCAATGGAACCGGATCATCCAGATCGAGTATGTGGATAAAATAAACACGATCTAAGTGCTCTTCGTGAAGTTCATTTATTAAGATAATCCACAAAATAAAACTCTTGTCGAAAATGGCATAAAATAGAGCTACATGTAGCGATCGTAAAGCCACTATAAAAAACAGCAGAATACCAGAGATGGCAGCGGGTGAAGTCCGCAAGATAGCTTCTCCCGCCCCCGTACGCGTTACGTCCTACAGGACTTCGTCGGCGAGGGTGGGGCTGTCACCCGGATGCTTAAATACACACCTGGTCACCATGGAGAGCGCGGAGGACCGGAAATCCAAGAACGGGAAGTCAAAGAACTGGAAGTTCCAGTCTAGCCCCGTAAGCTCAATATCCTATGGGGACACAGGCTAGCAAAATAAATCATATACAGGCATACCCCACTTTTAAGTACACAATGGGACCAGAGCATGTATGTAAATGAAAATGTACTTAAAGTGAAACAATACCTTTTTCACTTCTAGGGTGTAGTGGGGGGTCAGGGGCTGTAGTGGGGGTGTCAGGGGCACACTGGAACAGGGCGGGCTATGCTCTCGGAGCTTCAGCTCCTTCTACTGCGGCTTCAAAATGTCTGTACAGTACTTGTGAGGCACTTTACATACACTCACGGGTATGTCCTTACTCGCGAGTGTATGTAAAGTGAGTGTACTTAAAGCGGGGTATGCCTGTATAAGAAATATAGAAATTCTTATATACAATGGCTGTAAAGGGATAAAAGTTGCCAAATGCAAAACTCCACCTTAACTAATACCAACCTTTAAAAATATTTAAAAAACAAAATTGATAAAAACCCGCGGCCATCTCTTCCCATAAATATAACTAAGCACATATAAAATATTTAAAAACCACTTAAACTCTTATCCATTTGTCTGATATGAAACAGTTCAAGTCAGTACAATGGTATTGTATTGCCGGCAATTTAAATGTCATTTTTTTTTCTTTATAAATGTCAGTTTTGCTGCAGCAGGTTCTATACGTGCTGCAGATGTGCCACTTTACAGGACCCCCCAGGCACGATATTTAAAGTAAATTTTCATGTATATTGTTCCACTTTAAGCATAATTAAAATCACTGCTCCTTTAAAAACTATATTTTTTAAAAAAAAATTTGCATTGATGCATGTCCCCCAGGGCAGTACCTGGACCCCCATACCCTTTTTATGGCCAATAACTTGCATATAAGCCTTCAAAATGGGGACATTTGATTTTTTTAAGTTCGGGTCCCATAGACTTTAATAGGGTTCTTCGTTCTAGTCCGAACTTTTGCAGTGTTCAGTAGTTCTGGAGAAAACTGAGCCGGGGGGGGGGGGGTGTCGGTCCATCTCTAATTACAATTGGATTGTTTAATCTCCTTCGGATCTATCAAGGGCCTGCCTGATACCAATTGATCGGATAGATTAGGTAGGTCCACCTATTACATAGTTCTGTTCAATCTCAATGGGATGGTCAGATTGTAATGTGCATGGTGACCCCAGGATCTCAGTGCAGCCCCTGGAAGGATTTGCCGTGGTTAAAGCTGAACTCCAGGCAGATATCATTAATACATTGTTACATTTATTTTTTAAAGTACCTGAATATGACACATTATCGGTCTACTGCAGTCCCTGTACAGCAGAGCTCAGACTGGGAAAGGAAGAAGCAGCACAAGGAACCAATCAGTTCATATACTTAGGCTGGATTCACACCTAATGCAGTTTTAGTGGTTTTTGCATTTTGCAGATTTGCACTACAGAACGTGTTCCATAGGAAACCATGGAAAATGGACTGTAGTGCAAATCTGCAAAATGCAAAAAGCACTAAAACTGCATAGGTGTGAATCCAGCCTGACTGCTGATAGGAGGAGAAGACACATGGTTTTCTATGGGTCATGTTCACTAGGGATATGCTCAGGCGTGTTCGCATTGAACACGTGCAGAGCCCACCAAGGAAGTCGGCACCGTCGGAAACGCGCTGCGCTAATCACAGGCAGGGAGACATTTCCCGATCTCTGCAGCCGAGCATCGGGACAATGTCTCCCTGCTTGTGATTAGCGCAGCGCGTTTCCGACGGTGCCGACTTCCTTGGTGGGCTCTGCACATGTTCAATGCGAACACGCCTGAGCTCATCCCTAATGTTCACATCTATGCATTTTATGGAAAGGGCCAGGGACTTTTTTTCTGGTTTTTGGTTCCATAGACTTCAATGGATCAAAAACGTGCATTGAAAAACGCAAAATGCACCCGGAATATGCAAACTGCAACCTGCATAGGTGTGAACCAGGTCTAAAGCTCGGTTCACATCTATGCTATGCATGTTGCTTTTGAGCGTTTCTGCAGTGCTTTGTAATCGTTTTTTTACTGTGATTTTAATGTGATTTGTGTTTTGCAACTTGTGTGTTTTGTTTTCTTTACATTTACAGTACATAGCTGGTTGCTTAAAAGCAGATGAGTCATCAGCTGTCAGCGGGCTTCCCTGCTGACAGCTGAATGTATAAAAAAAAATGCCGGCTAAAAAAAATCACGAAAAAAATGACGTGGGGTCCCCCCCCCAGTCCTTACCAAGCCCTTTGGTCTGGTATGGATTTGGAGGGGACACCCCCACGCCCAAATTTTTTTTTTTAAATGGCATGGAGTCCCCCCCAAAATCCATACCAGACACTTAACTAAGCATGCAGCCCGGAAGGTCAGGAAACGGAGGGGACGAGCAAGCGCTACACCTGAACCATACCAGACCGCATACCCTCCACATGGGGGGATGGGTGCTTTGGGGCAGGGGGGGCTCTACGCCCCCCACCCCAAAGCACCTTGCCCCCCTGTTTAGGGGGACAAGGGCCTCTTCCCGACAACCCTGGCTGGTGGTTGTCGGAGTCTGTGGGTGGGGGGCTTATCGAACCCCCTTTAACAAGCCCCCAGATCCTGTCCCCCCCCCAATGTGAATGGGTACCCATTCACCAAAAAGCAGTGAAATGTAAAAAAAAAAAACGAGATGGTTTTTGACAAGTCCTTTAATAAAAATAATAGCTCTGTCTTCTCCCTGAGCCGTCTATTGCCACCGCCGTCTCTCCTGGAGCTGTCTTCTCCCGCTCTGTTGTCTTCTTCCTCGACGCCGCTGTCTTCTTCCTTGCTGCCGGTTACCCGCTAAAAACCCACTAGGCGTGTGTCTATGGAAATGTTTGACCATTCTTCCAGAAGCACATTTGTGAGGTCAGGCACTGATGCTGGATGAGAAGGCTTGACTCACAGTCTCTGCTCTAATTCATCCCAAACCTGTTCTATCGGGTTGAGGTTAGGACTCTGTGCAGGCCAGTAAATTTCCTCCAGCCCAAACTCACTCATCCGTGTCTTTATGGACCTTGCTTTGTGCACTGGTGCCCAGTCATGTAACAGGAAGGGGCTGTCCCCAAATTGTTCCCACAAAGTTGGGAGCATGAAATTGTCCAAAATGTCTTGGTATGCTGATGCCTTAAGGGTTCCCTTCACTGGAACTAAGGGGCCAAGCCCAACGCCCGAAAAACAGCCCCACACCATAACCCCCCCTCCACCAAATGATTTGGACCAGTGCACAAAGCAAGGTCCATAAAAGACATGGATAAGCGAGTTTGGGGTGGAGGAACTTGACTGGTCTGCACAGAGTCCTGACCTCAACCCAATAGAACACTTTTGGGATGAGTTAGAGAGCAGACTGTAAGCCAGGCCTTCTCATCCACATCAGTGCCTGACCTCACAAATGCGCTCCAGGAAGAATGGTCAAATATTACCATAGACACTCTCCTAAATAGTCTTCCCAGAAGAGTTGAAGCTGTTATAGCTGCAAAGGGAGGGCCAACTCAATATTGAACCCTACGGACTAAGACGCCATTAAAGTTCACGTGCGTGTAAAGGCAGGTGTCCCAATACTTTTGGTAATATCGTGTATGTTATTGAGTTGTAGGAAAGGCCAGCTAAATACAGGGAGGATCTATGAATTCCATACAGGTAGTGACCCTGATGGAACATGAACCCACCACCCCAGTGCTGATTGTATAGTCTGTGTGCATTGGTGAGCCCACTTACTCCAGTGCCTTGATGCCCCAGGGGAACGGCCCAGCCAGTCATGTGTCTTTATTGATGGCATTGCTGGGACTTGTGGTTCCACAGCCGATAGCGAGAAGGCGATATTGTTAGAAGTGAATTGTTTGCGCTGTTTTTGCGCAGCATGCAGTAAGAGGAGCCATGTGTGAGGAGGATCGGGAAGATTGGAATAGAGAATATTCTTCTATCTGTCATCCGCCCACACACATCAAATTCCCCCATCTCACCCTCCACCCTCCTGGATTCACTGACAGATGTGAACCTGCGAATCGCCTCCCTCCGCAGATCCATCCAGCAGCATTGTACCAAGGTGAGGGGGGCCTAAAATCTGCCTGGGGGGGGGGTATAGGGGGCAACAAGACTGCCCTCCTCTCACCTACCATCTACAGAGGGGGCAGATGGGAAGTCTTATGTAAGGGGAAGGATCTGCTACATCCAGCCATCTCTGCTAATCATTTATAGATTATTCCATGCCTGGCTGTCTAGAGATCTGCAGAGCATTGCTCTGTCCTATATCCCCCCCCCCTGACTGATACATACTGATATATTCTGCAGAATATTCCATCTCTTACCTTTCTAGAGATCTGCAGAGCATTGCTCTGTCCTATATCCCCCCCCCCCCTGACTGATACATACTGATATATTCTGCAGAATATTCCATCTCTTACCTTTCTAGAGATCTGCAGAGCATTGCTCTGTCCTATATCCCCCCCCCCCTGACTGATACATACTGATATATTCTGCAGAATATTCCATCTCTTACCTTTCTAGAGATCTGCAGAGCATTGCTCTGTCCTATATCCCCCCCTGACTGATACATACTGATATATTCTGCAGAATATTCCATGTCTTACCTTTCTAGAGATCTGCAGAGCATTGCTCTGTCCTATATCCCCCCCCCCCCTGACTGATACATACTGATATATTCCGCAGAATATTCCATCTCTTACCTTTCTAGAGATCTGCAGAGCATTGCTCTGTCCTATATCCCCCCCTGACTGATACATACTGATATATTCTGCAGAATATTCCATGTCTTACCTTTCTAGAGATCTGCAGAGCATTGCTCTGTCCTATATCCCCCCCCCCCTGACTGATACATACTGATATATTCCGCAGAATATTCCATCTCTTACCTTTCTAGAGATCTGCAGAGCATTGCTCTGTCCTATCCCCCCCTGACTGATACATACTGATATATTCTGCAGAATATTCCATCTCTTACCTTTCTAGAGATCTGCAGAGCATTGCTCTGTCCTATATCCCCCCCTGACTGATACATACTGATATATTCTGCAGAATATTTCATCTCTTACCTTTCTAGAGATCTGCAGAACATTGCTCTGTCCTATATCCCCCCCTGACTGATACATATTAATATATTCCACCAATTATTCCATCATTGAACCCTTTAGAGACCTGCAGAGCATTGCTCCTCCTTATCTGCCCCTCATAGATGCATATTGATATATTCTGCAGATTATTCCATCACTGAACCACACTAGAGACCTGCAGAACATCGCTCTACTGACAGATGCATATTGATATATTCTGCAGATTGTTGCATTATCAACTTTGTAGAGATCTGCAGAACATCGCTCCATCCCACCTTCCCCCTGACAGATACTGTACATATAGATATATTCTGCAGTTTATTCCATCTCTTACCTTTCTATAGATCTGCAGAACATTGCTCTGTCCCATCTGCCCCCTGACTGATGCATATTGATATATTCTGCAGATTATTTTATCATTGACCCCTTTAGAGCTATGCAGAGCATTGCTCCTCCTTATCTGCCCCTCATAGATGCATATTGATATTTTCTGCAGATTATTCCATCATTAACCCTGTTTAGAGCTCTGCAGAGCATTGCTCCTCCTTATCTGCCCCTCCTAGATGCATATTGATATTTTCTGCAGATTATTCCATCTTTAACCCTGTTTAGAGCTCTGCAGAGCATTGCTCCCCCTTATCTGCCCCTCATAGATGCATATTGATATTTTCTGCAGATTATTCCATCATTAACCCTGTTTAGAGCTCTGCAGAGCATTGCTCCTCCTTATCTGCCCCTCATAGATGCATATTGATATGTTCTGCAGATTATTCCAACACTGAGTAACCACACTACTGACCTGCAGAACATCGCTCTGTCCCATCTCTCTACTGACAGATGCATATTGATATATTCTGCAGATTGTTCCATTACCAATTTTCTAGAGATCTGCAGAACATTGCCCCACCCTGACAGACACATATAAATATATTCTGCAGTTTATTCCATCCCTTACTTTTCTATAGATCTGCAGAACATTGCTCTGTCCCCCTGACTGATACCTATCAATATACTGTATTCTGTAGATTGTTCCATCGCTGACTCCTTTAGAGATCTGCAGAGCATTTCTTCTCCTCATCCGCCCCCCTGATAGATGCATATTGATATGTTCTGCAGATTTTCCCATCACTGACCACACTAGAAACCTGCAGAACATCGCTCTGTCCCATCTCCCTCCTGACAGATCCCTGTTGATATATTTTGTACATTGTTCCAGACCAACGTTCTATAAATCTGCAGAACATCGCTCCATCCCACCTCCCCCCTGACAGATACATGTAAATATATTCTGCAGTTTATTCCATCTCCTAACTTTGTATAGATCTGCAGAACATCGCTCCATCCCACCTCCCCCCTGACAGATACATAGTGATATATTCTGAAGATTATATTCTGAAGATCTTCTGAAGATCATCACTGACCTCTGTAGAGATCTGCAGAACATTGCTCCATCCCATCTCCCCCCTGATTTATTGATATGTTCTGCAGATTATTTAATCACCGACCACTCTAGAGATCTGCAGGACATTCCTTGATCCCATCCTCCTATGACAGATTTATATTGAAATATTCTGCAGATTATTCCACCACTGCGCTCTCTAGAGTTCTGCAGAACACTGCACTTTCCCTGACAGATACAGCCAACTATGTGATGTGTTATGTTCCCGGGGCGATTCAGGACTGTCTCATATCCGGGGAATGATGCTCTTTATCTGATGATATAAAGACGGGAATCAGAGAGTGTGGGAAGAAGAGGCAACACAAGGAGCCAATAAGTTCACATGCTGGCAATACGCACGCTGATAGGAGGAGAGAGCAGAGTGTCAGAGAGATGAACTCATCACTGTGCTGCTTCTCCTTTCACTGTCCAGTCACAGGTTGGGGGCACGTCCGGGATGAGGCGGGTTGACTGATGCTGGCTGTCAGACTGAGGACATCTAATGGCAGAAAAAAGTACTGCAGGTGAAAACTCTTGATTGAAGGTGAATATTTTGGTTTCTTACCTGGAGATCCTGAGCAGCACTTCTTCATTGCAGTTGGACCACACTACCAAATCTACGTATAAAACATTCAGTGTGCAAATGTCTTAAAGTAGAACTTAAGGCATAACTTTTTTTTTTTTTTTGAATAAAGTAAGGGTGGGATAAACCCTCTCAATTTTTATTTTTTTTGGCCATCTGTGTCCCATTAGGGAGTTTTACTTTCACTTCCTGTTTCATAGGCAGGAAGTGAGGGGAAATCCCTCCCAATTGAGGGAATCCCTGGTTGCCACTACAACCAGAGTCCCCATTGGAAGATTTCCCCCATATTCCTGTCCTGGGGTCAACCCACAATTTGTGATTTTCTTTCACTTTTGGTGATGAAGGTAAACATGACAAATAGAGAGGGCAAATCTCTCTAATGGGGACACAGACAGCAATAAAAACCTAACTAATATACTAATCCCTCTCCGCTCCAATCCAAAACTAAACAAAAAGTTTTGCTTTCAGTTATTCTTTAACCATTCACAAAAGCACAACAAGCGTTGGCCATATTGTTAGTAATGTGATTGTCTCCCATGATCATCAGCTCCATCTGGTGGTCATAATGTGGTATTTTCCTGAAAAACTCTAATCATAAACATAATTCTGCATTTTGGCCACTAGATGGAGCCGGTGATGATAGGAGATAATCATATTACAGAAAATACAGCAAACGGCCATGGTGCCCATGCAAACTGCTGCACAGCAAATGTTTTATACATAAACCCCTTGGCCTGTGCAGCAGCATCATTAACCTCATTGTGCACTCCTTCAGTTAGGCTGCGCATTTGATAGACCTGATAGGCAGCCCAACAGCCAACTGAAGGAGTGCACATGGCAGGCTGACAATGCTGCTGATAATTGCGAGACGGTGGCAAATGCGTCTAGGTATAAAACATTTGCTGTGCAGTTGCCTTAACCATTCACATGGGCAGCAATCATGTTTGCTGTATAATTTGTAATCTGTTCATCTCTTATCGACATCAGCTCCATCTAGTGGCCTTAATGCAATTTTTTTTTGGATTGAAATATTTCAGGAAAATACCACATTATGGCCACTAGATGGTGCTGATGATCATAGGATAAAACCATGTTACGACCAAATTGTGGTGCCCATGTGAATGGTTAAGACACCTGTACAGTGAATGTTTTATACATAGACCCCTTAGTGTTGTCAGCCTGCAACAGGAAGTGCAGCTACTGGCAGGACCTCCAGGTAAGAAACTTTGTAACTCTGTGGCAATGCACTGTACATGTATGTGTAGCGCTACCCCCAGTTAAGAGAGCCGCTGGTTTGTTTTCGGGCCCTGTGTGCAGTACCGCCAACCCCCGGCAATCTTACTCGACCCCCGCTGGCACAGTTAGTCTAGGGCTATGCTTATACTACATTCAATTGTATTGCATAAATTAATCTCTAAGCAGTAAGACAACACACTAAGGCGAGAGATTGATTATAACGGTTTTATTCTTATAGAAAATAGCATAGGTATAACATCACACATGCAACTGGCATCAATTCAGCACACTATAATGGCACTGCGCGGTACTACACCACGCGTAGCTATTATGGTGTGTGCGCCCTATGGCGCACTAAACAATATACTATCTCCCTACTCGAGTCAGGCCTGACATGGAGTAAATCTCAGTCACTTCCTATAAGGATTTCTTCGCATGCCAGCTTTCGGTGGTGCACTTGATGAAATTCTAATTTGTATTTCACAACAGGCAGTAACTTGGAACAACTATACTGGGGGGGGGGGGGACACTTCAACTCTGTCCTGCTACCGGTCCCCCCGTGGAACAGCAGATAAACGAACTATGGGCCTATGCAGTTCTATAGGCCTGAACACGACACAGTCTATTGGTCTGGGCAGGTGCCCGCTCACCACTCCGGGTGCGATCCCAGTCCGGGACTTCCACCTGCTGTGTATCCGCACACAGCGTCTGCAACGATCGGGTCCCCGATCCAACTGATGTCCTCACTCGACAAATCAGGATCCACCCAGGCTCCGCAGTGGGGCGAAAGGCTCTTCGGAAGTCACGCAAGGCCCCAGGCTTCGGGCCTTGCACCGCAGCAGATCCGTACAGGAAGACTGGTTGCTTGCAGCGCGGTGTCCAAAGAGGCCGAGCTCCGCCTCCCCTCTTCCTTAAATAGCCCCTCCCATGAGTCTCTGCGGTGGAAACTTTCGCCCTGAGGCTGGATGGGGTTCTGGGTAACGTAGTTCCGGGGCCTTAAAGGAGACCCCGCTACACACTCCCCCCACTTAAACTCTTTGGTCCCCAAAGATAACATAACCTTAAATTACAGAACGTACAACATCAATCAAAGTTTCATATGATGTCAGCAGAGGAAATTCCCACCAAAAACAAGGTAGCGAACTCCCCTGCCCACAAGGACACACTATCATCAGTATCCTGTCTAACTGTGCCAGAGAGTGAGTTGGGGTTGCCTCCCACCAAATGAACAGTGGGAGGGTCAGGGTCTTCCATACTCCTTCTGGCAGTGACCACAGTGTCTTCAGCACTCCTCCCCATTTGTGGAAAGGTTAATCTCCTGGGAGGTTTTATGGCTCTTCGCTTCCTCTGTCCTCTTGGACTTTCTGTTGAAACAGGTTCTTCTTCTGTAACTGACTTAGGAATTTCCTCTGGTTCGGGAGCCTTGGATTCCGGAGCAGGGAGGTACATGGCTTCCCTTGGATCTTCCTCTGGGAGTAATTCACAGGCGCTCTCCCAAGCATCTGACCAAGGACTGGACGGGATGAACGCCGTAGCTTCTGCATTCAGTGTTTGATCTTCGGTATCTTCGTCAGGTGGAAGATCAATAGCTGAAGTTGCCGGGGCCTGGGAAGGCCAAAGCCAACCAAGTTCTCCCTTTTTACTGTTTTTGGGGTGAGTGGCAATGCGTGTATTGGGCTATAGGTTTGATCATCTGTCGCTTTTATACTTGGATTCTTGAAGTCCTCCGGGACTCCATCCTTCCACTCTATCAGTGCGTGCGTCAGCGAAGAATTCGACCTGACATCCACTATCCATGCCTTTTGGTGCGGGGACAGCGACGTCACTAGCTGTTTCACCGCTTCTTCTTGCCAGATACCTGGGAGTTCTATAACTACTACCCCTCCTGGATCTGTGCTGACCACCTTGCACCACTTGAATACTTCCGATGGGTCCATGCTGGTACTTTTTGGCGCGTTACTTGCTGCACCAGGATCCCAGACTCGAGAGCCCCCACGTTAGCGCTACCCCCAGTTAAGAGAGCCGCTGGTTTGTTTTCGGGCCCTGTGTGCAGTACCGCCAACCCCCGGCAATCTTACTCGACCCCCGCTGGCACAGTTAGTCTAGTGCTATGCTTATACCACATTCAATCGTATTGCATGAATTAATCTCTAAGCAGTAAGACAACACACTAAGGCGAGATATTGATTATAACGGTTTTACTCTTATAGTAAATAGCATAGGTATAACATCACACATCCTTAAATAGCCCCTCCCATGAGTCTCTGCGGTGGAAACTTTCGCACTGAGGCCGGATGGGGTTCTGGGTAACGTAGTTCCGGGGCCTTAAAGGAGACCCCGCTACACATGGAAAGGGCATGTAAAGGCCATTGTCATACTTTGATATTCATGGCTTCTGGGAAATGATGCTGCATGCTGGAAGCAGAACTGAGGAGAGGCACCATCATGCTGGTGGTGTCCAATGTGCGTGTGTATGAGAGCACTTAGTACCTACCTTCTACAAACAGAAACGTGTGTACATAACCATAGCAATATCTACGAGTGGAAGGAAAACACAGCACTCCACCCGGACTCCACCCGGCTTCCCACATTCAGGAGTCTGTTGATTGTCCACACCACACACACCGGGAAGGACTCATAGATTCACATGTCCAGCCTGGAGGAAGGAAGAGCAAAAACTGCCACGAGAGAAGTACAGGGGGCCACCGCAGCCAACCTACTCCTGAAAATGCAGTCTGCCTGGCTGACTCTGACTTTAATGCTTTCTGACTTTCTCGCCTGCAACAAGCATGCAGCCAGCAAAGTCCACACGCCCCCTGCCATACATTGCCTACACTGCCCCCTGTCCATACATTGCCTACACTGCCCCCTGTCCACACATTGCCTACACTGCCCCCTGTGCATACATTGCCTATACTGCCCCCTGTGCATACATTGCCTATACTGCCCCCTGTCCATACATTGCCTACACTGCCCCCTGTCCATACATTGCCTATACTGCCCCCTGTCCATACATTGCCTCCTGTCCATACACTGCCCCCTGTCCATACACTGCCCCCTGTCCATACATTGCCTACACTGCCCCCTGTCCATACATTGCCTACACTGCCCCCTGTCCATACATTGCCTACACTGCCCCCTGTCCATACATTGCCTATACTGCCCCCTGTCCATACATTGCCTCCTGTCCATACACTGCCCCCTGTCCATACACTGCCTACACTGCCCCCTGTCCATACACTGCCTACACAGCCCCCTGTCCATACATTGCCTATACTGCCCCCTGTCCATACACTGCCTACACTGCCCCCTGTCTATACATTGCCTATACTGCCCCCTGTCCATACATTGCCTATACTGCCCCCTGTTCATACACAGCCTACACTGCCCCCTTTCCATACACTGCCTACACTGACCCCTGTCCATACACTGCCTACACAGCCCCCTGTCCATACATTGCCTACACTGCCCCCTGTCCATACATTGCCTACACTGCCCCCTGTCCATACATTGCCTATACTGCCCCCTGTCCATACATTGCCTCCTGTCCATACACTGCCCCCTGTCCATACACTGCCTACACTGCCCCCTGTCCATACACTGCCTACACAGCCCCCTGTCCATACATTGCCTATACTGCCCCCTGTCCATACACTGCCTACACTGCCCCCTGTCTATACATTGCCTATACTGCCCCCTGTCCATACATTGCCTATACTGCCCCCTGTTCATACACAGCCTACACTGCCCCCTTTCCATACACTGCCTACACTGACCCCTGTCCATACACTGCCTACACAGCCCCCTGTCCATACATTGCCTATACTGCCCCCTGTCCATACACTGCCTACACAGCCCCCTGTCCATACACAGCCCCCTGTCCATACACAGCCCCCTGTCCATACACTGCTTACACTACCCTGTTACTCAGCTCTGCCAGCACAAAGCACTGGAGGGGGAGAGCAGGAAGCAGCATTTGTTTTTAAGGTGTGAGACTTTTGGGTATATTTAAAATAAAATTGGAGTTCCATTTGAATTTAGTCCTGCTATTGATCATATTGCTAGTTCTGCCCCACTTTCATATATTTTTTATGTCTTGTGTTTGAAATGCTTGAGGTTATCATTTTTCTGTAGTATTTTGCATGTTGACATCTAGTGGTAGTTTTGGGCCACTGCAACTGGTTTACAATGTGATTTTGGTAGCTTCCTTTGTCAAAACCTCCTGTTTAGTTAGTGCTGGTTAGTTCAGTTCCTCTCAACTTTTTCCATGTTTCCTCAGACAATGTTAGCCATTCACAGAGACAGGGTTTAGGAGAGTCATTGCCTTCCTACACTTCAAACGACCAGAAAAACTCCCTCTGTACTGCAACAGTAAAATAGCATTGGATTCATCTGTGGCATATTGAAGAGTTAAACTGCCTGTGGATGGTGCCAAGTCAACAGGTGACCATACTGTCTGGACAGACTGGGTCTAAGGAGGTATGTCAATGCATGAAGCAGCATTTTAACCACTTAAGGACCCCTCACTGTATATATACGTCGGCAGAATGGCTCGTACAGGCACAATCATGTACCTGTACGTGGCCCTTTAACTGCCGACGTTGTGCCGTGAGTTGGATCGCGGGTCCCGCGGACTCGATCGCCGCGGGGATCCCCGCGATCGTCTCACGGAGGCATGGAGCCGGGAGATGTTAGTGTAAACACAACATTTCCCCGCTCCCCTACTGACAATGTCAGCGATCTCTGCTCTGTGTAATCAGAGCGGAGATCGGTGACGTGTCACTTGTCACTTGTAGCCACGCCCCCCCTCAGTTAGAAACACGCCCCTAGGCACACTTAACCCCTCCAGCGCCCCTAGTGGTAACCCCTTCACTGCCCGTGTAATTTTTACAGTAACCAGTGCATTTTTATTGCACTGATCGCTGTAAAAATGACAATGGTCCCAAAAATCTGTCAAAAGTGTCCGATGTGTCCGCCATAATGTCACAGTCACGAAAAAAATCGCTGATCGCCGCCATTACTAGTAAAAAAAAAAAAATTATAAAAATGCCTTAAAACTATCCCCTATTTTGTAAACGCTATAATTTTTGCGCAAACCAATCAATAAACGCCGATTGCGATTTTTTTTTTCCAAAAATATGTAGAAGAATACGTATCGGCCTAAACTGAGGAAAAAAAATATTTTTTATATATTTTTTGGGGATATTAATTATAGCAAAAAATGTCATTTTTTTTCAAAATTGTCGCTCTATTTTTGTTTATAGCGCAAAAAATAAAAAACGGCAGAGGTGATCAAATACCACCAAAAGAAAGCTCTATTTGTGGGAAAAAAAGGACGCCAATTTTGTTTGGGAGCCACGTCGCACGACCGCGCAATTGTCAGTTAAAGCGACGCAGTGCAGAATCGCAAAAAAGGGCCTGGTCTTTATACTGCATATTGGTCCGGGGCTTAAGAGGTTAAACAGAACATTGTTTTTCACTAGTGATGAGCCGAACACCCCCGGGTTCGGTTCGCACCAGAACCCGCGAACGGACCGAAAGTTCGAACGAACATTAGAACCCTATTAAATACAATGGATGCGAACGTTCGAATTCTAAAGTGCTAATTATAACAACTATTATGCATGTTATTGTCATAAATAGGGTTTGGGAACCCGGGTTCTGCACCAGGGGACATGTATCAATGCAAAAAGAAGTTTTAAAAACGGTCGTTTTTCGGGAGCAGTCATTTTAATGATGCATAAAGTGAAAAAAAAAAAGTCAAATATTCCTTTAAATATCGTACCTGGGGGGTGTCTAAAGTATGCCTGTGAAGTGCCACGTGTTTCCCGTGTTTAGAACTGTCCCTGCACAAAATGACACTTCTAAAGGAAAAAAAAGCCATTTAAAACTGCTTGCGGCTTTAATGTAATGTCTGGTCCCGGTAATATGGATGAAATTCTTTAAGAAAAATGGCATAGCTACCCCATGACCCCCCCCCCCCCCACCCCAGCCCATTACCAGCCCCTTTGGGTCTTGTATGGATATTAAGGGGAACCCCGCACATAAAATAAAAAAGGCCCTATATACTCTGAACAGCCGTATACAGGCGGTGCATACAAGACAGGGACTGTAGGTTTGTTCTTATGTAGAATCTGTTTGTAATTTTGAACAGGTACATTGTTGAAGTGTAGCTCCAGCCCAAAAATCTATTTTTAAACTTTTTGGAAAACATAGGTAAGGGTTATCACCCCTGTAACATTTGTTTTGCTGTCTGTGCCCCTGTTCAGAACATTTCACCTCACTTTCCGTCCCAATGACAACTGTTTTTGAAATGTGGTGTTTTTCTTGAAACAAGGATTGCTGATAAAGCATCAGTACAGATGAGACACCTTTCTCCCATATTAATTCTTACAGGAGAGAATTTTCCTTCCAAGGGGTAGATTTCCTCTCACTTCCTGTTGTCTTCTTTCGTTTGCAAGTAGGAGTCGTTTGTAAGTTGGATGTTTGAAAGTAGGGACCTGCCGTATATACTCTGCAGAAATAGGCCCCTTAGTTGTTGGTGTTGGCACAACACTGTAAGCACTCAGTTACTCTTGGTTGGTGCTGGAACGCCCTGCTGTCAACTATTATATCAGGAATTTTAATTACATATAATTGTTGAACAGTGGTAGTAAAAATTGGGGCTTTGATGGTGGTGCTGGTGCCACAACACTGTAAGCCCTGACAGTTACTCTTGGTGGGTGCAGCAATGGGCCCTGCTGTGAATTATTAGATCAAGAATTGTAATTACATGCCCCTTTTGAACAGGGGCTGAAAAATTGGGCCTTTCGTGGTGGTGGTGGTGGTGGCGTTGCCACAAGACTGTAAGCCCTCAGAGTTACTCTTGGTGGGTGCAGCAATGGACCCTGCTGTGAATTATTAGATCAAGAATTGTAATTGCATGCCCCTGTTGAACAGGGGCTGAAAAATTGGGCCTTAGGCACTGGTGGCACAACACTACAACCCCTCACAGATACTGTACTTGGAGCACAGCAATGAGCCCTGTTGCAAAGTATTGCTTCAAAAATTGTAATGACACGCCCCTGTTAAACAGGGGCTGAAAAATTGGGCCTTAGGCACTGGTGCCACAACACTCCATCCCCTCACAGATACTGTACTTGGAGCAGAGAAATGAGCCCTATGGCAAATTATTGCTAAAAAAATTGTAATTACACGCCCCTGTAAAACAGGGGCTGAAAAATTGGGCCTTAGCCACTGGTGGCGGCACCCATAAACAAAAATGATCTTCCAAGCTATCATCATCAATCGTATCATTGAGGACTCGGAGGAGGAGGATAGCCAGTCAACATAACAGCACAGGCACTCAGCATCAGCATCAGTCTTGAAGGGATGTGACATGTTAAAATCAATTAGTCTGTTATATCAGCATCAGGTGTGTGGTAGCTGGTGGTGATCCAAGACTGGTTCATCTTGATGAAAGTCAGTCGATCAACCGAGTCGGTGGACAGGCGCACCCTGTGATCCGTGACAAATCCTCCAGCAGCACTGAATGTGCGTTCCGAAAGAACGCTGGATGCAGGACAGGCCAGTAGCTCAATTGCATACTGTGCAAGCTCTGGCCAGTGATCCATCCTCAAGACCCAGTAAGCCAGAGGATTTTCGGTGGGGAAGGTGTCCAAGTCTGACCTTGCCCCTAGATATTCCTGCACCATGTTTATCAGACGCTGGCGATGGTTGCTGGAACCGATCATACTTTGGGGCTGCGGACTAAAGAATTGTCTGAACGCATCGGTCAGACGGCCACCTTCCCCACCGCTCCTTCTTTGACTGGCCGAAGCCTCAGCAACTCGTTGTCCAGGACCAGGAGTTTGTAACCTCCCAGTCTCTGGGAACGCGTTGCACAGACCTTTCTGCAAGGCCTCCCGGAGTTGTCTCATCCTCTGCTCCCTCTGCGACGGTAACATAAGGTCCGCAACCTTACCCTTGTACCGTGGATCAAGGAGAGTGGCCAGCCAGTAATGGTCCCTCTCCTTGATCCGAAGAATACGAGGATCCTTCCGCAGACTTTGGAGGATCAGGGAGGCCATGCAGCGTAGGTTTGCTGAGGCATTCGCTCCGGAGTCCTCTGGGTCACTAAGGACGACATGATCCGCAGCCACCTCCTCCCAGCCACGTACAAGTCCACTGGTTTCTTGGGACTGTAAATCATCCCTAAAAGACTGCTGCTGATGATGCTGAGTGCCAGCCTCCACCTCCATGCTGACACAATCCTCCTCCTCCTCCTCCTCCTCCTCCTCCTCCTCCTCCTCCTCTTCCTGTGCGATGGGTGGGACAGAAGGAACACTGTCTGGGTAAAGGGGGCCTTGAGAGGCAAGGAAGTCCTCCTCTTCCTGCCTCTGTTCTGCCTCAAGTGCCCTGTCCATTATTCCACGCAGCGTGTGCTCCAACAGGTGGACAAGAGGTACAGTGTCACTGATGCATGCACTGTCACTGCTCACCATCCTCGTGGCCTCCTCAAATGGTGCCAGGACAGTGCATGCATCCCTGATCATGCCCCACTGGCGTGGAGAAAAAAAACCAAGCTCCCCTGACCCTGTCCTGGTGCCGTAGTCGCACAGGTACTCATTGATGGCCCTCTGCTGCGTGTGCAGCCGCTGCAGCATGGCCAACGTTGAGTTCCACCTGGTGGGCATGTCACATATAAGGCGGTTCTTGGGCAGGTTCAACTCCTTTTGCAGCTCAGCCAGGCGAGCACTGGCATTATAAGATCTGCGGAAATGCACACAGACTTTCCTGGCCTGCCTCAGGACATCCTGTAAGCCCGGGTACCTGCCCAAGAACCGCTGCACCACCAGGTTAAGGACGTGAGCCACACAGGGCACATGGGTCAGTTGTCCCTGTCGGAGGGCGGAGAGGAGGTTGGTGCCATTGTCGCAAACCACCATTCCTGGCTTAAGCTGGCGTGGCGTCAACCACCTCTCGGCCTGGCCCTGCAGAGCAGACAGGACCTCTGCCCCAGTGTGGCTTCTGTCCCCCAAACACACCAGCGCAAGCACGGCATGGCATCTTTTTGCCTGCGTACTTGCGTAGCCCCGTGAACGGCTACGGAGCACCGCTGGTTCATAGGACAAACCACAGGAAGAGGCCATGGAGGAAGAAGAAGAGGAGGGGGTGGAGGAGAGAGGTGTGTCACAACCAGTAGTAGCATTTTGGAGGCGTGGCGGTGGGACAACCTCCAACACTACTGCACCTTGTCCTGCATCCTTCCCAGCTGCCAAAAGAGTGACCCAATGGGCCGTGAAAGAAAGGTAACGTCCCTGTCCATGCCTGCTGGACCATGAGTCAGCGGTAATATGCACCTTACCGCTGACCGCCCTGTCCAGCGAGGCCAAGACATTGCCTTCCACATGCCGGTAGAGAGCCGGAATAGCCTTCCGTGAGAAAAAGTGGCGTTTGGGAACCTGCCACTGAGGAACCGCACATTGCACAAACTCACGGAAGGGGGCCGAGTCTACCAACTGAAAAGGCAGCAGTTGAAGCGCTAGCAATTTAGCCAAGCTAGCATTCAACCGCTGGGCATGTGGATGGCTGGGAGTGAACTTCTTTCGACGGTCCAGCAGCTGGGGCAGGGAAATTTGCCTGCTAGAATCGGACGTCGGTGTACTGCTAGCAGAGTGGCCGCAAGTACTTGGCTGTGACACACCTAATTCTACACCTTTATTCCTCTCAGTGCATGTTTCAGAGAGGACTGAAGTTATAGTGGGGTTGGAGGTCCCAGCTGATGCGGTGCAAGGAGAGGTCCGCTTTGTTCTTTGGTGTGGGTCTTTGAGGTAGGCTTGCCAACGAGCTGCATGGCAGGTCAACATATGTCTGGTCAGGCATGTGGTACCCAAGCGGCTAATGTTTTGGCCACGCGATATACGCTTGAGACATATGTTGCAAACAGCAGCTGTGCGATCTGATGCACTAGCCTCAAAAAAGGCCCACACCAAAGAACTTTTTGAATGACGGGCAGAGGCAGCGCCCTGCACAGGCGGAGCTCTGCGGTGTGATTCCGTCGGTGTACTGCCCTTACGCTGGCCACCAAAGGGCATCCTGCCTCGTTGGAGATGTGCCTCCTCCTCATCCTCCTCCTCCTCCTCTCTCCTATTAGGCACCCACGTGGAGTCAGTGACCTCATCATCACCTCCCTCCTCATCACTGGAGCCAATCTGGCAGTATGCTGCAGCTGCTGGAACATGACTGCCAGATTGGTGTCCTTCTTGAGCATCCCCTCTGTCTGCTCTCACCCTACTGCCTTCCTGTAGCTGGGTTTCATCATCAGACCCTTCGAAACGCTGGGCATCCTCCTGGAGCATGTACCCAACACTGTGCTCAAACAGTTCGGGGGACTCCTCAGGAGGAGGACATGGTGGGTCTAGGGAAGGAGTGACTGATGATGAGTCTGACATTGATACCAGGGAAGAGGACGCTTTGGCAGCTGCTTTGCCAGTACCCTGAGCCTGGGTGAGAGAGGATGAGGAGGAGGAGGAGGGCTTGGTCATCCACTCTACCAAGTCTTCGGCATGATGTGGCTCAACATGTCCAGCTGCCGAAAAGAAGGACAAGCGTGTCCCATGGCCATGTGCTGATGACAATGCACCGCGTCCACGACCAGCACTGTTGCCCCCAGACACAGAGCCTGCTTGCCCTCTTTTATTGCCTCCTGACTGTCTGCCTCTCCTTGTTTGCCTTCCAGACATTCTAATAGATGGCCTGCAGGGAGATGGGAAAAAAGCAATAAGGGCTACCTTCAGGTGTCCTTCTCTGTCCCTTGAAACAAGGACTTTGACAGTGAAAGAAACTGACACTCTCCCTACCTACAGTTTTCTGTCCCTAGAAATTTTTTTTTTTTAAGCACAATTTAGCACAAGGAGAATTACCTCACTGTCCTTCCAGGTCCCTGGAAACAAGGACTTTGACAGTGAAAGAAACTGACACACTCTCCCTACCTACAGTTTTCTGTCCCTAGAAAAAATGTTTTTTTTAAGCACAATTTAGCACAAGGAGAATTACCTCACTGTCCTTCCAGGTCCCTGGAAACAAGGACTTTGACAGTGAAAGAAACTGACACACTCTCCCTACCTACAGTTTTCTGTCCCTAGAAAAAATGTTTTTTTTAAGCACAATTTAGCACAAGGAGAATTACCTCACTGTCCTTCCAGGTCCCTGGAAACAAGGACTTTGACAGTGAAAGAAACTGACACACTCTCCCTACCTACAGTTTTCTGTCCCTAGAAAAAATGTTTTTTTTAAGCACAATATAGCACAAGGAGAATTCACTCACTGTCCTTCCAGGTCCCTGGAAACAAGGACTTTGACAGTGAAAGAAACTGACACACTCTCCCTACCTACAGTTTTCTGTCCCTAGAAAAAATGTTTTTTTTAAGCACAATTTAGCACAAGGAGAATTCACTCACTGTCCTTCCAGGTCCCTGGAAACAAGGACTTTGACAGTGAAAGAAACTGACACACTCTCCCTACCTACAGTTTTCTGTCCCTAGAAAAAA
Source organism: Rana muscosa (assembly GCA_029206835.1). Taxonomy (NCBI): domain Eukaryota; kingdom Metazoa; phylum Chordata; class Amphibia; order Anura; family Ranidae; genus Rana; species Rana muscosa. The sequence goes on from CM055126.1 coordinate 212,295,444, forward strand.
TGTTTTTTTTAAGCACAATTTAGCACAAGGAGAATTACCTCACTGTCCTTCCAGGTCCCTGGAAACAAGGACTTTGACAGTGAAAGAAACTGACACACTCTCCCTACCTACAGTTTTCTGTCCCTAGAAAAAATGTTTTTTTTAAGCACAATATAGCACAAGGAGAATTCACTCACTGTCCTTCCAGGTCCCTGGAAACAAGGACTTTGACAGTGAAAGAAACTGACACACTCTCCCTACCTACAGTTTTCTGTCCCTAGAAAAAATGTTTTTTTTAAGCACAATATAGCACAAGGAGAATTCACTCACTGTCCTTCCAGGTCCCTGGAAACAAGGACTTTGACAGTGAAAGAAACTGACACACTCTCCCTACCTACAGTTTTCTGTCCCTAGAAAAAATGTTTTTTTTAAGCACAATTTAGCACAAGGAGAATTATCTCACTGTCCTTCCAGGTCCCTGGAAACAAGGACTTTGACAGTGAAAGAAACTGACACACTCTCCCTACCTACAGTTTTCTGTCCCTAGAAAAAATGTTTTTTTTAAGCACAATTTAGCACAAGGAGAATTACCTCACTGTCCTTCCAGGTCCCTGGAAACAAGGACTTTGACAGTGAAAGAAACTGACACACTCTCCCTACCTACAGTTTTCTGTCCCTAGAAAAAATGTTTTTTTTAAGCACAATATAGCACAAGGAGAATTCACTCACTGTCCTTCCAGGTCCCTGGAAACAAGGACTTTGACAGTGAAAGAAACTGACACACTCTCCCTACCTACAGTTTTCTGTCCCTAGAAAAAATGTTTTTTTTAAGCACAATATAGCACAAGGAGAATTCACTCACTGTCCTTCCAGGTCCCTGGAAACAAGGACTTTGACAGTGAAAGAAACTGACACACTCTCCCTACCTACAGTTTTCTGTCCCTAGAAAAAATGTTTTTTTTAAGCACAATATAGCACAAGGAGAATTCACTCACTGTCCTTCCAGGTCCCTGGAAACAAGGACTTTGACAGTGAAAGAAACTGACACACTCTCCCTACCTACAGTTTTCTGTCCCTAGAAAAAATGTTTTTTTTAAGCACAATTTAGCACAAGGAGAATTATCTCACTGTCCTTCCAGGTCCCTGGAAACAAGGACTTTGACAGTGAAAGAAACTGACACACTCTCCCTACCTACAGTTTTCTGTCCCTAGAAAAAATGTTTTTTTTAAGCACAATTTAGCACAAGGAGAATTACCTCACTGTCCTTCCAGGTCCCTGGAAACAAGGACTTTGACAGTGAAAGAAACTGACACACTCTCCCTACCTACAGTTTTCTGTCCCTAGAAAAAATGTTTTTTTTAAGCACAATATAGCACAAGGAGAATTCACTCACTGTCCTTCCAGGTCCCTGGAAACAAGGACTTTGACAGTGAAAGAAACTGACACACTCTCCCTACCTACAGTTTTCTGTCCCTAGAAAAAATGTTTTCTTTAAGCACAATTTAGCACAAGGAGAATTACCTCACTGTCCTTCCAGGTCCCTGGAAACAAGGACTTTGACAGTGAAAGAAACTGACACACTCTCCCTACCTACAGTTTTCTGTCCCTAGAAAAAATGTTTTTTTTTTAAGCACAATTTAGCACAAGGAGAATTACCTCACTGTCCTTCCAGGTCCCTGGAAACAAGGACTTTGACAGTGAAAGAAACTGACACACTCTCCCTACCTACAGTTTTCTGTCCCTAGAAAAAATGTTTTTTTTAAGCACAATTTAGCACAAGGAGAATTACCTCACTGTCCTTCCAGGTCCCTGGAAACAAGGACTTTGACAGTGAAAGAAACTGACACACTCTCCCTACCTACAGTTTTCTGTCCCTAGAAAAAATGTTTTTTTTAAGCACAATATAGCACAAGGAGAATTCACTCACTGTCCTTCCAGGTCCCTGGAAACAAGGACTTTGACAGTGAAAGAAACTGACACACTCTCCCTACCTACAGTTTTCTGTCCCTAGAAAAAATGTTTTTTTTAAGCACAATTTAGCACAAGGAGAATTACCTCACTGTCCTTCCAGGTCCCTGGAAACAAGGACTTTGACAGTGAAAGAAACTGACACACTCTCCCTACCTACAGTTTTCTGTCCCTAGAAAAAATGTTTTTTTTAAGCACAATTTAGCACAAGGAGAATTACCTCACTGTCCTTCCAGGTCCCTGGAAACAAGGACTTTGACAGTGAAAGAAACTGACACACTCTCCCTACCTACAGTTTTCTGTCCCTAGAAAAAATGTTTTTTTTAAGCACAATTTAGCACAAGGAGAATTACCTCACTGTCCTTCCAGGTCCCTGGAAACAAGGACTTTGACAGTGAAAGAAACTGACACACTCTCCCTACCTACAGTTTTCTGTCCCTAGAAAAAATGTTTTTTTTAAGCACAATATAGCACAAGGAGAATTCACTCACTGTCCTTCCAGGTCCCTGGAAACAAGGACTTTGACAGTGAAAGAAACTGACACACTCTCCCTACCTACAGTTTTCTGTCCCTAGAAAAAATGTTTTTTTTTAAGCACAATTTAGCACAAGGAGAATTACCTCACTGTCCTTCCAGGTCCCTGGAAACAAGGACTTTGACAGTGAAAGAAACTGACACACTCTCCCTACCTACAGTTTTCTGTCCCTAGAAAAAATGTTTTTTTTAAGCACAATTTAGCACAAGGAGAATTACCTCACTGTCCTTCCAGGTCCCTGGAAACAAGGACTTTGACAGTGAAAGAAACTGACACACTCTCCCTACCTACAGTTTTCTGTCCCTAGAAAAAATGTTTTTTTTAAGCACAATATAGCACAAGGAGAATTCACTCACTGTCCTTCCAGGTCCCTGGAAACAAGGACTTTGACAGTGAAAGAAACTGACACACTCTCCCTACCTACAGTTTTCTGTCCCTAGAAAAAATGTTTTTTTTAAGCACAATTTAGCACAAGGAGAATTACCTCACTGTCCTTCCAGGTCCCTGGAAACAAGGACTTTGACAGTGAAAGAAACTGACACACTCTCCCTACCTACAGTTTTCTGTCCCTAGAAAAAATGTTTTTTTTAAGCACAATTTAGCACAAGGAGAATTCACTCACTGTCCTTCCAGGTCCCTGGAAACAAGGACTTTGACAGTGAAAGAAACTGACACACTCTCCCTACCTACAGTTTTCTGTCCCTAGAAAAAATGTTTTTTTTAAGCACAATATAGCACAAGCACAAAACACACTGACACTCTCCCTACCTATCCTTCTCTTTCCCTAAACTAAAGGAATCCAGGTTAAGCAAGAAAGAAATAAAAGTCACTGTCCCTGCCTATGCTGCTCTATCCCTGCTCCGGAACACACTACACTAGGCCGCCGTGCTGGCGGCCTTTTATAGTGTGGGGCGTGTACTAAACCCCCTCAGCAATAATTGGCCACAGGCATCCTGCCTGTGGCCAATCATTGCTCTCCTCGCTGCCGGCGCTGTGATTGGCCAAGCATGCGGGGTCACAGTGCATGCTTGGCCAATCACAGCGCCTGGATGACACTGCGATGGCGTAGTGCATTGTGGGCCGTTCGCGTCACTCGAATTTGGCGCGAACGGCCCAAATCGTTCGATCTTCGACGAACGATCGAACAGCCGATGTTCGAGTCGAACGTATGTTCGACTCGAACACGAAGCTCATCCCTATTTTTCACAAAGGTTTTGTCTCTTTCAATTTACTGATCTCACGCCATGAAAAAAGGATTCAGAAGTTGCATCTACCTTTTTCATCTGCAGCTGGTAATACGATGTGAGAATTTATTAATAATATTTTAACCACAAAAAGAATATTTATTGATCTATCTCTCACCCATGTCTTCGGGAGCTGCACAATTTCTGTATTTTCTGAGGTTTGGCAAGATAATGTTATTCTCTTTGTTTGACATTCCAGCTAAGAGGTGTAACTACAATCCACCCAGCCCTGTGCGAAATGTGAGCGCCGCTCTCTAATATCAGCTCGCCGACCTTTACCGAACCTGATGAGTGTTTCCGCATTTTTTTTAAATCCAGATGGATAAAACAATATCTGGGCGTCCAACCACAATCCTAGTATCCATAGTATTCATATTATACTATAAACAAGAGACCCACCATTTTGGGAAAAAAAACAACAATATTTTTTACTTTCTGCTGTAAAACACATCCAATAAATAATAAAAGAAAAAAAAATCGAATTTCTTCATCAATTTAGGCCAATATGTATTCTGCTACATATTTTTGGTAAAAAAAATAAAATAAAAAAATTGCAATAAGCGTATATTGATTTGCACAAAAGTTATGCCGCCCTGCCTCAGAATATGTACGGTGGGCGGTCCGCAAGTGTATACTGGTATATAACATTTTTCATTATGGGCACCACATGGAAGCAAATTTGTAATACATGGACCCCCCATGGTGCACTTTTTGTATTTCTTCTATATCTTTATCAATAGTCCAGTGCAAAGCTTTTGTGCAGGAGCTTCTGTAATAAAGACCAGGGTGGATAAAAATCAACGATTTAAATCAGATTTTTTATCAATTTTTTTTTAATAAAATGCTTTTGGAGTAAAAATCTATCTAAAGATAGTTTCCTATTTAGGACACATTAATAATTAAATTTATTCAGCATGAAATGGAGCTTAGTTATGTAACACAAGGCTGCATATTCTGCAATATGTTTTATGTTCGGTAAACTCATTCAATGAATCCAAGCTCTGCAAGCTGAGATAACATGCACTGCATTGATGCATTTACACAATATCACAGTAACCATGAGATAAAACAAAGTTCAGGAATATTCCTTTATCCCATTGTTTTGCAAATCTATGTACACTACAAACTGTATGATTGGGTCAGTTCTGAGATCGCTGTTTTACTAACCGGACAGCTTATTATTCTAAATAGGAAACCTTAATTTTGTTTACAAATATTAAAGATTTTAATTACCAGCAAGAATAAGTCCTTACATTTAAAGAGCACCTGTCATTTCAGATCCATCATGGCAGTGCCTGTTAGCGGGCATCCACTCACCTGCTGCCGCCATGTCTCTCACCTTGTGTCGCCGCCGCATCACCAGCCGTCCCATTAAAGTGAATGGGATTGTCTCAGAGGAGGAGCCGCTGTGGGACGGAGATAGATGACAGTTGCTCTTTAAAAATTTGACTCTAAAAATGATGGTTTAAATCAAGCCTTTTTACTAGTGATTTACTGTATATACTCGAGTATAAGCCAAGTTTTTCAGCGCATTTTTTTGTGCTGAAAATGCCCCCCTCGGCTTATACTCGAGTCACCTTTTTGCACCTGATCTCCCAGACTTTGGGGACCCGGGACCGGCCAGCCGGCCATAGGTCCCCTGGACACCAAACTTGGCACACATGTAGCCTCATCTTTCTCTACAAGTGTGCAAAGTTTGTTGTCCGGGGGACCTACCGCCAGGGAGCACCGATTTTTCAAATCCGGGCACCCCTTCCATAGACTCCCATGTTAAACGTCAGTCTAGTCATGGGCACAGTGAGGCATGGGCACAGTGAGGCATGCAGATGGACACAGTGAGGCATGCAGATGGACACCCTAGGCTTATACTCGAGTCAATACGTTTTCCCAGTTTTTTGTGGTAAAATTAGGTGCCTCGGCTTATATTCGGGTCGGCTTATACTCGAGTATATACAGGTAAATCAAATCCACCCTGATAAAGACTGCTCACTGCGGCTCTCTGCCCTTGTGCTGGGTGACTGCTCTGTTCACCGCCCCCTCCTGTACTTTTCTAAAAGCAAGCCTGTTAAGGGTGGAGCCTGCTGGGCCCCTCCCACAGCTCTCTTCAGGCTATGTACAGTTGAGGATGTCAATTCTAGTTTTACATAGTAATATCTGGGTTTGCAGAGGTATTTGGTGCACACAAAGTAGATTTATATCATTTGTGGCTATTGAGGATTATATTTAAATTAAATTTTAAGGCCTGGAGTTTACTTTTAAAGTAGAGCTGCACAATTCTGGGAAAAATGAGGATCCCATTTTTTTTTTTTTGCTTAAAATAAAGATCGCGGCTTTCACATTATACAAAAAAATTGGGCTAACTTTACTGTTTATTTATTTTTTTTATTCATTAAAATTTATTTTTTTCCCAATAAATTGCATTTGAAAGACCGCTGCGCAAATACAGTGTGACCTAGAATATTGCAACAACCAACATTTTATTTTAGGGTCTTTGTTAAAAATATATATATATATAGTTTGGGGGTTCTTAGTACTTTTCTAGTAAAAAATTATGATTTTAACTTGAATCCAACAAGTGTCATAAAAAGGTTTGCCTTTAAGTGGATAGATCTCTCTCATTTACAGACCGAAGTTCATTCCTTTGAACTAAGAACAAAACGTTACAATGTTTGTAGTTGGTGGTTAAGGAATGTTGTGAAACTTCTCAGACTGCCTGTTTTTTTGTTTTTTTTTGACAGCTGTCGGCTTGAGCAGAGAACTCTGTATAGAATCGGGAAAATGCGTTGTTAAGATCGCAAGGGGGGAAAGAATCGTGATCTCGATTCTTAATGATTAATCATGCAGCTCTATTTTAAAGCAAAACTAAACTCTGAAAAATACGCACCTCCACCTTCCAGTGATGCGTCGGTTACATCCCGCACTGGCCGCTGCCTATTTCTCCTCAGACTACTTCCGGGTTCTGAGTTTTTGGTCTTTTGATTGGCCAGCAGGGGATGATGTCATCCCATGCATGCGTACAGGAACCAGCCTGGATTGTGCACTGAGCTGTGCATGTGCAGCTCAGTGTACATTCATTAGGAGACTATGAGCAGACAGTCTCCCAGTCCAGTAAAGAGCTGCTTGCTCATAATTCCTAAAATGGTAGGTTTAGTTCTGCTTTAAATTCAAATTACAACTTTCGCTGCTTGTATAACATTTATTTGCCCGCATGCTCCACCAGTTATGTCACAAATAATGCTGCTTGACCCACATCTGTGTTCACTTGTCCATTCCGAGTCCGAGCAGCCTTCCTTATAATATAGCCTGTGCTAATTGGCCGACGCTGACCATTTTTTCACATATTCACCGTACATTCACTCATTAATTTGCCCACCTGATGGAGATCTCCTGCGCTTGCCCCCACTCAGGCATCTTCCACATTCAATGCCAGCTCATCTGGATTTTAACCTAAAGGCCTAATTTGCATACTCTTTGCCTTTTCACTCTTATTGTAGGCAGATTCATTTTGTATCCAATGGTATGCTGGGACTTGTAGTTCCCCTGATGTGCAAGTGTTGGCCTTCAACTATTTGAGGTCATTTAAGGCTCACTTGAGGTTGTACTTGAAGTTGGTTGTGTGTGGGAAAATCCCCCCCTCCAATACAAAATCTTCTTTTATACACAGGGTTCCATTTATCACAAATTTCACATAAGATTCAATTTTTTTTTTTAAGTGTGAATCTTGGGTGAAAACATTGACACAGAGATGTAGATTTCTGAATGTTCTGGGAAGTAAGCTGTGATGTCATGTTATCTCTGTGTGTCAGTGGATGAAAGTCTGGGCCGGGTGTCTCAGGAGGGAGGGAGGGGGTGATGGAGTTGCCTGGCTGCACATGACCTCAGAGCGTTCAGTCAGACTGAAAAGCGGAGAATTAAAAAGCAAGATTGTGAGGAAGAGAATTCACCATCTCATCATCCCTCCCTGAGCATGGAATTAGAACCATCTCCAGGGCGGCTGGTGCTCAAAATTTTTGGGGGGGCGCAAATAAACTGAAAAATTCAGGAAAAATACTGAAACAAAAACATCAAATGCAGCCTCTGTACCCATAATATGCAGCCTCTGTACCCATAATATGCAGCCTCTGTGCCCATAATATGCAGCCTCTGTGCCCATCATATGCAGCCTCTGTGCCCATCATATGCAGCCTCTGTGCCCATCATATGCAGCCTCTGTACCCATCATATGCAGCCTCTGTACCCATCATATGCAGCCTCTGTGCCCATCATATGCAGCCTCTGTGCCCATCATATGCAGCCTCTGTGCCCATCATATGCAGCCTCTGTGCCCATGAAATGCAGCCTCTGTGCCCATCATATGCAGCCACTGTGCCCATCATATGCAGCCTCTGTGCCCATCATATGCAGCCTCTGTGCCCATCAGATGCAGCCTCTGTGCCCATCATATGCAGCCTCTGTGCCCATGAAATGCAGCCTCTGTGCCCATGAAATGCAGCCTCTGTGCCCTTCATATGCAGCCTCTGTGACCATTAAATGCAGCCACTGTGTCCATCATATGCAGCCTCTGTGCCCATCATATGCAGCCTCGATGCCCATCATATGCAGCTCAGTATATAGGTTTGTGGAGAGGAGCATAGTAGTACTTCTAGTGCTCAGTGTGCTGGAGTACAGAGAGATGCATGGTACTACAACCACGATCACTCTGTATTTAGATGTAGAGGAGAGCACTGTACTATCTCTATCTCCTGGTATGTTGAGTACAGTGAGGAGAGGGAGGTACTTTTTCCTATTGCTTGGTATATGGGAGTTTAGAGAAGAGCATGGTACTACTTCTAGTGCTCAGGATATATGAATATGAGGTGGAGTGCGGTACTACTTCTACTGATTGGTATATAGGAGTACGGAGAGGAGTGTGGTACTACTTCTATTCTTTGGTATATATCATTATGGAGAAGAGCATGGTACTACTTCTAGTGCTCAGTATATAGGAGTATGGAGAGGAGTATGGTACTACATTTAGCACTTGGTATAGTGGAGTAGAAAGAAATGCACAGTACTACTTCTATCGCTCAGTATACTGTATAGGAGTATGGAGAGGAGTGCGGCACTGCTTCTATCACTCTGTATACAGGACAGGGCCGTTTGGAGGAATTTGGGGGCCCCAAGCAGATTGAGAATTTTTTTAAATTCAGAAGGGGGGGTGCTAACGCGGGACACCGACGCCGATCGCAAGAGGGGGGCCACCAAACGCGGGAGGGGGGCCGCCAATCGCGGGAGGGGGGACCGCCAATCGCGGGAGGGGGGACCGCCAATCGTGGGATGGGGGGCCGCCAAATCGCGGGAGGAGGGGGCCGTCAATCGCGAGTGGGGGGGCCGTCAATCGCGGGAGGAGGGGGCCGTCAATCGCGGGAGGAGGGGGCCGCCAATCGCGGGAGGAGGGGGCCGCCAATCGCGAGTGGGGGGGCCGCCAATCGCGGGAGGAGGGGGCCGCCAATCGTGGGAGGGGGCCCGCCAATCGCGGAAGGGGAGGCAGCTCTGCTGGGGCCCCAGGCCAGCTGGGGGCCCCAAGTAGTTGCTTGGTTTGCCTGTCCTGTTCCGACGGCCCTGATACAGGAGTATGGAGAGGAGTGCTGATCTCTTAAACCACATGCAGAATAGTTTGTTGTTGATGCTCATCTCCAATGCCCGCATCTCCATGACTATCATTTATTAGTCACCAATGTAAAGTCTATCTAATTCTGCTAGTCTGTCCAACACCACCCTCTCCACTGATTATCAATGCTGCTGTCCAAGGTTGGCTCCGTTGCTCCTCCATAGATACAGCGGAGGAGTGATTGTAGCCACCCTAATACAGGAGGTGTGTTACTAGCCAATCACCAGGTGAAAATAAAAGAACCAAAGTCCGAAGAAAAGAAAGCAAATGCAGCCACCACATCCAATGATTGGTAAGATCCAAAATATATTAAATTTTTGTGTTTTGGGTTTAATACCACTTCAAAGTAGTCTAGATGCCAGGAGAAAATCTAAAGAGTAGCAACTCATTGCAGACAATTTGAATCCTTCTTATGTTGGGTTTCTATTTAGTTTTCCGCAGTCTTCTCTTTTGTACTGTTGTATTCTCTGCAGACGTAGCGCGGATCACCAGCGGGCGGTCGGCGTGAGTCAGATCGGCATTGACACGAGTGAATATTTACAGTATATATAATGTAGACAGACCTGTGCGCAGCACATAACATACTGTATAAGTCAGGAGATTCCTCGCTCTGCGGTAAATATTTATTCTCTCGCCTTCCGTGCGCTCAGCAGTGTTGGCATTTACAGTCAATATCGGCTGTGTCAATACAAGGCGGCCGAACGCAGAGCTGAGGCCTATCTGGCATTACAACAGGCCCTGGGGTCTGCGTCTCCAGCTCCGCACGCAATAATTGGAGCGCTAGCAGGAAAGGTTAGAGGCTCCCTGGGGCAGTGCTGGTGGTGGTGTGGAGGTATGGTGTCCCTCCCTGAGGGGGCATCTGCCCAAATCAATATAAAACTAAGAGAGGAGCTGAAAGACGCTCCCTACTGAATGTGTGCCCTGTGACACCTCGCCCAACAATCCCACTCTGCCACAAGGTGCCAGAGCTTAATACTGGGCACTGTAGCACAGCCAGACCAAACCATCACTGTCCTAGAGTGGTGCCATGCCTTTACAACAGTGGCGGCTGGTGCTCCATTTCTTGGGGGGGAGGGGGGGCCGTTAAGCAAACCAAACGCCGCCCCCCCTCCTCGGCCCTCGCTCGTTCGCTCACCAGCCCGCACTTACCCCATCTAGGTCGCGGGCAGCTATTGTCATGTAAAATCACAAAATCATTTCCACATCATATTACAATTATTTCCAGCCATCTCCTAACAATCTGAATGATCTTGAAGTTTGTAAACTTACTTTATGACATTCCCCACATATTTACTTTCTGGAATTCTGCGACACGTAGTCACTATGCCCTGTGACGACTGTGTCACACATTTCACAGAGCCTGCCCTCTAAACTACAGAGGGGCTGAAAGGAGGAGTTTCAGGAGGCGGAGTCGGTACAGGAATCGCTGCTTTCAGACAGCAAGGTACCTTGGGACATGTAGCCCTTTCAAATTGAGAAGGAGCTGTAAAGCATGCAGGGAGTCCAGGAAGATGTGGAAAGAGACTGGCCAGCAATCAGGCAGAACTCACAGTATGAAAGGAGGGTTTTCATGTAAGCTTATATTGGATTGTCGAATATAACTACTGCGTGTATTACAGTGCTGATGTTATAAAATATGTGTATGCTGTAACCATAGATCTCCTTTATGTGGTTTCCCCAGTAGTTCAGCTCACTCTGCTCCCCTATCCCAGCAGTGACAGAGCAGCTCAGCTCACACTGTACACTCTTAAAAGCAGCTAAGCTCCCCCCCCCCTTCTCAGCAGTTACTCAGTAGCTTGGCGCACCAGCCCCCTTTCTCCCAGCAATGAATCAGCAGCTCAGCTACCCCCATCCCAGCAGTGATTCGGCAGTTCAACTCACCCTGCTTTTACCTCCCAAAAGAGATTCCCATTTTCCCTCTACCTAATGTCACCATACTCCCCAACAGCAATGATTCAGAAGCTCAGCCACTCCCCCTCCCAGCAGTGACTCAGCAAATCAGCACCCCCTGGCAGCAGTGACTTAGCAGATCAGTTCACTTTCCCAGTAGGGTGACCACATTTCCAAACTAACATTCAGGGACCCTTCCCAAAAATCAGCTTGTGCTGTAACGAATCACAGCACAGTGATTGGACACAAGAGGCGGGATTTATGGTTTCTCCAATCACAAGCAGGGGGCAGGGATTGTGCTCCTCCAGGCATTCCCAACCAGGACAAGTACTGTCAGTGAGTAAAGCAGTGATGTGGTGGCCTTTTTTGGGGGCATCAGATTGGCCCAGGGTGGCTGTGTCAGTTTCATTCCGGGACACTGTATTGTCCTGGAATGAAGGTGCCGGGACAGACCTGCAAAATGCGGGATTGTCCCGGGCAATCCGGGACTCGTGGTCACCCTACCTCCCAGCAATGACTCAGAAGATCAGCTCCCCCTGCCAGCAGTGACTCAGCAGATAAACTCACCCTACAACAGTACTAACTTACATTTGTACTACCCTGTAATGTGTCCACCTACCTGTGTTATCCAACAAAAACAAACTTTTGCAGCACCAGTGTCCTGCTTGTACATTGGCAGACGGTCAATAGGGAGCCTCTCAAGTTTGTTACATTATTACTGTTGTTATTCATATAGATGCTACATCTGAGATATCCATCCTTCCATTCCTCCAGCTTTCTCCCTCTCACCATGACTGAGGCCGCAAGATGACACAATGACTGAAATTGTTGCCACTCAGAAGTCGCAGTGGGTGTCCTTTAATGATGACACCAAATTACAAGGTAAGGCGATTCCAGCAGTTCATATCACCATAATGTTCACTGAAATGGTGATCACAAGGCTTCGTTAGAAAACAGAGCCATGTGATTTTATTTTCAAGCAAACCTTGTCTAAGCAGTCCCAATGGGACAATTGAGGGCAAATTTTGACAAAATTTTGGAGAACCTGGACGTTGTAAATTAGCTGCTTAGTCCAGTGTAGGGAAGTCACCTGGCCCCTCTCTAATAAGCATATTGGAGGACTCCAGTTACAGAGGACCTAAAGCCTGTAAGTAAGCAATGTACAATCTTCTGAGGGGCCCAATAGCTAAATTGTAAAGTAAAAATTTGTACAGACATACAAAATATAAATCAGATCCTGTCATTTCCTTGGGGTGAACAGCGCGGGTAGTTTATGGCCATCGGGTAATCTACCCAGTCCAGTCATATCTTCTCTGGACCCAATAAGAGGATCTTCCCCTTAGGTTTGGTATGAGCACCAGCCAGGATGAAAGGGCTCAGACATATCAGTTTAGTGTTCTAGTGTCTTGTTCTTCACACTCTTCATTGAATGTGGGATGAACGTTTTGTCTGTTTTTTTAGATGATAAGAAACACCAACCGAGCCGCCAGTCAACGGAGCAAGAGAAAGTTGCAGAGATACAGAGTGGAGCTTCCGCGGGGGCTGGTTACTCCCACCTTGACCAATCTGATGGAGCAGACGGAGCTCCAAAGCCCATGAGGACCGATGTCTCATCCTGGGTTCACTTTGAGGAGACTGACCATCCCCCTTCCCCGGTGACAAGTAAGGCAGGTAATAAGTCCAGCTAGGTGTTGGTATTTCCAGGAGGTCTTTGGGTGTGATGGAGTTTCTTATTAAGAATTTACTTTATTATGATATAGAATTAGGATCAGAGGGCCCTATGAGATGGAATCCAGCCAACAGAGAGGATTTTTGTCCTACAAGGACTCCTATCACGTAGGGGCTAAATGGCCTCCTAATCCAGGTGGCCCACCACTATCATGGCTGTTTCTATCCTGGGTGATTGAAGTGCTGGGTTCTGGAGGTCAGAAAAGGGCATTTTTAGATATATTTGAGATCCAGAGATTTGTAGCAACCAGATTTACCTGGCCATTGATGTCCGATTGTTGACTAGTGGTGGATTATTGTACACACTGGACTACCAATGTCTGAACTAAGCAACAACTAGAATGGTGGGACTTTGAATGAAGCAACACTGCTGAGTTGAATGCATCAATCAATAAAAGGGAAGGACATTATCTATGCTAAACAAAAAAAAAACCTTTTTATCGTTAATATTACCAAGATTATACCAGCGTACCATTATGAGGTGAGAGTGTTTGGAAGGGTTTCCCTCCCCTCTCCTTTATATACCATTGCTTATATTTATATATATAATTTCTACCAATTTGACCAATCTATTTGTTTATAGATACATCTAGCATCAGCTCCTGACGAGTGGAAACAACAACCACGAAACGCGTAGAGCTTGTTACGATGCGATGTCACAGTGATCATGTTTTAACATTTTTAAATTTTTTACCTATATAGTTGACCAATATGCACCTATCTATCATGGTTTATATGTTATTATCATTACAATTTTAAATCTGCCTACCTCATGTGCAGTATTTATTATGTTGAGATAATCATTATATTGCTACTGTTTAATAATTATACATTATTAACTATATGATTATGTTTCTACTATTCAGTATAATGTTTTCTGCTATCTCATGTAGAGGTGCGCATCTTCACTGGCCACACGATTCGATTCGATTACGATTATCAGGTCAACGATTCGATTCGATTCCGCGATGCATCACGATTACAGCGCAAGTGCGCATGGTTTTCACAAAAAAAAATTAAGCAGTCAGGAGGACTCCATTTTTTTTATTATATCTGTTCTTTTAAAAAAAAGACAACACTCCCTGCATGTAGCAAAGTCTACACAAAGCAGACAACAACTTGTACTTAGTACAGGACATGGTCAGAGGCTGCGAACATGCTAAAGGAGAGGGTCAGTGACTGCGGATATGCTACAGGAGATGGTCAGTGACTGGGGACATGCTACAGGAGATGGTCAGAGAGACTGCGGACATGCTACAGGAGATGGTCAGTGACTGCGGACATGCTACAGGAGATGGTCAGAGAGACTGCGGACATGCTACAGGAGATGGTCAGTGACTGCGGACATGCTACAGGAGATGGTCAGAGAGACTGCGGGCATGCTACAGGAGATGGTCGGTGACTGCGGACATGCTACAGGAGATGGTCGGTGACTGCGGACATGCTACAGGAGATGGTCGGTGACTGCGGACATGCTACAGGAGATGGTCGGTGACTGCGGACATGCTACAGGAGATGGTCGGTGACTGCGGACATGCTACAGGAGATGGTCGGTGACTGCGGACATGCTACAGGAGATGGTCAGTGACTGCAGATATGCTACAGGAGATGGTCAGTGACTGCGGATATGCTACAGGAGATGGTCAGTGACTGCGTATATGCTACAGGAGATGGTCAGTGACTGCGGACATGCTACAGGAGATGGTCAGTGACTGCGGATATGCTACAGGAGATGGTCAGTGACTGCGGACATGCTACAGGAGATGGTCAGAGAAACTGCGGACATGCTACAGGAGATGGTCGGTGACTGCGGACATGCTACAGGAGATGGCCGGTGACTGTGGACATGCTACAGGAGATGGCCGGTGACTGCGGACATGCTACAGGAGAGGGTCAGTGACTGCAGATATGCTACAGGAGATGGTCAGTGACTGCGGATATGCTACAGGAGATGGTCAGTGACTGCGTATATGCTACAGGAGATGGTCAGTGACTGCGGACATGCTACAGGAGATGGTCAGTGACTGCGGACATGCTACAGGAGATGGTCAGTGACTGCGGACATGCTACAGGAGATGGTCAGAGAAACTGCGGACATGCTACAGGAGATGGTCAGAGAGACTGCGGACATGCTACAGGAGATGGTCGGTGACTGCGGACATGCTACAGGAGATGGTCGGTGACTGCGGACATGCTACAGTAGGGTGACCAGACATCCCCGGTTTCAGGGAACAGTCCCCGGATTGAGGACACTGTCCCCGGACCAAGTTTGTCCCCGGATTGGATTTACACAGGGGCTGGGGCAATTTCATAGACAGTCAGTGCAGGATAAAAAAATAATAATTCTGAATTACACACTCCCGCACTCCGCCGCTCCTACTAGCTTAGGGGGGGTGTATTTTTTTCCATTATCTGTGCCCCTTTCTGATGATCATGTGCTGGTCGGAGCGGAGGGAATATTTTTTACGTTTCGGGTGCATGCCCTTTCAGCTCCGCTCGCATGTTCTTATGCCTTGGCTCAAGTCCCGGCCAGCCGTCTGCCTGCTTATCTCCTTGCCTTCCCTGGCGGAGTGACCTTCCTCCTCTCCCCACCCAGTAGTAGCCGTGGGGCCCGGAGAGATAGACTTGACAGGCTGTGAAGCGGGCGGCGATGGGCAGAGAGACGCTGATTGCCGCCATTACTAATAAAAAAAAAATTTGTCCCCGGATTTCATTTTAAAAATCTGGTCACCTTATGCTACAGGAGATGGTCGGTGACTGCGGACATGCTACAGGAGATGGTCTGTGACTGCGGATATGCTACAGGAGATGGTCAGTGACTGCGGACATGCTACAGGAGATGGTCAGTGACTGCGGATATGCTACAGGAGATGGTCAGTGACTGCGGACATGCTACATGAGATCAGCAGGTAAGTATATCTGTTTTACTTTAAGGAAAAAAACATACCTGTTGTGCCGAGAATGGTTCCCCCTGTCTCTCGGCTCCTATCGGAACTCCGCCCCCCCCCCCAGCCCTGTACATTGCCGCTCCCTCCTACTGTTCCTCACGAATGCAAATGCTCCTAATACCGCCCCGCCTCTCCAGCCCTCTGCTCATTAGCATTCGTGAAAAAACAGTAGGCGTGAGCAGCGCTGGAGAGGCGGGGCGGTATTAGAAGAATTTGCATTTGTGAGCGGCAATGTACAGGGCTGGGGAGGGGGGGGGCGGAGTTCCGATTGTAGCCGAGAGACAGAGGGAACAGAATACGGCGGGGGAACCGTGTGACTGTGTACACGCCGCGCTCATGTGACTACCATCTCTCCTCTCTGCTTTCACGTCTCTGACGCCAGGAGAGACGTGAGACATGAAAGCAGAGAGGAGAGAGGCGGGCTGGGCAGTCACATGAGCGCGTCATTAAAAAAAAAACAACGAATAAGGTAACAGCTCTCCCGGGAGGAGGGGCGGGGCTAAGACATCGGGGTAATCGATTATTAGGCTTGCATGCATCGGTGCCGCATCGGGGACGTCCGAATCGCGATGCACCGATGCAGCGATTAAATTCCGCACCCCTAATCTCATGATGTATGTATTCCTTGTATCCATTAAACCATGTTTTATTGATTGATGCATTCAACTCAGCAGTGTTGCTTCATTCAAAGTCCCACCATTCTAGTTGTTGCTTTTTTCCAAAATATCGGGGATGGAGGCTAATCCCAGGGATTGCCTCACTTAAAATCCCACCCTAGTTAGTTCTATCTCAATGTCTGAACTAAGTCCGTGCTGTTCCTGACCTCAGCACTGTACAGAGAGAGGGATAAAGGCCTCCTTCACCCTCCTCCTGACTTACCATAGAGAAACAGACTTCAGGTTCCAGCTCTGCTCGGCATGCCTGATAGTTACAGCCTCCTGCTATAGTGTACTCTTGCCCTTATGCCGCGTACACACGATCGGAAAATCCGACAAGAAAACCGTGGATTTTTTTACGACGGAATGTTGGCTCAAACTTGTGTTGCATACATACACACAAAATTCCGACCATCAAGAACGCAGTGACGTACAAGACGTACGACGAGCCGAGATCAATGAAGTTCAATAGGCAGTTTGGCTTGATTCTGAGCATGCGTGGTTTTTTGCATGTCGGAATTGCATACAGACGAGCGGAATTTCCGATCGGAGAACCAGCTCTCAAATTTTTGTTGTCGGAAATTCCGACAGAAAAAGTCCAATGGAGCCTACACACGGTCGGGAATTTCCGACTAAAAGCTCACATCGAACTTTTCTTTTCGGAAATTCCGACCGTGTCAAGCCTAGCCATTGTGCATAACCGCAGTACATGCTCCTAAATCGGCAATTCTTTAGGGCCAACCTGAACCATGTTTGAGGACAGGAGAACATTCTACAAAATACACTAGAGCTCTGGGCATGCCAGCAGAGTCTGAACCCCAAAACCTGTATTTCAGTTATAAGTAGACTTGATAGAAAGATTTGTTCTGCTGTCTTTCACCCAGAACCGAACTACCAGCTTTCAGAGTAGACTTTTAAGGCGTTAGCAGCCTGGACGTGCCACCTCTTTCTAGTCAATGTAGTGTGATTTCCTGGATGTAATAAAGTATATTTCTGATTCTCACTATTTATATCAGGGGTCTACAAACTTTCTAAACAAGGGGCCAGTTTATTGGCCCTCAGACTTTGAGGGGGCCAGACTGTGGTTATTGGTCCCAACATCAATGGGGAAAAAACAATCCTTGGTGTCAGTGGGAAGAATTGTGCCCCATAGTTGGTGCCATTAGGCGAAATTGTTGGTGTCACTGGGAGGAATTGTGTCCCTTCTTTGGTGTCAGTGGGAGGAATTGTGTCCCTTCTTTGGTGTCAGTGGGAGGAATTGTACCCTATCGTTGTAATTGGGAGGAATTGTGCCTCGTCGTTGGTGTCAGTGGGAGGAATAGTGCCCCATCATTGGTGTCAGTGGGAAGAATCGTGTCCCATCGTTGGTGAAATTGGGAGGAATTGTATCCCTTTGTTGGTGTCAGTGGGAGGAATTGTGCCCCATCAATGATGTCATTGGGAGGAATTGGGCCCCATCGTTGGTGTCAGTGGGAGGGATTGTGTCCCATCTTTGGTCTCAGTGGGACGAATTGTGCCCCATCGTTGTTGTCATTGGGAGTAATTTTGCCCCATCGTTGTTGTCATTGGGAGTAATTTTGCCCCATCGTTGTTGTCATTGGGAGTAATTTTGCCCCATCGTCGGTGTCACTGGGAGTAATTGTGCCCCATTGTTGGTGTTAGTGAGAGTAATTGTGACCCATTGTTGGTGTCGTTGTGAGAAATTGTGCCCCGTCATTGGGAGGAATTGTGTCCCTTCGTTGGCTCAGTAGGAGGAATTGTGCCCCATCGTTGGTGTCATTGGGAGGAATTGTGTCTCTTCGTTGGTGTCAGTGGGAGGAGTTGTGCCCCATGGTTGGTGTCAGTGTGAGGATAAGTGCCCCATCGTTAGTGTGAGGAATTGTGCCCCATCACTGGTGTCAGTGTGAGGAATTGTGCCCCATCGTTGGTGTCATTGAAAGGAATTGTGCCCCATTGTTGGTGTTTTTGAAAGGAATTGTGTCCCATCACTGGTGTCAGTGGGAGGAATTGTGCCCCATCGTTGGTGGGAGCAATTGTGCCCCATTGTTGGTGTTTTTGGGAGGAATTGTGCCCCATCATTGGTGGGAGGAATTGTGCCCCATCCTTGGTGTCATTGAAAGGAATTGTGCCCCATCGTTGGTGTCAGTGGGAGGAATTGTGCCCCATCATTGGTGTCAGTGGGAGGAATTGTGCCCCATCATTGGTGTCAGTGGGAGGAATTGTGCCCCATTGTTGATGTTATTAAAAGGAATTGTGCCCCATCGTTGGTGTCAGTGGGAGGAATTGTGCCCCATCATTGGTGTCAGTGGGAGGAATTGTGCCCCATTGTTGATGTTATTAAAAGGAATTGTGCCCCATCGTTGGTGTCAGTGGGAGGAATTGTGCCCCATCATTGGTGTCAGTGGGAGGAATTGTGCCCCATCATTGGTGTCAGTGGGAGGAATTGTGCCCCATTGTTGATGTTATTAAAAGGAATTGTGCCCCATCGTTGGTGTTAGTGGGAGGAATTGTGCCCCATCATTGGTGTCAGTGGGAGGAATTGTGCCCCATCGTTGGTGTCAGTGGGAGGTATTGTGCCCCAACGCTGGTGTCAGTGGGAGGAATTGTGCCCCATTGTTGGTGTCAATGGATGAAATTGTGCCCCAAGGTCTGGATAAAAGCAAGCAAAGGTCTGCAGTTTGGGGATCACTGATTTTATATGAAGAACATCCAACCTGGAGAGAAAATATCCTAGTAAGTTTTAATTTTGCCGGCATTCACACAGAACAAGGGTACATCCATGCAGTTTCCGGAGATGAATAGCTCTGCAGATTTTTTATGAATACGCCCCCTTTGGGGGTCAATGCAGATCAATGCAGGTCTGATTCAAAGACAGCAAATACAATTGTTGTCTGTAAGGCCAACTGACACCAAAGCATTGTGTTGGAGAAATAGAAGCACGCTGCATTGTTTAGAGACGCCAAGGTGTGCGACAGAAATAAAACAAGAAGGGAAAATAACGAGCAGTGCAATGCAATTAACAATGCACACGTGTTGCGCTCACAATAATGCGCGTTGGGAGGTGTCAATAAGCCCCTCCGTAGCGTGTTCTGGAAATCCCCCAACTTCAGACTGAGCAAAAAACAGGTTAAATAGCGAGTTTTCCTTGGGAAAGATTATTGTTTTTTTTTTTTTTTGCGATCTCATTATCATGGCCGCCCGCGCCATCCGAGACGCCATCAGGAAATGACATTGTAGATAAAAATGCCGCTGTAGTTATAGGGCCGCGTGTGCCGATGGCGGACAGATAGAAACGTATAAATATCTCGTGCAGTCATTTTGCAGCCTGTTATTACCTTCTGCTAAATGAATTCACTGGCTGGAACTTCATAAATCCGTGCCGCGTCTCGCTCAGACCCCCCCTCCCTCATTGGTCACAAAATCTAATTACCGTTTCTGCCAGGGAGATAAAATGGGAACTCAGGGCACACAGCTGAATACACCTTTCATGTATGGCTTCTGCTTTATCTGCAGAAGATTTGTATTCCTGGTCAGCCAGTCCTGAGATTTACTAAACCCACAACAGAAAAACCAGTCTGTATATGCAGGAAAGCATGCTTGTCATACTCACTGTGCAACCTAAGGGGGTAATCCTCTGCATTGTGTAAAACGCCTGTTTGATCCTGTCTGATCTGATCCTCCCCTTTTTTACTGTCCCTAATCCATCTCATGATAGAACAGAGCCTTGGAGGCACTCTGCACATGCTCAGTTTGGTGTGTATTGCTAGAGAGTTTTTTTATTTTCTTGGTAGAGTGCATGTGATCAGCACAGGACCAATCAGCACTGTCCAGACAGAGGGTCAGGGGTCATGCAGCCTCATAGGACAGTCAGAGGAGAATGAAAACTTCTCCTACAAGCCTTACAAGGAAATGATAGAAGTCACAAGACTTCTATATACAGCTGATGAGAAAAGGTATTTAGCAGTTTATATTTACAAAAAGAATTACATTTCCATGTTCTGTGTACTGTGGGAGAGCAAATCTAGTGAATGCAGAGTCCTGGGTTTAGTAAAACTTTAAAGTCAGCCTGGTGACCTAACTTTTCTCTCTATACTGCAGTTACAAAACATAGTAGGTCACTTCCACGCCACCCAGAAACAGCAACATACTGATTGGATCTTTCTGCTCTCTTCTCCTGTCAGCATGCTCCTTGTTCGCACATTTGGTTACAGGACATCTGATTGGCCCCGGATACTGGCTTTCCATTTCCCAGTCTGAGCTTTGCCAATGCTATAGGACAGTGATGGCGAACCTTGGCACCCCAGATGTTTTGGAACTACATTTCCCATGATGCTCAACTACACTGCAGAGGGCATGAGCATCATGGGAAATGTAGTTCCAAAACATCTGGGATGCCAAGGTTCGCCATCACTGCTATAGGAGATCAGCTAATCAACATAGTAATAGCGGGGGGTGGGGTGAAGACATTGCAGCTCCGCCACTGACTGCCAATGGCCTTCCAAATAATTCTGGGTGTTCTTAAAGGGATCATCTAATTAACATATTCATAGTAGGGGTGGGGTAAAGACACGGTAGCCCCCACCCACTGACCACAAATGGCCTTACAAATAACTCTGAACAAATCACCATATCATACTTCATTTTTCTTTTCATTTTATGTTTGTAATTACTTTGATGCTTCAAGTCTTAGAATTTTGTTGCAGTTGTTCTGGCAGAAAATTACTTCTCAATGTTCACAGATTGTCTCCCGAGGCTGCTGTTAGTTGCACTGTGCACAACTGCCAGTTGCTCTTGGATGAAGAAGATTTTAGCAAGTACAGTAAAACCTTGGTTTGAGAGTAACTGGTTTGAGAGCGTTTTGCAAGACAAGCAAAATTTTAAAAGAAATTTTGACTTGATATACAAGCGATGTCTTGATATACAAGTAGTGTCATGTCACAACTGAGTATAAAAGAGAAAAGAGGTGCCTAAGTGTAGCAATATGGTTACATTTAACCACTTGCCTACCAGGCACTTACACCCCCTTCCTGCCCAAGCCATTTTTCAGCTTTCAGCGCTGTCGCACTTTGAATGACAATTGCGCGCTCATGTAACACTGTAACCAAACAAATTTTTTTTACATTTTCTTCACACAAATAGAGCTTTCTTTTGGTGGTATTTAATCACTGCTGTTTTTTTTTTTTTTTTTTAAAAGACCAAAGATTTTGAAAAAAATATGTTTTTTACTTAGTTTCTGTCAGTAAATTTTGTAACAAAGTAATTTTTTGCCTTCACCGATGTGCGCTGATGAGGCGGCACTGATAGGCTGAGCTGGTGGGCATTGATGAGGTGGCACTTATGGGCACTGATGAGGCGGCACTTATGGGGCGGCACTGATTAGGTGACACTGATGAGGAGGCACTAATATGCTGCACTTATGGGCACTGATATGTGGCATTGTTAGGCGTCACTGAGGGGCACTGTTAGGTGGCACTGATGGGCACCGACAGGTGGCACTGGTGGGCACTGACAGGCGGCATGGATAGGCGGTACTGATGGGCATTGATGGCTGGCACTAATGGGCGACACTGATGGGCATTGATTGACAGCAGTGCTGGGCATTGATGGGCAGCACTGATAGGCATCACTGATAGCCAGCACTGACTGGCATTGGTAATGAGCACTGATTGGTGGCACTTGTGGGCAGTGGTGGGCACTGATTGGTGCCACTGGTGGGCACTGATTGGTGGCACTGGTGGGCAATGTTGGGCACCGATTGGTGACACTTAAATTGATATACTGTAATCAGGGTACTGATGATCAGTGCCCTAATTACATTCCTACATGACCCCCGTGAGGAGATGCCACTGCCTCCTCTCCTCACACTCTGTCAATGTGAGGCGAGGAGAGCCGATTTCCTGCATCTCCGTGTTTACATGTGACCAGCTGTAATTGGACACAGCCGATCACATAGTAAAAGAGCCACGGACGCGGCTCTTTACAGAGATCGGTGCCGCGCCGTGTCCTAGCGGCGCGGTCGCGCGAGAGCGGCCGTTCTGGAACGCCGTCATATGACGTCGTCCCAGAACAAGAGCCGCACCGCTCCGTCGTCATTTGACGGCGGGCGGGCGACAAGTAGTTAATGAAGGTACAAAATTTAGCAAAAGTGTATTGCTACACTTAGAGGCGCCTCTCTTCTCTTTTATACTCTGGAGCTCCTGCTGGATTTTTCTTCTAATCCCCTTGTGGAGGCTTCCATTTGTGGATGGACATTTTATGGTCACATTGCTATAATCTTTTTATATGGCCTATAACCTGAAAGACCTGTGAATCAATGGTTGTGGAACGAATCATTTGAGTTTCCATTATTTCTTATGGGGAAATTCGCTTTGATATACAAGTGCTTTGGATTACAAGCATGCTTCCAGAACGAATTATGCTCGCAATCCAAGGTTTTCACTGTATTTTGTTCTAAAGTGCGATTCTTTGTGATATTTCTGTACATCAGGCTCCCCTTCGAGAGTGTCGGAATGGCGTTCCCCCAGTCGCAGCCCATACAGACGCCCTGCATTGCCATCACAGAGCAGCTCAGAGGCCAATTATGAAGACGGCGGTACGAGTATGGGGCCTCCCTACACAGACATTGCCAGCGAGGATGCTTCAGGGACGGGTTCTGCAGGTAAGAGACTAAATGCATTGTGCCAGAATCGGAGATCCAGAAACAGACACCAGTAGCTGAAAGCCTGGGGTTACCTCGATGGCTTGGGAACTACAAGTCCCAGCATGCCCCATCCATCCTAACTGGGATTGTATAGCTGAGCACACAGCAGACACAATCATAAGATGGAAACAATATTTCATTTTATAGACAAGAGATATAGAAAATCTGTATAATGCCTCTGATGGTGGCAATAGGTGTAATGATCTGACTGAGCAATTCTTCACAGAATTAGACAATATCATGTAATCTTAAATCATTAACCACTTGCTTACTGGGCACATAACCCCCTTCCTGCCCAGGCGAAATTTCAGCTTTCGGCACTGTCACGCTTTGAATGACAATTGCGCGGTTGTACGACATGGCTCCCAAACAAAATTGACGTCCTTTTTTCCCCCCACAAATAGAGCTTTTTTTTGGTGGTATTTGATCATTTCTGCGGTTTTTATTTTTTGCGCTATAAACAAAAAAAGTGACAATTTTGAAAAAAATACAATATTTTTTACTTTTTGCTACAAAAAATATCCCAATTTTTATTTAAAAAACAATTTTTTTTCTCAGTTTAGGCCGATACGTATTCTTCTACATATTTTAGGTAAAAAAAATCCCAATAAGCGTATAGTGATTGGTTTGCGCAAAAGTTATAGCGCCTACAAAATAGGGGATAGAATTATGACTTTTTTTTGTTTTTTTCACTAGTAATGGCGGCGATCTGCAATTTTTATTGTGACTGCGACATTATGGCGCACACATCGGACACTTTTGACACATTTTTGGGACCATTCACATTTATACAGCGAACAGTGCTATAAATGTGACTGGCAGGGAAGGGGTTAACACTAGGGGGCGATCAATGGGGTTAACTGTGTTCCCTGCTAGGTGATTGTTACTGTGGGGGGAGGGGACTGACTGGGGGAGGTGACCGATGGTTGTCCCTATGTACAAGGGACACACCATCGGTCTCCTCTCCCTGACAGGACGTGGATCGGTGTGTTTACACACTGAGATCCACGTCCCTGGCTCTGTGACAGCCGATCGCGGGTACCTGGCGGACATCGCAGCCGCCAGGCCCGCGCATCGGCACCCACGTGACATGGCGGGCACAGCTTTTCCCCGATGCGCGGCGGTGCGCATCGCGGAAGTAAACAGGAGGATGTCCATGGACGTCCTCCCAGCAATTGAGCGCCGCAATGCAGGCGTCTTTTGACAATAGCCCGGGCGCGAAGTGGTTAAAAGGACACAATGGGGGAGAGTTACTAAAACTGGAACACTCAGAATCTGGTGCAGCTGTGCATGGTAGCCAATCAGCTTCTAACTTCAAAAGGAACTGCAGTCTGCTCACATAATTTGTTAAGAAAAACATGTTTGCCATTTTGAAGCTTCACTCCAACCACTTTGCATATTATTTTAAATATACTGCGATTCTGTATTTGCCAAATATGCTGCAGAGATCTCCCTCCACTGAATCTGGATGCAACCATTTTAACTGTGGGCAGCTGAAGCTGCTGCCTGTTCACTTCCTGGATTTACGCAGACACACAGAGGCACACCTCCAGCTCTGCAGCTCTCATTGGCCCTCTTATGACCCATTCCTCCTCCCTTCCTGGAAAACTCTCACAAAAGTGAGAGTGAGAGAGAGAGAGCTGTGCATGATGTCATAAGCCTAGGCTTTTTTCCAGACAAGAAACAGGAAGTGGGCTGTATAAGGTATTTATTGGCAGAAGAAAAATGTTTTACTATCAAAGGTAAAACAACGAGGGAAGAAAATTTCATAGATGGAAAGATGAAGAAATGACTGAAGTTCCACTTTCATCTTGTTCAATAAAACTTGGAAGCTGATTGGTTACTATGCACAGCTGCACCAGAAAAGAATAGACTCCCCCATGGGGTCTATTAATAAAAAAAATCCTCAGATATTTGCCCAGTGAAAGTGCATGTACATTCGCTCTCTGCAAAAGAAGAAAAAGAAAACGAATGTTATTGAGCCGTTTCTTGTGCTGGTCAATTTTTTTTTCAT
The DNA here is from genome assembly GCA_029206835.1 of Rana muscosa. Classification (NCBI taxonomy): domain Eukaryota; kingdom Metazoa; phylum Chordata; class Amphibia; order Anura; family Ranidae; genus Rana; species Rana muscosa. The sequence continues at coordinate 212,320,757 of CM055126.1, forward strand.
TGGGTTAAAACGGGAAATACGGCATTTGAACTGGCAGGGGGGATTTCTGCTTAGGCGTAATCGTAAAGATTAGTTCTCAGTTTTTAGGACTTGGGGGATTTTTGCTGACCCAGTTTGGGCGCAGTTGGCACATTCGCCCTGGGCTCTAGATAACCTTGTCCCAGCACTGTGCACAGGGGTTTAGTATGGTTTATGTGTAGAAACACTGTGTGTGTGGATGGTGGTGGTGGGGGGGAGGTTGGGCGTGTCTGCGTCTGGTTTGCATGCGAGATGCAATGCAAGGGCGCCGGACTCATACGTTTTATATGAGTTTTTTTTTTCTTTTCCCGAGCACATTGTTAGAGCCTGAGGCTCTAAATGGCTTGAAAAAGGTTGGGCTTGGGGCGCAGTGAGCCCACCCACTTGTGACAATAGCGAATCAATATTCGCTATTGTCTTCCGGCTTCTCCTCCCGGCAAATCAGGACAGGAGGCGGATCGGGTTGGCTGGGAGGAGAAGCCGAGGAAGCCGTGGAGGGACCGTGGAGTGGTGAGTGTGGGAACCGTGGAGCGGTCAGTGCGGACGGGGGGGGGGGTTGTTTTAGCCCCCTCAAAAGTTTAGCACCGGCTTCCACTGAATCGCACATAAAGTGGTTATAAATCCTCAAGGTTTTTTTTCACCTTAATGCATTCTGTGATGCAGCTGCCACCCCCGAGCCCCTTTTTTACTTACCTGAACCCGGTCTTTCCAGCGACGGAAACGAGCACACAAGCTCCAGCCGGTGTCTCGGGTCCTGATTGGATCCATTGACAGCAGCGCAGCCATGGGCTCCCGCCGCTGTCAATCAAATCCAATGATGCGGGGGCGGGGCCAAGTCCTGCTGTCTGTGTCAATAGATGCCACAGCAGGACACGGGAGCACCCAAGGGAAGAGCGGCTCTCCAACGGCACAATCGAGGATGACCCAGGGGCGCTGCTGAGGGACCCCAGAAGAGGAGGATCAGGGCCACTCTGTGCAAAACCAACTGCACAGAGGAGGTAAGTATGACATGTTTGTTTAAAAAAAAAAAAAAACTTTAATTACCCTTAGACCCCTTTCACACTGAGGCGCTATTGCGCTAAAAATAGCACCTGCAATGCGCCCCAAAAAAGCCGCTAAATTGTATACAGTGTGAAAGCCCGAGGGTTTTCACACTGGAGCGTTGTGCTTGCAGGAGGGTCAAAAAACTCCTGCAAGCCGCATCTTTGAGGCGCGATAGGAGCGGTAAAAATACCGCTCCTATAGCGCTCCTGCCCATTGAAATCAATGGGGTAGCGCCTCCAAAATGCCCGCAAATTGCCGCAAAGAGGCGTTATTGCGGGCGTTTTTAACCCTTTTTCGGCCGCTAGCTAGTGCCCGCAAATCGCGGCAAAAGATACAGTATAGCGGCGCTAAAAATAGCGCCGCTATACCGCCAGCGCATCCAGCGCTTCAGTGCGCAAGTAGCCTTAAACCCCCACGCATGCGCAGACACGCGGCAAGTCTGTTACGTCCTATAGGCTGGCAGAGACCCGCAGGAGCAGAGCCTGGAGAAATAACTTTGGGCTTGAAGAGGCAAATCTAGACTCCATGGATTACTATGTTTTTTGTTGTTTTTTTTATTATATTTTTATACAAGAACAAAAGTAAAATATTAGCAGCGAAGGGTAGAGAGAAAATATGTACCGTGCGCCCCCTGCTGTTTGTTATTTTATCTCTATCGTGTTTACACGGATCGTCTGCGCTTCCTAGGTGGGGGTCTGCACTTTACAAACAATGCTCTGTGTTTGTATAAAAACAACTGAAAAGGAAGAACAATGTTTCCCTTTTGTTACTTTGTTTTCTTTCTCTTTTGTTACTTTGTTATCTTTTTTATTTACCAAGCACTCAGAGTAATACACAGAGATTGAATCGGCAGACCCCGATGGAAGCTGAATTTCTATGGCGGTTGTTGCATCGCCCTCCGTGCCGCTCTGTGTATTCGGTGGGCTGGTAGTGCCCCCCCTTTCTCCCGTGCCCCTGGAGTTGGTGGGGGCCACTTTGGGCATGGCGTGGCACATGCGGTGGGAAGGGGGACGGTTTCCTGGGTGACGGCCCCTCTCCCACCAACAATGTGTTTTGTCAGGGACTCCAGCTGGATCTGCCTGAAATCCTGCCGCTACGCTGGGTAAACCCGCTGCCAGGATACCCGCCCGAGGAGAGCATGCTGGGAGATCGGTCACCGCGCCAGCAGGATTTCAGGTCACTTTGTCATTATTTATCGGGGAAGAAGCGTTAACCGTCTCGGTCATGGAGGAAAATCTTTTGCGGGAACATTCTACTGAAATACGCCACCGCGTGAAACAGACAGCAAACTATACGGGCGATTCCGAATCGCTTAGTAACGCAAGAGTAACCTCTTTGATGACAGGTGCCTCTGATCCAAAACAAAAACCCCCCGTACTGTGAGGGAGATTTACTAAAACTGTAGAGAGAAAAATCTGGTGCAGCTGTGCATGGGAGCCAATCAGCTTCTACCTTCAGCTTTGAAAATAAAACCTGGAAGCTGATTGGTTCTATGCAGAGCTGCACCAGATTTTGCACTCTAAAGCCTCGTACACACGGGCGAGAATCTCGTCAGGAAAAAACCCGTTGTTTTTCCCGACGAGATTCTTGACAAGCATCTTGTCCCGGCCGAGTGTACACACGTACGATTCAAAAGAACCGCCGTTCTTTTGAATGGAACGAATGCAGTGATGTCATCGACTACGACGAGCGTGCGCTCGTCACATTCGATGCCGCCGCCATCTTGCTACACCCTACCTATGCCTAGGAAGTTACCGCGCATGCGTCAAAGTCATTTCGAGCATGCGCGGGTTTCCACGGCAATAGGTAAGCGTACACAGTCTCGGGTTTCTCGTCGGAAAACAGGCCGACGAGAATCCCGACGAGAAAATAGAGAGCAGGTTCTCTATTTTTCTCGTCGAGATTCTGGGCAGTTTTCTTGACGAGAAACCTGAAAGCCGCGTACACACGGCCGGTTTTCTCGGCAAGAAAGCTCTGCCAGCAATTTTCTTGTCGTTTCTTGACGAGAAAACCGGCCGTGTGTACGAGGCTTTAGCCCTGGTTCACACTGGAGCGTTTTGACATGTCAAATCAGCGGCAATTGCCGTCAATGGCCCCATCCTAATCGGTGCGACGTCGCATCTAATGCGCTTAACAGATTTCAAAAAGTAATTTCTGTACTACTTTTTGCGATTTCGGGTTGTGATTTACATTGACATCTGTGCAGAAACCATGTCACTGAAATCGCGGCCGAAATCGGGACTGACATGTGGAAGTGAAATCGTGCGAGTTTAGCTGAACTCACACAACTTCATTCCCGCAGCTCAGTGTTCACACCACATGCAGTCCAGTGCGTTTTTTTCTGCATCAAAAACGTATGGAAATAAGGTTATATAGTTTCCAATGGCAAAAAGTTTTTTTTTTTTTGTTTATAGTGCAAAAAATATAAACAGCAGAGGTGATCAAATACCACAAAGCTCAATTTGTGGGAAAAAAAGGATATCAATTTTATTTGGGTACAGTGTCGCACGACCGCGCAATTGTCAGCTATAGTGACGCAGTGCCGTATCACAAAAAATGACCTGGTCATGAAGGGGGGTAAAAACTTCCGGGGCTGAAGTGGTTAAATAACATGGCTGGGGGATGTACTAAACCTGCCTGGGAAGTGGCCCACCTGAAAAAAGTACTACAGCAAAAGCGACATTTATAAGGGAAAGAAATACCATTGGCTGCTAAATGACCGTTCCCTGCCGGCTCATCATATATGGATTTGTTAGGAAAAAGTGAATTTTCGAAGAAACTTCACCTGTAAAATCATTTGCTTTAAAATCCCTCCAGCCATCCTCCGAGGCTCCGGGCGGCGGCGACTTTTGGAAAGCTGGTATTTACATAGCAGTAGTTTTATGCAGATACCTGCTTAGCTAGTTCATTCAACATTCAGGGGAATTTGTGGGATTTCATTCATTTATATATAAAATTAAAGTGATCATCACATGTATGGCTGGCAGAGGTGACCCATAAGATGTCCCACCAGGTTGGGGGGTGTCATTGTGCTGTGTGTGATAAGTAATAACCCAGCTGTGTGCATTGTGCAGGGGGGAGAGGTGGTCTGGGGTGGGGGTGGGTCTCCTGCGGGTGAGGGGTCAGAGCCCTCTATAGTACTGTACATAGAGGGCTGGGAGGGGGAGGAGGTCTCGGGGGTCTGGAGCCCATTGACCACTTTGTGGACATTCACTCTACAGATATCTACAGACCAGAGAGAAGCCATGAGATTCCGATCAGGTAATACAATGTATCATTGATGTACTGGGGGTGATGCTATGGGGCTTATTTACTAGCGCTGTCTATAGGAACCTATAACAGCCAATCAGGGCTTTAACCAAAACTGGCCATACACCGGTAGAGTTTCATTCTGTGATGGTATATCCAACACCTGTGACATCACTTCTCATTGTACCCGAGAAATGTTCTCCCTTATGAATCTCACTGATTGATGATCTTGGCTCATGCAGTGTATGTACATGTGAATACGTGTTCTGATCACATGTCACACTATGAATCCGGTGCTAATTATATATCCTCCGGCTGTATTCGGCAGACATTGTTTGGGTTTTCTCGTGGTGTGTGATGGGTTGGCAGACTGACAGTAAAGTGTTAGGATGATGATGTGTGCAGAGTACATAGTGTGCTGAGTATACTGAGGATAACCAGTCCAGTGTATGATATGGGTCTTTGCCATGTGAACTTGGTGGGGTGATGTGGCCTCCATGGGGTGATGTGGCCTCTATGGGGTGATGTGGCCTCCATGGGGTGATGTGACCTCTTTGGGGTGATGTGGCCTCTATGGGGTGATGTGGTCTCTATGGGGTGATGTGACCTCCATGGGGTGATGTGACCTCCATGGGGTGATGTGACCTCCATGGGGTGATGTGACCTCCATGGGGTGATGTGACCTCTTTGGGGTGATGTGGCCTCTATGGGGTGATGTGGCCTCTATGGGGTGATGTGGCCTCTATGGGGTGATGTGGCCTCTATGGGGTGATGTGGCCTCTATGGGGTGATGTGGCCTCTATGGGGTGATGTGGTCTCTATGGGGTGATGTGACCTCTTTGGGGTGATGTGACCTCTTTGGGGTGATGTGGCCTCTATGGGGTGATGTGGTCTCTATGGGGTGATGTGGTCTCTATGGGGTGATGTGGTCTCTATGGGGTGATATGACCTCCATGGGGTGATGTGACCTCTATAGGGTGATGTGGCCTCCGTGGGGTCATGTGGCCTCCATGCGGTGACGTCACATGCCTGATGAAGGGATCCTGCGTGGTTCCAAACGTTTGCTATCTGCTGTAATGATGTGATCGCTGATTTAAAAAACTTTGGACCCACTCTGGAGAAAATTGTTGTTTTGACCTAAAATGGTTCCAGCCGTTGGTCACTACATCACCCACTTTGTTGCACAGCCATTTCAACAGGAACGTGTGTGTTGAGATTAGTACATTTGAAGTACACAGTGGGGTGATGTGTCCTCTGTGGGGTGATCTGGCCTCTGTAGGGTAATGTGGCATTGGTGGGGTGTATTGTCTTCAGTGGAATGATGTGTCTTCAGAGGGGTGATGTGTCTTCAGAGGGGTGATGTGTCTTCAGAGGGGTGATGTGTCTTCAGAGGGGTGATGTGTCTTCAGAGGGGTGATGTGTCCCCAGAGGGGTGATGTGTCCCCAGAGGGGTGATGTGTCCCCAGTGGGGTGATCTGGCCTCTGTAGGGTAATGTGGCATTGGTGGGGTGTATTGTCCTCAGAGGGGTGATGTGTCCCCAGTGGGGTGATGTGTCCCCAGTGGGGTGATCTGGCCTCTGTAGGGTAATGTGGCATTGGTGGGGTGTATTGTCCTCAGAGGGGTGATGTGTCCCCAGTGGGGTGATGTGTCCCCAGTGGGGTGATCTGGCCTCTGTAGGGTAATGTGGCATTGGTGGGGTGTATTGTCCTCAGAGGGGTGATGTGTCCCCAGTGGGGTGATGTGTCCCCAGTGGGGTGATGTGTCCCCAGTGGGGTGATCTGGCCTCTGTAGGGTAATGTGGCATTGGTGGGGTGTATTGTCCTCAGAGGGGTGATGTGTCCCCAGTGGGGTGATGTGTCCCCAGTGGGGTGATCTGGCCTCTGTAGGGTAATGTGGCATTGGTGGGGTGTATTGTCCTCAGTGGGGTGATGTGTCCCCAGTGGGGTGATCTGGCCTCTGTAGGGTAATGTGGCATTGGTGGGGTGTATTGTCCTCAGAGGGGTGATGTGTCCCCAGAGGGGTGATGTGTCCCCAGAGGGGTGATGTGTCCCCAGTGGGGTGATCTGGCCTCTGTAGGGTAATGTGGCATTGGTGGGGTGATGTGTCCCCAGTGGGGTGATGTGTCCCCAGTGGGGTGATGTGTCCCCAGTGGGGTGATGTGTCCCCAGTGGGGTGATCTGGCCTCTGTAGGGTAATGTGGCATTGGTGGGGTGTATTGTCCCCAGTGGGGTGATGTGTCCCCAGTGGGGTGATCTGGCCTCTGTAGGGTAATGTGGCATTGGTGGGGTGTATTGTCCTCAGTGGGGTGATGTATTCTCTGTGGGGTGATACAAGTTTCCGATGGCACTACACTGTGATGCCTCGTACACACGACCGGTTTTCCCGGCAGGAAAAAAAAGACGCTTTCCTCGACGGGATTCCTCTCAAGCCTGTCTTGCATACACACGGTCACACAAAAGACCGCTGAGCTTTTGAATGCCAAGAACGCGATGACGTCAAAGACTATGACGAGCTGACAAAATGACGTTCTATGCTTCCGCGCATGTGTCAAATTGTTTACGAGCATGCACGTTTTTTTCCCCCCCTCAGGAAAGCATACAGAAGACCGTTTTTTTTTCAGCAGGATTTTTTCCTGACGGGAAAAAAGAGAGCTGGTTCTCTTTTTTTTTTCCGCCAGTTTTCCTGTCGGGAAAACTGGGATGGGGCATACACACGGCCGGTGTGTGTACGAGGCATGATTGGACTTTACTGCTCCTCTCTTTGGCCAGGCTGACTGGGGAAATGTAAAGTGCAGACATGCGGCACAGGTTAGTAGGTAGTTAGTATTGAGGTCAGTAGGTAGTTAGTGGTAAGGTAAGTAGGTAGTTAGTGGTAAGGTTAGTAGGTAGTTAGTGGTAAGGTTAGTAGGTAGTTAGTGGTAAGGTAAGTAGGTAGTTAGTGGTAAGGTAAGTAGGTAGTTAGTGATAAGGTTAGTAGGTAGTTAGTGGTAAGGTTAGTAGGTAGTTAGTGGTAAGGTTAGTAGGTAGTTAGTGGTAAGGTTAGTAGGTAGTTAGTGGTAAGGTAAGTAGGTAGTTAGTGGTAAGGTAAGTAGGTAGTTATTGGTAAGGTTAGTAGGTAGTTAGTGATAAGGTTAGTAGGTAATTAATTGTAAGGTCAGTAGGTAGTTTGTGGTAAGATTAGCAGGTAGTTAGTGGTAAGTACATGAGGTAGTTAGTGATAAGGTTAGTAGGTAGTTAGTGGTAAGGTAAGTAGGTAGTTAGTGGTAAGGTCAGTAGGTTGTTAGTGGTAAGGTAAGTAGGTAGTTAGTGGTAAGGTCAGTAGGTAGTTAGTGGTAAGGTAAGTAGGTAATTAATTGTAAGGTCAGTAGGTAGTTAGTGATAAGGTTAGTAGGTAGTTAGTGGTAAGGTTAGTAGGTAGTTAGTGGTAAGGTCAGTAGGTAGTTAGTGATAAGGTTAGGTAGTTAGTGGTAAGGTTAGGTAGTTAGTGGTAAGGTTAGTAGGTAGTTAGTGGTAAGGTAAGTAGGTAGCTAGTGGTAAGGTCAGTAGGTAGTTAGTGGTAAGGTAAGTAGGTAGCTAGTGGTAAGGTCAGTAGGTAGTTAGTGGTAAGGTAAGTAGGTAGCTAGTGGTAAGATTAGCAGGTAGTTAGTGGTAAGGTTAGTAGGTAATTAATTGTAAGGTCAGTAGGTAGTTTGTGGTAAGATTAGCAGGTAGTTAGTGGTAAGTACATGAGGTAGTTAGTGGTAAGGTCAGTAGGTAGTTTGTGGTAAGATTAGTAGGTAGTTATTGGTAAGATTAGTAGGTAGTTAGTGGTAAGTACACGAGGTAGTTAATGGTAAGGTTAGTAGGTAGTTAGTGGTAAGTACATGAGGTAGTTAGTGGTAAGGTCAGTAGGTTGTTAGTGGTAAGGTAAGTAGGTAGTTAGTGGTAAGGTCAGTAGGTAGTTAGTGGTAAGGTAAGTAGGTAATTAATTGTAAGGTCAGTAGGTAGTTAGTGATAAGGTTAGTAGGTAGTTAGTGATAAGGTTAGTAGGTAGTTAGTGATAAGGTTAGTAGGTAGTTAGTGGTAAGGTAAGTAGGTAGTTAGTGGTAAGGTCAGTAGGTAGTTAGTGGTAAGGTAAGTAGGTAGTTAGTGGTAAGATTAGCAGGTAGTTAGTGGTAAGGTTAGTAGGTAATTAATTGTAAGGTCAGTAGGTAGTTTGTGGTAAGATTAGCAGGTAGTTAGTGGTAAGTACATGAGGTAGTTAGTGGTAAGGTCAGTAGGTAGTTTGTGGTAAGATTAGTAGGTAGTTAGTGGTAAGTACACGAGGTAATTAATGGTAAGGTTAGTAGGTAGTTAGTGGTAAGGTTAGTAGGTAGTTAGTGGTAAGGTTAGTAGGTAGTTAGTGGTAAGGGTAGTAGGTAGTTAGTGGTAAGGTTAGCAGGTAGTTAGTGGCAATGTTAGTAGGTAGTTAGTGGTAAGTACACGAGGTAGTTAATGGTAAGGTTAGTAGGTAGTTAGTGGACCATCTACTATTCTGTCACTCCTAGCCCCCCTCTTTATACATGGCTGGACCTCAGAGCTCACACTCCAAGCACACTGTGGATGTTGATTCAGCTGTTTTTCCCATAGAGAGCAGACAGAACCGTTTATTAGCCGGAGATGACAGGAGGAGGCGGAGCTTGGTGCTTACCACCTGCCACTCCCAGGTGTCACCTGGGGGCGGAGCTACCCCCTCCAGTGACCTTTGCCCTCTCAGGTGTGAACTCTGCAGATCTCCATTCTCCAGAATACATCAGATTGCTCTTCCAGCAGGAATCCAGGAAGGGACATTGTGTGAGAGGCATGGAGCCCCCATCTTCTGAAATGGCCAGTGGTCACAAAGATATCCATCGTGCTGGAAAATGTCCGCTTCTCACAGCCAGATCACCCATCATTATCTTTATCAACTACAGGTGGAGTCACCTGCGACAGTCCTATCTGTCCTGCCCCTTCTATTGGTGAGATCTGACCACCACAGTCCTTGGCTGCCTTCCCGTCCACCTAGAGGTGCTCATTACTTACCTTATTTTAGACTCAGTGACACCATCACTAGGTCTCTGTGCTTCTCTATGCAATACAGGCAGATTAAAAATGAAAAAACAAAGGAAAAACGTAATGCGCCCCATCCCTCTGAGCTCACATGCAGAAGCGAACGCATACGTAAACGGTGTTCAAACCACACATGTGAGGTATCGCTGCGATTGTTAGAGCGAGAGCAATAATTCTAGCCCTAGACCTCCTCTGTAACTCTAAACTGGTAACCTGTAAAAATGAAAGGGACAGTGTAAAGAAAAAAAAATGTAAAGTGCCCCATCCCTTAGAGTTTACGCGCAGAAGCGAATGCGCATGTAAGTAGCGCCCGCATATGTAAACAGCGTTCAAACCACACATGTGAGGTATCGCTACAATCCTTAGAGCGAGAGCAATAATTCTAGCACTGCACCTCCTCTGTAACTCCAAACTGGTAACCTGTAAAAAAAATTCAAGTGTCGCCTATGGAGATTTTTAAGATACCGTAGTTTGTCGCCATTTCACGAGCGGGCGCAATTTTATAGCATGGCATGTTAGGTATCTATTTACTCGGCGTACCATCATCTTTCACATTCTATAAAAAAATTGGGCTAACTGTTACATTTTCATTCATTTTTTTATTCATTTAAGTGTATTTTTGCGTTTGAAAGACCGCTGTGCAAATACAGTGCGACATAAAATATTGCAGCGGTCGCCATTTTATTCTCTAGGGTCTCTGCTAAATATATATATATATATATATATATAATGTTTGGGGGAAAAAATTGTGTTTGAAAGACCGCTGCGCAAATACCGTGTGACATAAAATATTGCAACGACCGCCATTTTATTCCCTAGGGTCCCTGGTAATAATATAGATCCATTTATAATGTTTGGGGTTCTGAGTCATTTTCTAGCAAAAAAAAAATGATTATTTTTTCTTGTAAACATCAAATGTCAGAAGGGGGTCTGGTTAACAAAGGCATGCAGTTATTGTGAGGTTGGGTGCATTTCAGCCCTTCTGGACGGATGAGGTTGCTGAGGGATCCGCTGACCCGAGTGGGCCCAAGAGCTTGCAATCTATGGAGCAGCGTCTTGGCCGAGCGCCGTCGTTTCTGTTTAATTATTCAGTGCAGCCTGCTCCTTCCCACACACACATGAAAGGCAGAGTCCTCCCCTGACTGACAGGCTTCTTGCACAGACATGCACAATGCATACCTCTCCCCGCTCACACACCGCCCGGGGTGTCTGCGTCCGGCTCTCCGTCCCTCTCCTCCGTCCCCGCTAGACACAGCTTCTCCCCTCCGTGGGCCCGCTCTGGGCTCGGCGCCCGATGTCGGGGGGGCTCGGACTCGGGAGGACTTGCGACTCAGGTGAGTGTTAACTTTTTCTCGCCGTTGTGCAATGAGGCACGAGGTGTCTGTGCCAAAAAGAGGGGGAGGGGAGGGGGGGTTGTCTCCGGCTGCTTTGTATTTTTTTTTTTTTTTACAAATCTCGTTAAAATTTTGGCGACTTTGCAGCTTATTTCATACATGCAAAGTGCAGCGAGGGGCGATTCGCCGCCAGTTTGGTTTCCGTCCATCCCTGATTTGCTGGAACAGTCCCAGACTTTCATCACAAGTCCCTGGAAACGCCGTCCCTAGATGGATTGGAACGGAAGGCTCGGTTTGCGCCTACAGGTGCGACTAAGCGCGGGCACGTTCCTGAGCGTCACATGTAGGGCAGCCCGTTCTTTTCAGTGTGACAAACACGGAAAAGAAAACCCCAGCGGCCCCATTCACATTACCGCGTAGTGGGAATGAGCGCTGCTGCTGTGCGATTTTCATGCGATTCTGCGATTTTCATGCGATTCTGCGTATCGCATAGGGCCAGCCCATTCAGCTGAATTACCTGGCCCTGCACGCATTTGTCGCTCAAAAATAAAGCTCCTGCTCCTTTTTTTAGGCAACGAGCTTCACGTGATTTTGAGAGGCGCGATTCTCACGCAACATTCGCAGCAGAAGCAGCGATTCTGCGTCTTGCATAGGGCCTGCCCTACGCACGTTTGTCGCCCGAAAAAGGAGCTCCTGCTCCTTTTCAGGCAACAAGCTTCATGTGATTTTTGAGAGGCGCAATTCCCGCGCAACATTCGTGGCAGAATCGCATCTTGTCTGAAGCAGCGATTCTGCGTGTCGCATAGGGCCAGCCCTTTCACTTGAATGGGGGTGGCCCTACGCACGTTTGCCGCCCAGAAAAAAAGCCCCTGCTCCTTTTCGAGGGTCAAGCTTGTTAGGGGCGATTCCCGCACGACATTCGCGGCAGATTCGCATCTTGTCTGAAGCAGCGATTCTGCGTGTCGCATAGGGCCAGCCCTTTCACTTGAATGGGGGTGGCCCTACGCACGTTTGCCGCCCAGAAAAAAAGCCCCTGCTCCTTTTCGAGGGTCAAGCTTGTTAGGGGCGATTCCCGCACGACATTCGCGGCAGATTCGCATCTTGTCTGAAGCAGCGATTCTGCGTGTCGCATAGGGCCAGCCCTTTCACTTGAATGGGGGTGGCCCTACGCACGTTTGCCGCCCAGAAAAAAAGCCCCTGCTCCTTTTCGAGGGTCAAGCTTGTTAGGGGCGATTCCCGCACGACATTCGCGGCAGATTCGCATCTTGTCTGAAGCAGCGATTCTGCGTGTCGCATAGGGCCAGCCCTTTCACTTGAATGGGGGTGGCCCTACGCACGTTTGCCGCCCAGAAAAAAAGCCCCTGCTCCTTTTCGAGGGTCAAGCTTGTTAGGGGCGATTCCCGCACGACATTCGCGGCAGATTCGCATCTTGTCTGAAGCAGCGATTCTGCGTGTCGCATAGGGCCAGCCCTTTCACTTGAATGGGGGTGGCCCTACGCATGTTTGCCGCCCAGAAAAAAAGCCCCTGCTCCTTTTTGAGGGTCAAGCTTGTTAGGGGCGATTCCCGCACGACATTCGCGGCAGATTCGCATCTTGTCTGAAGCAGCGATTCTGCGTGTCGCATAGGGCCAGCCCTTTCACTTGAATGGGGGTGGCCCTACGCACGTTTGCCGCCCGGAAAAAAGCCCCTGCTCCTTTTCGAGCGACAAGCTTGTTAGGAGCGAATCCCGCACGACATTCGCGGCAGATTCGCATCTTGTCTGAAGCAGCGATTCTGCGTGTCGCATAGGGCCAGCCCTTTCACTTGAATGGGGGTGGCCCTACGCATGTTTGCCGCCCAGAAAAAAAGCCCCTGCTCCTTTTTGAGGGTCAAGCTTGTTAGGGGCGATTCCCGCACGACATTCGCGGCAGATTCGCATCTTGTCTGAAGCAGCGATTCTGCGTGTCGCATAGGGCCAGCCCTTTCACTTGAATGGGGGTGGCCCTACGCACGTTTGCCGCCCGGAAAAAAGCCCCTGCTCCTTTTCGAGCGACAAGCTTGTTAGGAGCGAATCCCGCACGACATTCGCGGCAGATTCGCATCTTGTCTGAAGCAGCGATTCTGCGTGTCGCATAGGGCGTTTGTCGCCCGAAAAGAAGCCCCATGCTCCTTTTTAAGCGACAAGCTTCCCACAGTTTTGAGAGGCACAATTCTCCAGCGTCATTCGCGGAAGATTCGCATGTTGTCTGGAGCAGTGATTCTGCGTGTCGCATAGTTCAAATGAATGCGCTGGCCCTACGCACATGTGCGCTTTTTTTTATGGCCGAGTCACTGATAGTTTATTGAGCCCACTGTAGAAATTTTGGCAAGTTGTCGCAAATAGAAATTTTACAATTTCAAAGCACCTGTCGAATTCCATGGGAACATACTTGTACATTGTAAATCATTGTTTATTTGTCACACTATTAAAAATGTCGCAGTCGGCGCTATTTTATGGTGGCGTCACTGATAGTTTGTTGGACCCATTTTAAAAATGTTGGCAAATTGGCGCAAATAGAAATATTAAATATTTTGAAGCACCTGGCGAATTCAATGGGAACAGACATTTTAAATCATTACTTATTTGACACAATACTAGAAAATGTCGCAGTCGGCGCTATTTTATGGTGGCGTCACTGATAGTTTATTGAGCTCATTGTAGAAATTTTGGCAAAATGTTGCATATAGAAATTTTTTCTTTTTTGAAGCACCTGTCGAATTCCATAGGAACATACATTGTAAATCATTGCTTATTGGTCACACTACTAAAAATGTCGCAGTTGGCGCTATTTTATGGTGGCGTCACTGATAGTTTGTTGGACCCATTGTAAAAATTTTGGCAAAGTGTCGCAAATAGAAATTTTACAATTTTTGAAGCACCTGTCGAATTCCATGGGAACAGACATTTTAAATCATTACTTATTTGACACAATACTAAAACATTTCGCAGCCGGCGCTATTTTATGACGGCGTCACTGATAGTTTATTGAGCTCATTGTAGAAATTTTGGCAAAATGTTGCATATAGAATTTTTTTATTTTTTGAAGCACCTGTCGAATTCCGAAGGAACATACATTGTAAATCATTGCTTATTGGTCACACTACTAAAAATAGCGCAGTCTGCGCTATTTTATGGTGGCGTCACTGATAGATTGTTGGACCCATTGTAAAAATGTTGGCAAATTTTTACAAATAGAAATTTTACAATTTCCGAAGCACCTGTCTAATTCCACAGGAACATACATTGTAAATCGTGCTTATTGGTCAGACTACTAAAAATGTCGCAGTCGCCCTATTTTATGGTCACGTCACTGATAGTTTATTGGGCCCATTGTGGAAATTTTGGAAAATTGTCGCAAATATAATTTTTTTAATTTTTGAAGCACCTGTCGATTTCCACAAGAACATACATTGTAAATCATTGCTTATTTGTCACACTACTAAAAAAGTCGCAGTCGGCACGGATTGCGGCCCACTGTAGAAATTTTGGCAAATACATTTTTTACCCATTCTGTCGAATTCAGAACAGGAACATACATTGCGAATCATCGTTTGTCGCATTTGTCCTAATGTTGCGATCTGTGATATTTTAATGTCGGGCCGCTGAGAATTTTTCGGGTCCATTGTGAACAATTTTGGCGCAATGTAACAAATAAGGATTTTGCTATTTTTGCCGCACGGATCACATTCCACAGGGACATGCATTGCAAATTATTATTTTGCGCACCATTAGGAATGTCGTAATTTTCGCTGTTTTATTGTTGCACCGCAGATAATTTATGTTTCCAAATGATAACTTATGGGGCCAATCATAAAAATTTTGGCGAAATGTCGCACATTTTCCTCTTTCCAACGCACAAGAGCATGCATTGCGAATCTTCTTATATTTGCCACAGTAGTAAAAATTTTGCCGTCTGCGCTATTGTGATGTCACACCGCTGATAGTTTATCGATCCTATTGTAAAATTTTTGGCAAAGGGTCACAAATTTTCCTTTTTTTGCTGTTTGTGTCGCATTCTGCAGGAACGTGCATTGCAATTTATCGTTTATACTTCGCTATGTGCGACTTCATGCACAGAAGTCTTTGTGCGACTTCATGCACATACGTCTATGTGCGACTTCATGCACAGATGTCTTTGTGCGACTTCATGCACAGACGTCTTTGTTGCGACTTCATGCACAGACGTCTACGTGCGACTTCATGCACAGACGTCTACGTGCGACTTCATGCACAGACGTCTACGTGCGACTTCATGCACAGACGTCTACGTGCGACTTCATGCACAGACGTCTACGTGCGACTTCATGCACAGACGTCTACGTGCGACTTCATGCACAGACGTCTACTTGCGACTTCATGCACAGACGTCTACGTGCGACTTCATGCACAGATGTCTTTGTGCGACTTCATGCACAGATGTCTTTGTGCGACTTCATGCACAGACGTCTACATGCAACTTCATGCACAGACGTCTACGTGCGACTTCATGCACAGACGTCTACTTGCAACTTCATGCACAGACGTCTACGTGCGACTTCATGCACAGACGTCTACGTGCGACTTCATGCACAGACGTCTACTTGCAACTTCATGCACAGACGTCTACGTGCGACTTCATGCACAGACGTCTACGTGCGACTTCATGCACAGACGTCTACGTGCGACTTCATGCACAGACGTCTACGTGCGACTTCATGCACAGACGTCTTTGTGCGACTTCATGCACAGACGTCTACATGCGACTTCATGCACAGACGTCTACGTGCGACTTCATGCACAGATGTCTTTGTGCGACTTCATGCACAGATGTCTTTGTGCGACTTCATGCACAGACGTCTTTGTGCGACTTCATGCACAGACGTCTACGTGCGACTTCATGCACAGACGTTTACGTGCGACTTCATGCACAGATGTTTACGTGCGACTTCATGCACAGATGTTTACGTGCGACTTCATGCACAGATGTCTATATGCGACTTCATGCACAGACGTCTATATGCGACTTCATGCACAGACGTCTATGTGCGACTTCATGCACAGACGTCTATATGCGACTTCATGCACAGACGTCTATGTGCGACTTCATGCACAGACGTCTACGTGCGACTTCATGCACAGATGTCTACGTGCGACTTCATGCACAGACGTCTATATGCGACTTCATGCACAGACGTCTATATGCGACTTCATGCACAGACGTCTATATGCGACTTCATGCACAGACGTCTATATGCGACTTCATGCACAGACGTCTATGTGCGACTTCATGCACAGACGTCTATGTGCGACTTCATGCACAGACGTCTATGTGCGACTTCATGCACAGACGTCTATGTGCGACTTCATGCACAGACGTCTATGTGCGACTTCATGCACAGACGTCTATGTGCGACTTCATGCACAGACGTCTATGTGCGACTTCATGCACAGACGTCTATGTGCGACTTCATGCACAGACGTCTATGTGCGACTTCATGCACAGACGTCTATGTGCGACTTCATGCACAGACGTCTATGTGCGACTTCATGCACAGACGTCTATGTGCGACTTCATGCACAGACGTCTATGTGCGACTTCATGCACAGACGTCTACGTGCGACTTCATGCACAGACGTCTACGTGCGACTTCATGCACAGATGTCTACGTGCGACTTCATGCACAGATGTCTACGTGCGACTTCATGCACAGATGTCTACGTGCGACTTCATGCACAGACGTCTATATGCGACTTCATGCACAGACGTCTATGTGCGACTTCATGCACAGACGTCTATGTGCGACTTCGCATGACAAGTCGCACTGGTGTGAACGGGGGCTAATGCACATAAAAACTCACTGCAGTGCATTAAAAATGCAGGTATGCTGATGTGCATTTAACAGGCATTTTAATGCGCGCTGTGCTGATTTTTTTGTAATGCGCGTTGGCATGTGTTTTTTTCTGAAGCAACAGATCCCTGAAAGGATTAAAATAATAACTAAAAATCTTTTTTTTATATCATTATTTTCAGCCGCGTTGCCTTCACATGCGGTTATGTGTTTTGCGTCACTTATCAAACATTTACCATAAAGACGCTGCCAACTACACTTTATAATGTGAAGAGGCGTCTTGTGCAGGACGAGCGCCCCGGGGCTGAGGCTGCGCCACCAATGGCTTACAATTGCTGGTCGATCGGGGACCTTTACATATGAAGTTCATTGCGCTGCGGCAAATCTTCAGCTTTTCTTTGGGAGGGGATTTCATCTTCTCTCTGTTCAGATGAAGGACTCCGAATTCGGTGGCATATGTTCACACAGCGTATGTAAAAATACATCAATGCTGCGAGCCATCTGGCACCTGAAATGTTGTCATCGTGTGCGCATCACGTGTGCGACTCGCTGCAGTAAAAACAAGCGGCAGGGGGACAACTTTTACCGACGTTAAATGAGTCTCAGATTTATGGAGCATCGAAAGGTGGCAAAACGTTAACCAGATTTCTACGTATAGGCCGGGCCTTTTAGTTCCCTGAGGGGGTACGCTGGGACCTGTAGTTCCCTGAAGGGGGCACATTGGGACTTTTCAGTCTCTGAGGGGGCACGCTGGGACTTTTCATTCGCTGAGACTTGTAGTTCCCTGAGGGGGCAAGCTGGGACTTGTAGTTCCCTGAGGGGGCACGTTGGGACTTTTCATTCTCTGAGGGGGTACGCTGGGACCTGTAGTTCCCTGAGGGGGTATGCTGGGACCTGTAGTTCCCTGAGGGGGCACGTTGGGACTTCTCAGTCTCTGAGGGGGCACGCTGGGACTTTTCATTCGCTGAGACTTGTAGTTCCCTGAGGGGGCAAGCTGGGACTTGTAGTTCCCTGAGGGGGCACGTTGGGACTTTTCATTCTCTGAGGGGGTACGCTGGGACCTGTAGTTCCCTGAGGGGGTATGCTGGGACCTGTAGTTCCCTGAGGGGGCACGTTGGGACTTCTCAGTCTCTGAGGGGGCACGCTGGGACTTTTCATTCGCTGAGACTTGTAGTTCCCTGAGGGGGCAAGCTGGGACTTGTAGTTCCCTGAGGGGGCACGTTGGGACTTTTCATTCTCTGAGGGGGTACGCTGGGACCTGTAGTTCCCTGAGGGGGTATGCTGGGACCTGTAGTTCCCTGAGGGGGCACGTTGGGACTTCTCAGTCTCTGAGGGGGCACGCTTTTCAGTCCCTGAGGGGGCACGCTTGGACTTTTCATTCGCTGAGACTTGTAGTTCCCTGAGGGGGCAAGCTGGGACTTGTAGTTCCCTGAGGGGGTACGCTGGGACTTGTAGTTCCCTGAGGGGTACGCTGGGACTTGTAGTTCCCTGAGGGGGCACGCTGGGACTTGTAGTTCCCTGAGGGGGCACGCTGGGACTTTTCATTCGCTGAGACTTGTAGTTCCCTGAGGGGGCAAGCTGGGACTTGTAGTTCCCTGAGGGGGCAAGCTGGGACTTGTAGTTCCCTGAGGGGGCAAGCTGGGACTTGTAGTTCCCTGAGGGGGCAGGTTGGGACTTGTAGTTCCCTGAGGGGTACGCTGGGACCTGTAGTTCCCTGAGGGGGTATGCTGGGACCTGTAGTTCCCTGAGGGGGCACGTTGGGACTTTTCAGTCTCTGAGGGGGCACGCTTTTCAGTCCCTGAGGGGGCACGCTTTTCAGTCCCTGAGGGGGCACGCTGGGACTTTTCATTCGCTGAGACTTGTAGTTCCCTGAGGGGGCAAGCTGGGACTTGTAGTTCCCTGAGGGGGTACGCTGGGACTTGTAGTTCCCTGAGGGGACATGGTGGGACTTGTAGTTCCCTGAGGGGTACGCTGGGACTTGTAGTTCCCTGAGGGGTACGCTGGGACTTGTAGTTCCCTGAGGGGTACGCTGGGACTTGTAGTTCCCTGAGGGGGCATGTTGGGACCTGTAGTTTCCTGAGGGGGCACACTGGGACTTGTAGTTCCCTGAGGGGGTACGCTAGAGCTTGTAGTTCCCTGAGGTGGTACGCTGGGACTTGTAGTTCCATGAGAGGGCACGCTGGGATTTGTAGTTCCCTGAGGGGTACGCTGGAGCTTGTAGTTCCCTGAGGGGGTACGCTGGGACTTGTAGTTCCCTGAGGGGGTACGCTGGAGCTTGTAGTTCCCTGAGGGGGTACGCTGGGACCTGTAGTTCCCTGAGGGGGCACGCTGGGACCTGTAGTTCCCCGAGGGGCTACGCTGGGACTTGTAGTTCCTTGAGGGGGTATGCTGGGACCTGTAGTTCCCTGAGGGGGTACGCTGGAACTTGTAGTTCCCTGAGGGGGCATGTTGGGACCTGTAGTTTCCTGAGGGGTACGCTGGAGCTTGTAGTTCCCTGAGGTGGTACGCTGGGACTTGTAGTTCCATGAGGGGGCACGCTGGGATTTGTAGTTCCCTGAGGGGTACGCTGGAGCTTGTAGTTCCCTGAGGGGGTACGCTGGGACTTGTAGTTCCCTGAGGGGGTACGCTGGGACTTGTAGTTCCCTGAGGGGGCACGCTGGGACTTTTAGTTCCCTGAGGGGGTACGCTGGAGCTTGTAGTTCCCTGAGGGGGTACGCTGGAGCTTGTAGTTCCCTGAGGGGGCATGTTGGGACCTGTAGTTCCCTGAGGGGGCACGCTGGGACCTGTAGTTCCCTGAGGGGGCACGCTGGGACCTGTAGTTCCCTGAGGGGCTACGCTGGGACCTGTAGTTCCCTGAGGGGCTACGCTGGGACCTGTAGTTCCCTGAGGGGCTACGCTGGGACCTGTAGTTCCCTGAGGGGCTACGCTGGGACCTGTAGTTCCCTGAGGGGCTACGCTGGGACCTGTAGTTCCCTGAGGGGCTACGCTGGGACTTGTAGTTCCTTGTGGGGGTATGCTGGGACCTGTAGTTCCCTGAGGGGGTACGCTGGAACTTGTAGTTCCCTGAGGGGGCATGTTGGGACCTGTAGTTTCCTGAGGGGGTACGCTGGGACTTGTAGTTCCCTGAGGGGGTACGCTGAGACTTGTAGTTCCCTGAGGGGGTACGCTGAGACTTGTAGTTCCCTGAGGGGGTACGCTGAGACTTGTAGTTCCCTGAGGGGGTACGCTGGGACTTGTAGTTCCCTGAGGGGGCACGCTAGGACTTGTAGTTCCCAGAAATGTAAACTGTCCGCGTGGATGCGGTTTTATTGCGCCTGCGCTGAATAATGCTATTCAATGCACGTGTCGCATTTTGCAGGAACATGCATCGTGATTTGTTGGTTATTAGTTGCAGTCGTTATTTATTTGCACTCTGGCGGCTCTGGTCGGAGGTGAAAGAATCTGTTGTTGGAGATGGCCGAATCCTGAGTCTGATTGTACTACAGGCCTCCCATTCACCTCTTAGAGGAAAAACCTGTTCTGTCTGTTTAATCTGCACTGAGAGATCCTTAGGACACGCACCCCCCGAGTAGTCAGTGTGATGGCGTGACGTCCTGTGTTTGCTGAAGGTGCAGCTGAGCCTGCAGCCAGGAAAGTGATGCAGATCATGGGTTACCCAACGCAGAAGCAGGCTTTAAATTCCATTCCTCTTTGCTGGCTGGCAGATAGGGGGGGGGGGGGCAGAATTATCCACAGGGTGTCTGGGCCCCTCCCACCTCCACCTTTGTTCCTGCTCATGTTTGTTATGAATGGAGGAAAAACTCTGGTCTGATGTTTTGAAGGTGGAAAAGTTAAAGGAGAACGGTTTACCGTAAGTCGCTGATATCTTTCACTTCTAGGACCCTTTAACTTCCCCGTGGAGCGTTATGTTGCGCATTAACGTGCGTTACTTCAGGAAGGCCAATAAAAAAGGATGGGCTCCCAACACAGGTTCTCTTTATGATAGCAAGTTGGGGCCCCTTCAGGTTCCCATTATACCAGCAGGTTGTCCATATCCCAGAAGGCTGTGACCCCCTCAGGTTCTCTATATGATAGAAGGTTGTGGCCCCTTCAAGTTCACCTTACCCAGCAGGTTGTGGCCCCCTCAGGTTCTCTTTACAATGGCAGGTTGAGGCCCCTTCAGGTTACTATTATCCCAGCAGGATGTGGCCCCTTTTGGGTTCACCTTACCCCAGCAGGATGTGGCCCCTTCAAGTTGTCTTTACCCCAACCAGTTGTTTCCCCTTTAGGTCCTTTTTAATCCAGCAGGTTTTGCCCCTTCAGGTTGTCTACCCCAGCAGGTTGTATCCCCCTTAGGTTCTGTTTACGGTGGCAGGTTGGGGACACTTCAGGTTACCATTATCCCAGCAGGATGTGGCCCCTTTGGTTTCACCTTACCCCAGCAGGTTGTAGCCCCTTCATGTTGTCTTTACCCTAACCAGTTGTTTCCCCTTCAGGTTCTTTTTATTCCAGCCAGTTGTGGCCCCCATAGGTTCTTGTTACCCCAGTAGGTTTTGTTACTTCAGGTTTGTTTTACTTCAACAGGTTGTGGCCCCTTCAAGTTCACCTTACGCCAGCAGATTGTATCTCCCTCAGGCTCTCCTTATGATAATAGGTTTTCTTTACGATAGCAGGTTGGGGCCCCTTCAGGTTCCCATTATACAAGAAGGTTGTGGCCCCTTCAGGTTGTCTTTACCCCAGCAGACTGTGGCCCCCTCAGGTTCCCTTTTGATAGCAGGTTGTGGCCCGTTCAGGTTCATATTACTCGAACAGGTTGTGGCCCCTTTAGGTTGTCTTTACCCCAACCAGTTGTTTCCCCTTCAGGTCCTTTTTAAACCAGCAGGTTTTGCCCCTTCAGGTTGTCTACCCCAGCAGGTTGTATCCCCCTCAGGTTCTCTTTACGATGACAGGTTGGGGTCCCTTCAGGTTCCCGTTATCCCAGCAGGATGTGGCCCCTTCAGTTTTCCGTTACCCAGCAGGTTGTAGCCCCTTTAGGTTGTCTTTACCCTAACCAGTTGTTTCCCCTTCAGGTCTTTTTAATTCCAACAGGTTGTGGCCCCTTCAGGTTCCCATTATACCAGCCAGTTGTGGCCCCATTCAGGTTGTCTTTACCCCTGAAGGTTGTGCCCCCTCAGGTTCTCTTTATGATAGCAAGTTGTGGCTCCTTCAGGTTCCTATTAACCCAGCAGGTTGTGGCCCATCAGGTTCCTATTACCCCAGCAGGTTGTGGCCCCTTTAGTTTGTCTTTACCCCAACCAGTTATTTCCCCTTCAGGTCCTTTTAATTCCAGCAGGTTTCTATTACCCCAGCAGGTTGTGTCCCCCTCAGGTTCTCTTTACGATAGCGGGTTGTGGCCCCTTCAGGTTCTCTTTACGATAGCGGGTTGTGTCCCCCTCGGGTTCTCTTTACGATAGCAGGTTGGGGCCCCCTTCTGGTTCTCTTTACGATAGCAGGTTGTGGCCCCCTTCTGGTTCTCTTTACGATAGCAGGTTGTGGCCCCTTCAGGTTCTCTTTGCCCCAGCAGGCTGTGTCCTCCTTGAGTTCTTCTTACTATAGCAGGTTGTGGCCCCTTCAGGTTCTCTTTACGATAGCAGGTTATGTCCCCCTCGGGTTCTCTTTACGATAGCAGGTTGTGGCCCCTTCAGGTTCTCTTTACGATAGCAGGTTGTGTCCCCCTCGGGTTCTCTTTACGATAGCAGGTTGTGGCCCCTTCAGGTTCTCTTTACGATAGCGGGTTGTGTCCCCCTCGGGTTCTCTTTACGATAGCAGGTTGGGGCCCCCTTCTGGTTCTCTCTACGATAGCAGGTTGTGGCCCCCTTCTGGTTCTCTTTACGATAGCAGGTTGTGGCCCCTTCAGGTTCTCTTTGCCCCAGCAGGCTGTGTCCTCCTTGAGTTCTTCTTACTATAGCAGGTTGTGGCCCCTTCAGGTTCTCTTTACGATAGCAGGTTATGTCCCCCTCGGGTTCTCTTTACGATAGCAGGTTGTGGCCCCTTCAGGTTCTCTTTACGATAGCAGGTTGTGTCCCCCTCGGGTTCTCTTTACGATAGCAGGTTGTGGCCCCTTCAGGTTCTCTTTACGATAGCGGGTTGTGGCCCCCTCGGGTTCTCTTTACGATAGCGGGTTGTGGCCCCTTCAGGTTCTCTTTGCCCCAGCAGGCTGTGTCCTCCTTGAGTTCTTCTTACTATAGCAGGTTGTGGCCCCCAGGCCCTGTACTCCGCTATAGACCAGACAGTTTATTGTATGAGAAGAGCTGAGTCTGCGGGAAACGACCTGAGAAATGTTTTGTACTTTGTATCAAGTCTGCAATGTGGTTTATAAATGATGACAGTGCAGTAGAGATCATGAAGGTGCAGCTATATACAGAGGGGCACACAGAGGTCCATGCTGTGGTCTTCATGGCAATGAATTCAGTTTTTGATAAATTCCTTCAGTATCTGTAATGTGATTGGCAGTTATGGGGAGTATATTGGAATTCTTAGGTGTCCTAATATGTGTCGGGGGAGAATGAGGGTGATGGCACTTGTCTTGTAGTGGTGGGGGGGGAGGGGACAGTTAGCGGTCAGGGACAATAGGCGCTGACTGCAGTCATCATGCTGATAAAGGTCTCTGAGAAGTTAGCGTCCCTCCCATTTCCCACACTCCTTCCTCTATCTGTTCCTCTTTATCTTCCTCCTTTTCACACATTCCTCCTGTGACCAGTCTCAGTCCTAGGGAGACTCTATCTATTCACGCTGGGGACACTTTCCCGGGGGCCCCTGCATGGGTGTGAGAAGAGGGGGCTCTACATGGGTGTGAGACGAGGGGGCTCTACATGGGTGTGAGAAGAGGGGGCCCTACATGGGTGTGAGATCAGGGGGTCCTACATGGGTGTGAGAAGAGGGGGCCCTACATGGGTGTGAGACGACTGGGGGCCCTAAATGGGTGTGAGAAGAGGGGGCCCTACATAGGTGTGAGAAGAGGGGTCCCTACAGGGGTGTGAGAAGAGGGGGCCCTACATGGGTGTGAGAAGAGGGGTCCCTACATGGGTGTGAGAAGAGGGGTCCCTACATGGGTGTGAGAAGAGGGGACCCTACAGGGGTGTGAGAAGAGGGGGCCCTACAGGGGTGTGAGAAGAGGGGGCCCTACATGGGTGTGAGAAGAGGGGTCCCTACATGGGTGTGAGAAGAGGGGTCCCTACATGGGTGTGAGAAGAGGGGGCCCTACAGGGGTGTGAGAAGAGGGGGCCCTACATGGGTGTGAGAAGAGGGGGCCCTACATGGGTGTGAGAAGAGGGGGCCCTACATGGGTGTGAGAAGAGGGGGCCCTACATGGGTGTGAGAAGAGGGGGCCCTACATGGGTGTGAGAAGAGGGGGCCCTACATGGGTGTGAGAAGAGGGGGCCCTACATGGGTGTGAGACGAGGGGGCCCTACATGGGTGTGAGACGAGGGGGCCCTACATGGGTGTGAGACGAGGGGGCCCTACATGGGTGTGAGACGAGGGGGCCCTACATGGGTGTGAGACGAGGGGGCCCTACATGGGTGTGAGACGAGGGGGCCCTACATGGGTGTGAGACGAGGGGGCCCTACATGGGTGTGAGAAGAGGGGGCCCTACATGGGTGTGAGACGAGGGAGCCCTACATGGGTGTCAGAAGAGGGGGCCCCTCATTTAAATCAAGGTTCACATCAATGCGGGCTACGCTTGATGCGTTTTTCAGGCTCATTTTGCGGTGCGTTTTGCATTTTTGGACACTTTTTTGATGCGTTTTCCTTTTCTTTTTTTATTTCACTTTATAACACTGTGTATAGCTGATTGCTAAGGAGCGGGCCGGGAAGCCGACTGCTGCATCCTTAACAATCGATGAGGCTTCGCTGCTAACAGCTAAATGTGAATAAAAGCATTGCTGGCAAAAAAAATCGGGGGAAAACGGCATGAGGCCCCCCCCCCAAAAAAAAAAAAACACCAGGCCCTTAGGGTCTGGTGTGGATCTTGAGGGGAACCCCATGCCAATTTTTTTTTTAAAATGTTGTGGGGTCCCCACCAAAATCTACAGCAGACCCTAATCCGAGCATGCAGCCCGGCAGGTCAGGAAAGAGATGGGATGAGCGAGGCCCCCCGCCCCTTGAACAATACCAGGGGGTACCATGCCCTCAACATGGGGGGTGCTTTGAGGCACCTTGTCCATGTTGATTGTCAATGTTGATAGAGACAAGGGCCTCATCCCCACAACCCTGGGCAGTGGATGTTGGGGGTCTGCGGGCAGGGGGCTTATCGGAATCTTGAAGCCCCCAGAAGTAAATAGACAGTACAGAAGTTTTTGACAATTAGTTTATTAAAAAATAAAAAAACAATGTCCCTCGATGCTGCCACCGCCGGACCTGGAAAAAGAAAAAAAAAATAAGCTCTGCTGTGACGTTGGCGGCCCGCCATGCACCGCATTGCTGTAGGCACGTATGCCCACGTGTATGTTTTGCACGCATTCACGTGTATGGCAGTCCATTCATTTCAATGTCTACCTGTAAGAAATGTGGGGAAAGAAATTTCCAAACGTTTTGTAAAATCGCACGGCACCGAACAGCATGGTGCTGCAGCAACACGTGGTTTAGCACACTAGAGAAATATGCGTTTGCCAGTGTGTGGGGATTCCATTAAGGATTATTGGGAGCCTCGTGCACCTGCTAAAGAGCATCACATTTCTGTGCGTGTCGAAAAAGTGTGCGTTTTTTGAGCATGTTCTCGACGCACATAGATGTAAAGCAAGCTTAAGACGCTATGTCGGGGGCGGCAAAAGTGGCCAAAAAATCCCTTTAGGCCCCATTTTGCCGGGAAGGAAAACCGTTCCCGATCGTAATTTTTTTGGCGTGATTTGCATGCGATTTTACATTTCAATTGAAGGGGCTCCCCTATGCAGGTTTGTCACCCGAAAAGAAGCTCCTGCTCATTTTCAGGCAAAAAGCTTCAAAGCGATTTTGAGAGGTGCAATTGCCGCACAACATTGGCGGCAAAATCGCATCTTGTCTGGAGCAGCGATTCTGCCCGCGATCCCAAATCGGGAGTTGTAAACAGGGCCTTAATGATAGTCCCACTTCACGCAATTTTTAAAGGCACGTTTTGTCGCGTGATTCTGTCGCTCAACAGTCGCAGCAGAATCGCATTGCATTTGGGGTGCCATTAAAGGATAATGCCACCCAAACATGCGGTGCGTTGTGCGGCGATTGTCACGTGGCTTGGAATCGCAGGCAGAATCGCATGCTGATTCTGCCTGCTATTCCAATTTGCGACGCTCAGCTTCTGGACAATATACCAACAATATAGCAACACATCCCTTAGTTAATTTGTAAATTGGAGATTTGTGGGATTTTTTAGGTGCATATTAAATCAATAGAAAAAATGTATTAAAAAATTAAAATTTTATTAATACATAAAAACAACGCAGTTGCATTAGAAAAGACTCATACAGTACAGTCCTTAAAGGTACAGCACAGTGGTGTGGTTCCCAACATGTTTCGCCCTAAATTGGGGCTTCCTCAGGGGACGCTGTCCAAATGAATATCGGAGCCTTTTCCAAAAACACAACAAACAGTGTGGTGCAAAGTTTTGCGTGCGTGAAAAAGCGTGAGTTTTCACATGCGTGTGGGGTGTCACCTGAAAGTTCCCCAGGAAAACATCACGTATGACGAAACATGTCGGGCGGAGCTACGCGCTGAAGTCATCACGCCCCACGTAACCCCAGAAGTGCGGGTGATTTTGTTCTTCATTTGCCGGCAAAAGCTTTTTAACGCTTGTGATTCTTTTAAACGTTTGTAAGTACCTTTTTGGTTTTACCAATAAACTAGGCCATACAATATCACATTATTGGAGCTTTCTTCCATATACACATGCTCTGTGGTCCTGGCTGATTGAGACTTCCTGATGTGAGTTGGATACCTTGGAGAAACTTCTTGACCATCAGCGGGTTCCAGAGGCCTGATTAAATGGTGTCACAGGTGGATCTGCATGTTATTTGGTGGTGGAATTCCCCCTGAAGGAATTTCCTGCTTGTAACTCTCTATGTGTTCATCACGTAGACTCACCTTTTACACATTTCTTTGAATTGTATTTTTTTCTTTTTCTTTTTTATATATATATTGTCATTTAACTTGATTGTGTTTTTCTAGTGCAAGTTTAATGATATTGGGTTTATTTCAATACCTTTTTATTGGGTAATTTTGCCTTGATACTTTTGCATTTTTATCATTTTGACTAGCGCGACTTTTTGTTTGTTTATTTTACGTTTACTATGTTTATATCACATGGTTTGTTGCTGCTGTCACTTAGGCCCCTTTCACACTTGTGCGGCTTGTCCTGCGACTTGGGACTGCAAAGTCGCAGGACAAGTCATTCCCCATGATTTCCAATGATAACCATTCATATCTACTTCAAAGTAGTCCGTGTACTACTTTGGTCCGACTTTCATGCGAGTTGAGGTCTATAGACCTCAAGTTTACCCAGGCATTCCATGAAATCGCGCCCGCCAAATCACGGCAAAATCGCGGCAGTGTGAAAGGGGCCTTATTATTATTTTTTGACTTTAGCGCGGTATACTAATTTGTATTGTCACCTGAAATAAAAAGCCCCTGCTCCTTTTTGGGGGCGACAAGCTTCACGCGATTATGAATGGCGCAATTTTCCGCATGATCCTGTTTAGTGAAAATCGCTGCAGAATCGCATCTCATTTGATGCGCCATTAAGGGATAATGGCACCCAAACATGCGTTGCTCGTTGTGCAGCGATCACCACACAATTTGGGATCGCGGGCAGAATCGCCTACAAGATACCTGAAAATTATTTTGTAACTGAAAAAACAAAAACGCCAATCGCGCTGGATCACGAGTGATCGGCGATTAAATATAAACGACTGCC
Source organism: Rana muscosa (assembly GCA_029206835.1). Taxonomy (NCBI): domain Eukaryota; kingdom Metazoa; phylum Chordata; class Amphibia; order Anura; family Ranidae; genus Rana; species Rana muscosa. The sequence continues at coordinate 212,348,217 of CM055126.1, forward strand.
TAAATTGCGTAAGTATTCTTTTATTTTTCCTGACGACGCTGTTTGAGCAGCTGGGCGAGGAATCACAGGAAGTCGGAACAGATAACGAGGATAGTGACCCGTCTCCTGTTTGGCGCACTACCGGCTTGGCGTAGGCCGTGGAAGACCTGGCCGGGGTATCAGGATAAATCGCCCTCTCAAGCTGCTTCCTGATCTCCGGCTCTGCTTTCGTAGTGTGAATTGTTTGCATTCCTTGTGTGTGTCCCTAACAGGCGATGTGCGCAGTCTCAGTGCCTGTTGTTGTGTCTGCGCTCCCCCATGTCCAGGCTTGTCTCTCCTCCTGCAGCCTCCTCTGGGGAATTCAGGCCTGGCGGGTGGCATCTGTACTCACTCCAGGTGTCTGCACTGGTAATAGTCCTCCTTACCTTACCAGGTCAGGGCAGGTGAAACGTAACCTGAGATTAGAATTTAGCGGTACTCTCCGGTCAAAATTGCAAAGCCTTAAAATCCATACTTGTCCGGGTGACCACTGCCTCTGGGACTGAGCATCTAAAAATTTTGCGTTGTCACCGAAACAGGAAGAGAGGTGAAATCTTCAAATGGGGACACCTGTTCATGTATAACTGAACATTTAACTTTTATTTCGTTGTGAATAGAGCAATAAAAGATTAAAACACCTTTCAGGTCTCCATCGTAGCCTGTGCTCCCGCTAGGGAGATTCACCCTCCTGGTGACCATTATCACCGAAAGGGAAAGAAAACCCCAAAAAATGGGTTGTCACCAGAACAGGAACAGAGGGGAAATCTTCTAATGGGGACACTTATTTGTGTTGCAACCAAGGATTCCATCACTTGAAAGGGATTTCTTACCACTTCCTGTTTTGGCTATGGGGCAGGAAGTAAAGGGAAATCAAATCTCCCCAGTGGGACACAGAAGGCAAAAAAATGTTTTAATTACAACCCCCCCTTACTCTATCCTAAATTCAAATAAAAAAGTTTGGCCTTTAGTTTCGTACTAAGAAAAAACTCAGCTTCTGGACAATATACCAACAATATAGCACCACATCCCCCTAGTTAATTAGTATTTTGGAGATTTGTGGGATTTTTTAGCTGCATGTTAAATCAATAAAAAAAATGTATTTAAAAAATTTAAATTGTATTAATACATAGAAACAACGCAGTTGCATTTGAAAAGACTCATACAGTATAGTCCCCAAAGGTACAGCACGGTGGTGTGGTTCTCAACATGTTTCGCTCTAAATTGGGGCTTCCTCAGGGGACACTGTCCAAATGAATATCAGAGCCTTCTACCAAAAAACATAGTACATACATTATCACAATTTTATAGTCAAAATTTAAATTTTTCCATATTTATCATATGTGTGTATACATATCTCAAAAATGTCCACACTTACCCCAAGATATATTGCAATTGATAATAGTTCAGGGGGTTAAGCAGACACCACAAGACCAGAAACCGGACTGCAGGCAATCTTGGGATAAGTGAGGACAATTTTGAGGTATGTATACACACATATGATAAATATGGAAAAACAGATATTTTGACTATAAAATTGTGATAATCTACAGTATGTACTATGTTTTTTGGTCGAAGGCTCTGATATTCATTTGGGCAGTGTCCCCTAAGGAAGCCCCAATTTAGGGCGACACATGTTGGGAACCACACCACCGTGCTGTACTGTACGAGTCTTTTCTAATGAAACTGCGTTGTTTTTATGTATTAATAAAATTTTCTATTGATTTAACATGCACCTTTATTTCTACGTAGGCTAAGAGGGAATTTAAATCACATAGATTTCTCTCACTTCCTGTTGTGTCTACAGAACAGGAAGTTAAAGTAATTATCCCCATGACAAGGCAACACATAACTAAAGGCAAAACTTTTTTTTTAGTGTTGGATAGAGTGGAGGTAGATTAGAACCCCTGACAGTTTTTATTGCTGTCTGTGCCCCCGTTAGGGAGATTCACCCTCTCCAACTGTCCTGTTTACCATTATCATTGAAAGTGAAAGTAAAAGAAAATCCTGAATTTTGGGTTGTCCCTGGAAAAGTACTAGAGGGGAAATCTTTCAATGGGGACACTAGTTCTGGTGACCTGGGGGTTCCCAAAGAATTCCCTTAATTTGCAGGGATTTCCTCCCACTTCCTGTTTGGCTATGGGACAGGAAGTGAAGGAAAATCTCCACAATGGGACACACATGGCGAAAAAAAATCTGACGGGTTATAACCCTCCCTTACTCTATCCAAAATGAAGAAAAAAGTTTTGCTTCTAGTTCTACTTTAAGGCCTACATATCCTTATTTCATGTTTACATACAGTATATGAGGAGGAAGGCACCCCTTATGTATCATTCTGTGGACTGTTAGCCCTTGTTTGCCTGCTGTACACATTGAGGCCCTTGGAATGTTGAATCTGAATGGTGATTCATCAGTCAGGGAGATAGATGCACAGATACAGGAACCGGACCTATTCACTCCACATGTGAGGAGATCTCTGGAATCTGGCTGCAGTAAATTTGTTTAATATACCTCACCAGGAATCCAGTATTGGGTCCTCTCTCCAGGGCGTGGCCACTGGCACTTTAAGGTTTTACATGGGGTGGCCTCTCCAATCAGGAGACAGCTCTGCTGATTGGGGTGCGCTTAAAGGGCCTGGCGACGCATTGTTTGGTGTTTGAGCCTAAGCCCAGCCCCTTATTGAGTTCTCAGTGCCTGTCTCTTTTTTGTCTCCAGTGACCCCTCTTACTCCAAGTCCTAGATACTCCTATGTCTCAAGTGCACCCCCATGTCTTCAAGGACGCCATTGTGCCGCTGTGTACCTCTGCGCCTCCAGTGCACCCCTGGGTCTACATGTGCGCGCTTGTGCGTCAACGTGACTCCAGTATGCCCATGCGCACCCTTGTGTCTTTAGGGTACTCCCTGTGTGCCCCTGTGCACCAATGTGACTCCAGTGTGCTCATGTACACCCTTGTACTTCAAGAGTGCCCTCTGTATGCCCCCATTTTTCCAAATGTGCCCCTGTGTGCCAGCATGACTTCAGTGTGCCCGTTGCGCACCCTTGTGTCTCTAGGGTACCCCCTGTGTGCCCCCATGTCTCCAAGTGTGCCCATATGCACCAACATGACTCCAGTGTGCCCATGTTTACCCTTGTGTCTCCAGGGTACTTCCTGTGTGCCACCATGTCTCCAAATGTGCCCCTGTGTGCCAGCATGACTCCAGTGTGCCCATGTGCACGCTTGTGTCTCCAGAGTACCCTGCGCCCTCATGTCTCCAAGTGTGCCCCTGTGCACCAATGTGACTTCATTGTGCCCATGAGCAGCCTTGTGTCTCCAGGGTACCCTGCGCCCCCATGTCTCCAAGTGTGCCGCTGTGCACCAACATGACTTCAGTCTGCCCATGTGCACCCTTGTGCCTCAAGGGTGCCTCCATGTTTCCAAGTGTGCCCCTATGTGCCAACGTGACTCCAGTGTGCCCATGTACACCCTTGAGTCTCCAGGGTACACACTGTGTCCCCGTGTCTCCAAGTGCCCCTCTGCACCAATATGACTTCAGTGTGCCAATGTGCACCCTTGTGTCTCTAGGGTACCCCCTGTGTGCACCCATGTCTCCAAGTGCACCACTGTGCACCAACGTGACTCCAGTGTGCCCAAAGGCACCCATGTATTTCCAGGGTACCCAATGTCTCCAAGTGTGCCCCTGTGCGCCAAAATGACTCCAGTGTGCCCACGTGCACACTTGTGTCTCCTGCGCCCCATGTCTCCAAGTGTGTCCCTGTGCACCAATATGACTTCAGAGTGTCCATGCGCACCCTTGTGTCTCCAGCGTATTCCCTGTGCGCCATCGTGTCTCCAAGTACCCCCATGCGTCCAGTACATGCCTGTGTCTCCACTTCACTCTGCAGTTGTCTGGAATTGCTACGCTATGTCAGTACCCTCTACTGCCTTTGCACCTGCAGGTTCTGTGGTTAGTACAGATGTTGCTGTGTCAGTTGTTGGACTCCCAGCAACGATATCCTGTATAAATTCTGTATCAGATTCTCCGTTCCGTCATACAACAGAGCGTGCGTCCTTGTCTGATAATTTCTCACATATACCCTAAATCTGGCAATGGTCACACATGCGTCATTAATCGCTGTAGTCATCTACTTGGCAGGCCGGGCAATGATGACATCATAGCTTGTGCGGTGATGTCACCTGTTAGGAAGGGGTGTAATCACAGCTGCGTTTCCTGCTCTGGGGACTGTTCAATGTACGCTGCGCCCAGAGCCTGAGGTGGAAGCCTTCTCGTTAACCCCCTCACTGCCCGAATCACAGAATAGTACTGCATGAAAATAACGATTCTCTTTCACCTCTGTGAGGGGGCCCTGGATTTTGTTCAGGGCCCAGGCGGGGGGTTATCATCTTCTGAAAGGGGGTGATGTTATGTGTCCAAGCGTCTAGAACAGGGGTCTCAAACTGGCGGCCCTCCAGCTGTTGCAAAACAACAAGTCCCATACTGCCTCTGCCTATGGGAGTCACACTTGTAACTGTCAGCCTTGCAGTGCTTCATGGGACATGTAGTTTTGCAACAGCTGGAGGGCCGCCAGTTTCAGACCCCTGGTCTAGAATAACATGGAATTATTTCATGGAGATCAGAATGATCACACTCAGGTCCTTATCTGTGTTCTGTTCCACAGTGAGGACTATAACTCTCATCATGCTTCAGGCATAATGGCCAATTGTGCCAAATTTCAAAAGACGAGCTAGGACATGTAGGGATTAGTCCCTGGGAATGTCCTGGATCTTGGCTTTATCTTCTGAACAGATCTGAGATTTCTAGAAAAACATGGATGGATCATCTATTGGAAAAAGGGAGGGACACCTTGAAGCACCCTGGAAAGATCACATTTGATTTCCCTGTGCTGAGAGGCAGCTCTCTGTTACATGGGGTATCCTTGAAGGTCCCTGGAGTAGTTTGAGCCCAATATGAAAAACAAGAACACCACGCAATTCAAATAAGTCCAGAAGAAGTCATTAAGGGGAGAACAAAGGGGGTTTGGGGAACTAAAGAGGGACAATCATGGAGGGGAGAGGTAGAGGGGTTTGGGGAACTAAAGAGGGACAATCATGGAGGGGAGAGGTAGAGGGGGTTTGGGGAACTAAAGAGGGACAATCGTGGAGGGGAGAGGTAGAGGGGTTTGGGGAACTAAAGAGGGACAATCATGGAGGGGAGAGGTAGAGGGGGTTTGGGGAACTAAAGAGGGACAATCATGGACGGGAGAGGTAGAGGGGTTTGGGGAACTAAAGAGGGACAATCATGGAGGGGAGAGGTAGAGGAGGTTTGGGGAACTAAAGAGGGACAATCATGGACGGGAGAGGTAGAGGGGTTTGGGGAACTAAAGAGGGACAGTCATGAAAGTAGAGAGGGGTTTGGGGAACTTGAAGGGGACAATCATAAACAGAAGAGGGAGAGAAGGGTTTGCTAACTGAGAAGGGACAATCATGCATAGGAGAGCAGTTTGGGTACCTAAAGAAGGGCAGTCTTGAAGAGGTTTAGAGAACTGAAGAGGGACAGTCAAGGAGGGGAGAGGGACAGAGGAGTTTGGGGTACTGAAGAGGGACAGTCAAGGAGGAGTTTGGGAAACTGAGGAGAGACAGTCATGATGGGGAGATAGACAGAAGAGTTGGTGGAACTGAAAAGCGACAGTCATGGAGGGGTTTAGGGAACTGAAGAGGGACAGTCAAGGAGGGGAGAGGGACAAAGGAATTTGGGGAACTGAAGAGGGACAGTCGAGGAGGAGTTTGGGAAGCTGAAGAAAGACCGCCATGATGGGGAGATAGACAGAGGAGTATGGGGAACTGAAGAGGGACAGAGGAATTTGGGGAACTGAACTGAAGAGGATCAGTCATGGAGGGAAGTGAGACAGAGGGGTATGGGGAACTGAAGAGGGACAGTCAAGGAGGGAAGAGAGACAGAGGCGTATGGGGAACTGAAGAGGGACAGTCAAGGAGGGAAGAGAGACAGAGGCATATGGGGAACTGAAGAGGGACAGTCGAGGAGGAGTTTGGGAAGCTGAAGAAAGACCGCCATGATGGGGAGATAGACAGAGGAGTATGGGGAACTGAAGAGGGACAGTCAAGGAGGGGAGAGGGACAAAGGAATTTGGGGAACTGAAGAGGGACAGTCGAGGAGGAGTTTGGGAAGCTGAAGAAAGACCGCCATGATGGGGAGATAGACAGAGGAGTATGGGGAACTGAAGAGGGACAGTCAAGGAGGGGAGAGGGACAGAGGAATTTGGGGAACTGAACTGAAGAGGGACAGTCATGGAGGGAAGAGAGACAGAGGAGTATGGGGAACTGAAGAGGGACAGTCATGGAGGGAAGTGAGACAGAGGCGTATGGGGAACTGAAGAGGGACAGTCAAGGAGGGGAGAGAGACAGAGGAGTATAGGGAACTGAAGAGAGACAGTCAAGGAGGAATTTGGGAAACTGAAGAGAGACAGTCATGATGGGGAGATGGACAGAGGAGTTGGTGGAACTGAAGAGCGACAGTCATGGAGGGGAGAGAGACTAAGGAGTTTGGGAAACTGAAGAGAGACAGCCATGATGGGGAGATAGACAGAGGAGTATGGGGAACTGAAGAGGGACAGTCAAGGAGGGGAGAAGGACAGAGGAATTTGGGGAACTGAACTGAAGAGGGTGAAGAGGGACAGTCATGGAGGGAAGAGAGACAGAGGAGTATGGGGAACTGAAGAGACAGTCATGGAGGGAAGAGAGACAGAGGAGTATGGGGAACTGAAGAGGGACAGTCATGGAGGGAAGAGAGACAGAGGAGTTTGGGGAACTGAAGAGACAGTCATGATGGTGAGATAGACACAGGAGTTGGGGCAACTGAAGAGAGACAGTCATAGAGAGGTTTAAGGCACTGAAGAGGGACATGGTTTAGGGAACTGAAGAGGGACAGTAATGAAGGGGAGATGGACAGAGGAGTTTGGGGAACTGAAAAGGGACAGACAAGGAGGGGAGAGGGACAGAGGAGTTTGGGGTCTCAAACAGGGACAGCTGGGCATTCTCCGTGTCCCTGTAGTCGCCTCCGGCTAGATCTGGTGGGACTGCCAGTCTCCTGCATAGCTTGGATTTGGTCCCTGTGCTGCTATGGTAACTGTTGGTTTTATTCCTAACTCTTTGTATCTGTGTGTTGTGAAGATGGGGGAGGGAGGAGAGCTGGGTACAATGAAATGGGGGATACATCAGCACCCCTCCTCTGGGGAGATCAGAAGACTCACCCCCTCTTTTTGCCCATCCGACCTCCCACAACTTTTAGGCTGCGTGTGACCAGAGGACACAATGTGCACAGCCTCTGCGTGAACCTTCCCTGAACAGCTTGTAATGGGGCGACACAATGTACAAAGTCGCCAGCTGGGATGATCCGAGTCGCCGTCCTGCTCATAAATATAAATCAATCGTTATTCTTTTTATTGTTTGTTTGAAGGATGCATTTAACTTTTATCCACGACTACCTATCCATGACTTTATGACGTATTTGGCTGCTACTTTTAAAGATGCAATGTAGAGGGATATATATATACAGAGCAGTATATAGCAACCTAAAGTGAGTATAAAACTTGACCACAAACTTCTCTTGTTTGCTCCCTTTTGGTGTGGTCAGTTTACCATTGAAAGTGATTCTTTTAGGATGACAATGCTGCTTCTCCATAGAGACAGTACGATGAATGACGGATTTCACTGTAGGACAGGAAATATGTTACTGGCAGGATCAGCGTGTGAAATTAAAGTAAAGAAAAGACAGAAAAAAAGAAAACGAATGCGGCCACCACATTTAGGGACAGCCTAGGGCTGTGTATAACTCTGCAGCGCACTACATATCATCACAGAATGGTATATTACCCTCCAGGGCAGTATATAGGGCATTGTGTTGTATATTGTTCTGTATAGCAGTATATGGTATTAATAGGGCATTATGGCATTCTATATAGCACTATAGACTCACCGGCCACTTTATTAGTTACAACTGCTCTGTAACACAAATTGCTAATCACCCAATCACATGGCAGCAACTTAATGCATTTAGGCATCTAGGCGTGGTGAAGACGACTTGCTGAAGTTCAAATCAAGCATCGGATTGGGGAAGAAATGGGATTCAAGTGACTTTGAATGTGGCATGGTTGTTGGTGCCAGACGGGCTGGTCTGAATATTTTAAAAACTGCTGATCTATTGGGATTTTCATGCACAAGCACCTCTTTGGTTTACAGAGAATGGTCCGAAAAAGAGAAAATATCCAGTGAGTGGCAGCTGTGTGCAGGAAAATGCCTTGTAGAGGTCAGAGGAGAATGGGCAGACTGGTTCCATATGATAGAAAGGCCACAGTAACTCAAATAACCACTCGTTACACCCAAGGTATGCAGAATACCATCTCTGAACACACAACACATCCAACCTTGGACTGAATCAGCAGAAGACCACACCGGGTGCCACTTCTGTCAACTAAGAACAGGAATTCTGTACAATTCACACAGATCACCAAAATTGGACAATAGAAGATTGGAAAAACGTTGCCGGGTCTGATGAGTCTGGATTTCAGCTGCGACATTCAGATGGTCGGGTCAGAATTTGGTGTAAACAACATGAAAGTATGGATCCATCCTGTCTTGTATCAATGGTTCAGGCTGGTGGTGGTGTAATGATGTGGGGGATATTTTCTTGGCACACTTTGGACCCCTTAGTGCCGATTGAGCATGGTTTAAATGCTACGGCCTACCTGAGTATTGTTGCTGACCATGTCCATCCCTTTATGACTACAGTGTCCCCATCTTCTGATGGCTCCTTCCAGCAGGATAATGCCCCATGTCACAAAGCTCCAATCATCTCACCACTGGACAATGAGGTCACTGTACTCCAATGGCCTCCACACCCACCACATCTCATCGAATAGAGCACCTTTGGGATGTGGTGGAACGGGAGATTGGCATTATGGATGTGCGGCCGACAAATCTGCAGCAACTGCGTGATGCTATCATTTCACTATGGAGCAAAATCTCTGGGGAACGTTTCCAACACCTTGTTGAATCTATGTCATGAAGAATGAAGGCAAAAGGGGGTCCAACCCGGGAATAGCAAGGTGTACTTAATATAGTGGCCGGTGAGTGTAAAGCTGGAGTTAGAAGTGAGATTATCGGGACTCTGCAATCCCCCACCTAATATCACATATGACCCTAAAGTAAGTGACAGGGCCTCTTTATTGCCTGTGGGGTTACAGATGAGCTACGGTCCACCCAAAACATCATACAACAACACCAGGCCACACCTAGCAGGCTCTGCAGGCCCCACCTTCCAGCAAAAGGATCGCCCGATCTGAAACGTGCCACCGGGATTTGGAGCAAGCGCTCTGCGCTCTCCAGCCGTTCCACCCAATCTGTCGAGGAGATATTTGGGATAAGGCCTAAAGCTGCTCCATAAGGCACCCTGGTCACCCCTCTAGGCACTCCCATCACTGTGCATAATGAATGGTTCTGATATCCTGCCAACTACACCAAATGTGGGAGCTGAAAAATAAACAATAGCAGCTGTGGAGACTCTGCTGTTCTTAAAGATTAAAAAAAAAATGTAAAAAATAAATAAATAGATTACCGTATTTATCGGAGTATAACACACACCCCAAGTTTAGGAGGGAATTTTAAGGAAAAAAACTTTTAGGAGGGAAGTTTAAGGGAAAAAAAAAAACTTACATTTAAATGCCCATCAATGCAGCCTTATCAGTGTCCATTGCAGCCTTGTCAGTGCAGCCTTGCCCCAGTGCAGCCTTGTCAGTGCAGCCTTGCCCCCAATGTCCATTGCAGCCTTGTCAGTGCAGCCTTGCCCCAGTGCAGCCTTGTCAGTGCAGCCTTGCCCCCAATGTCCATTGCAGCCTTGTCAGTGCAGCCTTGCCCCAGTGCAGCCTTGTCAGTGCAGCCTTGCCCCAGTGCAGCCTTGTCAGTGCAGCCTTGCCCCAGTGCAGCCTTGTCAGTGCAGCCTTGCCCCAGTGCAGCCTTGTCAGTGCAGCCTTGCCCCAGTGCAGCCTTGTCAGTGCAGCCTTGCCCCCAGTGTCCATTGCAGCCTTGTCAGTGCAGCCTTGCCCCCAGTGTCCGTTGCAGCCTTGTCAGTGCAGCCTTGCCCCAGTGCAGCCTTGTCAGTGCAGCCTTGCCCCCAGTGTCCATTGCAGCCTTGTCAGTGCAGCCTTGCCCCCAGTGTCCATTGCAGCCTTGTCAGTGCAGCCTTGCCCCCAGTGTCCATTGCAGCCTTGCCCCAGTGCAGCCTTGCCCCCAGTGTCCATTGCAGCCTTGCCCCAGTGCAGCCTTGCCCCCAGTGTCCATTGCAGCCTTGCCCCAGTGCAGCCTTGCCCCCAGTGTCCATTGCAGCCTTGCCCCAGTGCAGCCTTGCCCCCAGTGTCCATTGCAGCCTTGCCCCAGGGCAGCCTTGCCCCAGTGCAGCCTTGCCCCCAGTGTCCATTGCAGCCTTGCCCCAGTGCAGCCTTGCCCCCAGTGTCCATTGCAGCCTTGCCCCCAGTGTCCATTGCAGCCTTGGATGAATTTAAAATTGGCACCGCCGCGATCGCCGCTGAGACTGGGAGGAGCGCAGCAAACGCCGCCGAGATCGCAGGCACTGGGCGGAGCCGAGATACACATAGCCGAGTGTACTCCGGCTCCGCTCACAGTCACGCCCAGTCCCGCCCTATGATGGACATAACACAGGTCCAATGGCGGGACTGGGCGTGACTGTGAGCGAAGCCGAGAAGAGCCGAGTACACTCGGCTATGTGTATCTCGGCAGCGATCGCTCCGCTCACAATCAGCGGAGATCGGTGGGGATCGGCGTATAACACGCACCTACGATTTCCCCCTGAGTTTAAGGGGAAAAAAGTGTGTGTTATACGCCGATAAATACGGTAATTGTATTCTGACTTAGGTGCTGAAACTTTTATTACTGACCGTTACACAATGCCATATAATTAAATATATTGTAGCTACAAGATGGACTATAGTCTTTATTCAACCTTACCAACTATGTAACCGATAATGACCCCCACTGAGCCGACAATTCTCCCTCCGCTCCTGTATCTGTCTCTTCTTGTAGATTGTATACACTGGATATGGGTATGATCCTATTTCTAGTGTATACTGTGATTGTATTAACCACTTGCTGACCTGGCCTTTTTCTGACATTTGTTGCTTACAAGTTAAAATCAGTATTTTTTGCTAGACAATTGCTTAGAACCCCCAAACATAGCGTTTTTTATTTTTACACTTTTAGGAATTAAAAAAAGAAATACTAAAGCTAGCCCTATTTTTATGTAAAATATGAACGATGATGTTACACCGAATAAATAGATACCTAACGTCATGCTTTAAAATTGCGCGTGCTCGTTAAATGGCACCAAACGATGGTACTTAAAAATCTCCATAGGTGACGCTTTAAAAATGTCTACAGGTTACCAGTTTAGTGTTACTGAGAAGAATTAATTATTGCTCTCGCTCAGACATTTGCGGCGATATCTTACATGTGTGGTGCAAACACCGTTTACGTGCGTGGGCGTGACCTATGTATGCGTTCACTATTGGGCGCGGGAACAGGGGCGCTTAAAAAAAAAAATTATTTACTTTATTATATATTTTTTTCGTTTTATACTGTCCCTTTAAAAAAAAAAGTGATCATTTTTATTGCTGTCGCAAGAAATGTAATGATTTCCCCTGAGATAACAATACCCTCGTTATGGAGAGATCTGGGTTCTAAAGCCTTACCTCATTTATCACGCTCTGGAGCAACTGCACTTGCAGAGGGCCACTGCACTTTGCAAAGTGCACAGTCTATTTGCCTTTAGTACAGTAAATCAACCCCATAGTGCTCTGGATTGAGTCAAGTACACACTATAGAGGGATATGCTTTGTTCATATTTCATGTCTGAGGTTTACAACCACTTTAAATTTCCTTATCTCTGATAATATCTATGTATGATAATATTTTTAATTCCCTGTTATATTAATTGAATCCTAATCATATGTATTTTTTTCTCTCTATGATAATATTGATCCATGATGATATTTATATTTCTCTATCTGTAACCAGCTTGATCAGCACAATGGCTTATAGGTTAGCGCCTCTGCATTGCAGCACTGGGGTCCTTGCTTCAAATCCCAACCAGGACTCTGTCTGCATAGAGTTTTCATGCACTTTGTGGGTTTCCTCCAATAAAGACATGCTGGTAGGTTAATTGCCTTAATTAAGTGCGCCCATGATGGTGCCTCACCTAATTGCTTCGAGTCCCCAGAGGAAAGCGCTATAGAAATACAAATAAATCTGTGTTGATAATTATAGTTCTCTATCTGTGATAATATTTATGTTCTCACTTGTATTTCCAATGCGTTGCGCTCCCCAAAATATTCAATGCTTCTTTTTTTTTGGTGCATTTGGAAGCCCATTCAAATGAATGGGCTGCCTTAATGTCACGGGTGTCATAGCATGCATGCACTAATGCAGCGTGACAGCGCGATCACAACCCTATAATTCTCTATATTTGATAATATTCATATTTTCCTATCTGTGACATTTATGGATCGATGTGAGTGGCTCTGGTCCCCGGTCCTCTCCCATCTGTTCCTCTCTCATACATCATGCCATTCCTGAGTGCAGCGGCCTGTCCCTCCGTCCTGTCTCTCTGGAGATCCAACAAGAGGACAGTGTGTGCTTGGCCTCCTCTCTGTATACAGACAGTGACCCTCTGTGCTGCAGGAGAGTCTGCGGGGAGGTGTGACGGCCGCCTCTGGTCTCATTATTCTACAAAGGGGACAGCCTGTTCTTTTTCTAAAAAAACATCAATTTCTAAAAACTTGTTTTGCATAATCTACGTGAAATATAACGTGATCATTTAAATAGGATTTAGGCTACGTTTCCACTTGTGCGACTTGTTATGCGACTTGGGACTGCAAAGTCGCATGACAAGGCGTACCCCTTGATTTCCAATGAGTACCGTTCATATCTGTGCGACTTCAAGTCGCAGCGACTTCAAAGTAGTCCCTGCACTACTTTTGATCCCACTTTGATGTGACTTGAGCTCCATAAACCTCAAGAATACACAGGCATTGCTTCAAGTCGCATCAAAATCACGGCAAAAATTGCGGCAAAATCGTGCGACTTTGGGGTTGCAATAGTGGAGCCTTAATTTATTGGGTAATGCATGGACCTTGCTGCCCTATTCAGGGGGATCCTTAAACACAATGGCTAAAGCAATAACAGAAGGTAGGATGCACCAGCCTCATGCATTACCTTGAAAACTATTTACAGTGGAACCTTGGATTACGAGCATAATCCGTTCCAGGAGAATTCTCGTAATCCAAAGCACTCGCATATCAAAGCGAGTTTCCCTATTGAAGTCATTGGAAACGAAAATAATTTGTTCAACATTGACTTCAATGGCATGCAATACCGACTGTGGCCAGAGGTCGGGGGTGCCAGAGAGCCTCGGAAATGATCGGGGACAGCTCGGCTGACCTCGGAAAGGCTCGGAAACACCCGGGAACTTAGTATTTCCGAACGGCTCCGATCGGCTTCGCTCGGCTCCGGCACCCCCGCACCTCAGGCCAAATGCGGTAATGCACACCCCATTAGCTTGAATTCTGCTTGTTTTGTGAGAAAACACTCGCAAACCGAGTGAGAATTAAAAAAAAAAAAAAGTTGCCCGTCTTTCAAAATGTTCGTTAACCGCGTTACTCGTAAACCAAGGTTCCACTGTATTTAGAAAGAAAATAATTCCAGTATACTTACTAAAATTATGTATAATCAGGCATATTAATAAAATCCAGTAACCGATCTAATAGCAATATTCAATTGATGCCCAACAACTGGGAGTGAGGTGTATGTGTTTCAAGGGCAAAACCCTCCTCATCAGAGCCTAGGGCTCTGATGAAGAGGGTCCTGCCCTTGAAACGCTTAAGCCTCACTCCCAGTGAATGGGCATCACTTGTATAAATCTTGCTGCCCTATTCAAATTGGGGAATCCTTAAACACAATGGCTAAAACAACAGAAGAGAGGGCGCACCAGCCTCGTGCATTAACGAGAAAAATATTTTTTTTAAAGTGATACTATAGGTTCGATTTTTTTTTTTTTAAACAACAAACATATACTTACCTCCACTGTGTAGTTCGTTTTGCACAGAGTGGCCCCAAACGTCCTCTTCTGGGGTCCCACGCGGCTCCTCCCCACAATAGATAACCCCCTTTGGGAAGCTCTCTCCCGAGGGGGTTACCTTGTGGGCATGCTCCCGTGTCATACACTCTGCGACCATAGCCGCCGAGTGTATGACTCGGCCCCGCCCCCCAGCGCCCGCGTCATTGGATTCGATTGACAGCAGTGAGAGACAATGGCTACACTGCTATCAATCTATCCAATGAAGAGCCGAGAAGCTGTGGAGAGAACGATGCGGGATCGCGCCCACGAAAATTCGGGGCTCAGGTAAGTAAAATGGGGGGGCTAGACACAGCAAGGTGTTTTTTCACCTTAAAGCAGAGGACCACACAAAAAGTGAACCTCCGCTTTTCGGAACCCTCCCCCCCTCCGGTGTCACATTTGGCACCTTTCAGGGGGGAGGGGGTGCAGATACCTGTATAATACAGGTATTTGTACCCACTTCCAGGAATAGACTCCCACGGGAGTCACTATACTCCCCCCCCCCCCCCGCTGTCTTCTGGGAAACTCACTGGTCCCAGGAGACAGCGGGGACCACTGAGAAGGAAGCGGCTTGCGCTACTCGCGCATGCACAGTAGGGAACTGGGCAGTGAAGCTGCAACGCTTCACTTCCCGATTCCCTCACCGATGATGGCAGCGGGGGCAGCCGAGAGACGAGCGATTGCTTGGCTTCGGCTGCCGACATCGCGGGCACCATGGACAGGTAAGTGTCCATTTTATTAAAAGTCAGCAGCTGCAGTATTTGTAGCTGCTGGCTTTTAATAAAAAAAAATTGGGGTGGATCTCCGCTTTAATGTATTAAGGTGAAAAAACACGAGGGTTTACAACCCCTTTAAGATTAAATGAATTCCAATATATTCACAGAAGTAAGTATAATCAGGAATATCAATGGAATCCAGTAACCGATCCAGTAGCAATACTCAAGTGATGCCATTGCCAATCAACTTGGAGTGAGGCTTACGCATTTCAAGGGTGGAACCCTCTTTATCAGAGCCCAGGGCTCTGATTAAGAGAGTTTCGCCCTTGAAACGCATAAGCCTCACTCCCAGTTAATGGACATCACTTAAGTATTGCTACTGGATCGGTTACTGCATTTTACTGTTGTGCCGTATTATACTTACCATTGTGAGTATATTGTAATTCTTTTCATTTTAAATAAATCATTTTTATGGTAATACACGAGGTCTTCTATTCTTGTTTTAGCCAATAAGAGCAGAACCGGGTCTACACACAGCATACTTTCACAATACCTCCTTCAAGAAGAAAACCCCCTTGGATTCACACCAAACCCTATTCTTCTTCCTACTGGTCCAACTCTACTACATATCTACCAATTCATATAGACACTTGAGGATCTCTCCACCTCTCCAGAGGGAAATTGCTTCTTGTTCCAGATTTCACAGGAACATCGACATTGAAGAATTTTCACTCTACTTGTGTTCAGGTGACAACTCAAACATTTGGCATCTCCTATCACTTTCTGCACCCCTATAATGGTAGCCAGGCCTATCGGCAAAAAAAATCTTTTGGCTTAATGTAACAAAAATAGAAATTGAAGTGCCATACCACTAAGAGGTCCAGATATGAGTTTATTCCAATGAAAGTGAAAGTGGCACGTTTCAAAACGCGTTGGCTACTTTTTGGATTGTCCCCCTGACTTTTATTGGAATAAAGTTGTATCTGGACCTCTCAGCCGTGGTGCGGAACTTAAATTTACATTTTTGTGGGATTACACTACAAGCCAAGGAGGCAGTGGAAATCTTCTGGGGTGTAGATGCCACCTGCCCAGGAACCAGATCTTAATATCAACATCAATACTTAAGATAGCAATACCAGAGAGATAACCTTATGGGTCCAGCGCTATTTTTTTCATATTCCTCGACTAGCAAAAAAAAAATCCTTAGGGGTTCTAACCCCTTAGCTACCCCATCCAAAACGTAATGTTGGCCTTTGCAACGCCTCTACAGGTGAGTGAGGCTTTTGCTGGGGGACAGTAAAGTCCGGAGCTCCGTCATCACGGCAGGAATCTTCCATTTGCACATTGATGCCACAAAGCGTCAATCAATTACAGGCAATGCAGCAATTTGATGTTTATATCATGGACGATGATTGGTCACATGCTTGATGCTGGTTGGAGAGATTTTTCAGCATGCTGAGAAGAATCCTGGGACTGCTTTTTGATCCATAAGAAAATGAACAGGAATGTGCAGTGATCTCCTTACCAAACCTGTTGCAGGAGACCCAGTTAACCTTTCCCTGTCTGTCTGTTGAGTGTAGATTAACCCCTCACTATCATGGAGGGGCAATATTAACCCTTCCATGTCAACAGAGGGACAATTACCCTTCCCTGTCCATGGAGAGCAGATTAACCCTCCCCTGTCCAGGCTGAGTAGATTAAAACCTTTCCTGTCTTTGGAGGGCATAGTAACCCCTCCAAGTCCAGATTTACCTTTCCTTGTCCATGAAGAGTGGATTGACCATCCCCTGTCCATTGGAGGCAGATTAACCCTTTCCTGTCCATTGCGGGCAGACTAACTCTTCCCTGTTCATGGGGGGCAGATTAGCCCTTCCTTGTCCATAGAGGCAGATTGAGCCTTCCCAGCCCATGGGTAGCAGATTAACCCTTCCTTGTCCATGGATGGCAGATTAACCCTTCCTTGTACATGCAGGTCAGAATAATTCTTCCCTGTCCATGGAGGGCAGATTGATACTCCTCTGTCCACAGAGAGCATATTGACCCTTCCTGTGCATGGAGAGCTGATTAACCCTCCACTGTTCATGATGGGCAGAATAACCCTTCCCGGTCAATGGAAAGCATATTAACCCTTCCCTGTCTATATGGGGGGCAGATTGATCATTATCTGTCCAAAGAGAGCAGATTGAGTCTTCCCTGTGCGTGGAGAGCTAACCCTTTGATGTCCATGGGAGCAGAATAATCCTTCCCTGTCCATGGAGGGCAGGTTAACCTTTCCTTGTACATGGAGGGCGGATTAACCCTTCACAGAGCAGTTCTGGGTCATTTAGCATGCTTAGCCTCTTATAGGAAAGTGAATGTCGGAGGGCCATTAGGAAGCATTGTGTGTTGGCCCTCCAGGCTTAAGAGGAACTTGGAGCTTCAATAAGATCTTTCATTTCCCTTGCCTCACTGCCTCATGGATTTAATGCTCTGTATCCCACATTCATCTTCTTCTAGAGGGATTCATCCCACCATTGTACTGAAGGCGGCTCTATTCATCGGGTCCCCCTTTGTCTGTGTCACAACCAAGGCCCCCGCAAGGAGATCCTCCACCTTTCAGACACAGACTCCCTGGAGGGGCACTTATACCGCTCTATATCCTAGGACAATGGCCTGATTTGGATGTGATGGCTGTGCTTCCCCTAGGGGGGTCATAGCTTAGTCCTTGTCTCTCTGCTGTTCCTTAGGGGGCCACATGTATCTCTCAGGTAGATAGACATTGCCTGAAATTACTGTTTGTCGTGCTCAGGGCGCCGTTTGCTGCAATTGGTTGTGATGGAAGAAGCCAACTCCAGCCAAAATTCTGTTTTCAAAAGTTACATTTTTTTGTCACGCTTGTACCCCATTGGAAAGACTTTCCCTCACTTCCTGTTCATGTGTGTGTACAAGAAATGGGCCATCACTGACCTCACCCTCCAGAAATGCCAGTTTCCTGGCTGTCATGTTCTTGCAGCGGAAGTTCAGGCAGATGCCCAACCCATAATGTGTATGCATCCCCATCCTAACAGAGCTTCAACTGGTCCTTTTACCCAAACCTTTGTCGTCCCAACCAGGAGTGCTGCATATCAGGGTGGCTACAATGGGGCTTCAGGAAGACCTTGCATGTAGGCCAACTTTACTTCAAGTCAAACCCTAATGCTGCGTACACACGATCGTGATTCACGGCGGTGAAAACACCGCCGTGAATCACGACATGAAAAAAAATGAAAAACGAGGGAACGGCATGTTCCCCCACACACGACCGTCATTTTTTTCTTTGTCGAGAAAAACGACCGTGTGTGGGCTCCGTGGCAGTGTTTCCCTATGGGAAAACTGCCGCGGAAAAAAATGCTGGAAAAAACGATGAGAAAAATTAGAACATGTTCTAATTTTTCTCACAGACGATCGTTTTTCTCGTCCAAAGGAAAAATTGTCATTTTTCCCGACGGGAAAAATGATCGTGTGTACGCGGCATTACACTTTAGTGGCGCACAGCATTTTTTTTTTTATTACAGTATAAACTATACATATATTTTGCAATTAAATAACATTTCTAATCATATAATGGTAAAGCGGTTGTATACCCAAAATAATGACATGCACCTACAGGTAAGCCTACATTAAGGCGTACCTGTAGGTGCTTGCAATATCTCTGAGACCTACACGGTCTCGGAGATATTTGCAAAAAAGTCTGTACCGATAGATAACGGCGCAGGCGCACTGAGCGCGGCGGCTCTTGAATGGCAGCCCGCCGGACACTGACGGATTTCGCACATGCCCAGGGATCGTGCCGTTCCTCGCGCATGCGCGGGAGTGATGTCATCGTCGCTCCGGCCAATCACAGCGCCGGAGCGGCTATACCCGGAAGTAACTCCGGG
The DNA here is from genome assembly GCA_029206835.1 of Rana muscosa. Classification (NCBI taxonomy): domain Eukaryota; kingdom Metazoa; phylum Chordata; class Amphibia; order Anura; family Ranidae; genus Rana; species Rana muscosa. Next base: position 212,367,022 of record CM055126.1, read on the forward strand.
TATCATGGCGGCGACAGAGGACGTGTCCGAGGACCGCTGCGGGGGTTTCAATCTAAGGTAAGTGATTGATAATGAGCTAGTATGCTAGTCATACTAGCTCATTATGCCTATGCCTTGCAGGTTGAAAAAAAAAAGTTTTGCGGTATACAACCGCTTTAATCACAAGAGTCCCCTTTTACATCAGAGTCCACAGAGTTCCCCTTTTACATCTGAATATGCAGAGTTCCCTTACACTGTAAGGGGGGACTCTGCAGACTCCGATGTAAGGGAGAACTCTGGGGACTCTAATATAAGGGATGCTCTGGGAACCCTAATTTAAGGGGGAACACTAAAACAGAGAGGGCTCTCATGTAAGGGGGAACACTGTGGCCTCTGGTGTAAAAGGGAACTCTAAAGTGAGGGGTGCTCTGAGAACCCTGATTAATGATGAATGGGGAGCTCACTCACCCCTTGGCAGTCAGCACCTCTCTTCCAGATGTATCTGGGGCTGCTGACCTTCACATTTCCGGCCCCAACTTCCCTTTTCTGAGGAGTGTTGGCAGACACAGAGGGGTAGGGGTGGAAGGAAGAGGAGCAGATCGAGCCCTCTCTCCTCTACTGTCTGTGTTGCCGGGTGGATGGATTGTTAGTGCTGGCTTTGGGAAGCGTGAAAGACAGCGTAACAGACACTCTCAGTTTAGACAACTGCATCCAGCAACCCTACTGGGAAGCCGTAGTCCTGTCTGAATAATGTGTCCGGGTTTCAGGTAGTCTGAAACGCGGACGCATGATTCCAAACCCAAACTGTCTGGGTGAATCCTGGACAGGTAGCAACCCTACTTGTATGGCAGCATAAACACCCTATAGGCGTAAATAACAGATGCATACATTTTGTAGCAAGATTGTGCTGCCAAGACAAAGGACACATCAACAATAGAAGTGCCTTAGGTGCGGCGGTACAGATAAAATTTGTTAACGAGGGTTTGATAGCACTTTAACATCTATGCAAACTTTTAGATCTGGCCCACAGAGGACACAAAAAATTCAATTATCCTGAAAGATCGTTACATAAATCACTGCTCCGTGTTAGGATTCGGCTGGTTGCCTTTGAACAAGAGCAGACGCAGCAAAGAACTCTGGGAAAGGGGGTAATTGTTCAAACTGTGACACCGCAAGTTTCTGGAGTCACAACTGTCACACTTAATTATTTTCTGGCCACCGTCCACGCTGACATCTGCTGGGAGCGGGGGGTGACGTGTCACCTCTTTGTATCGGCGAGGTTAAACGATCGGATGTTGTCCCAACCAGCGACAATACGCACCGATATGAGAAATCCGGTGGAGTGGAAGTGAGAAGATTCTCCAACCAGGGAAATTGTGTCACATATGATATGTAATTTATAGTCATATCCCTGATTCTCCTGTAATAAGTACTCCGCTTGCTAATTAATCTGCTTCTTATTTGGGGACCGCATTGCAGCGGGAAGCCATAGGAAAGTGTCACATCTGGCCACCATGCCTGACACGTCGCAGTGACACTGGGAGATGAGATATTTGTGCTGATAACCGCAGAACGTTCCGCTCAGCGATCTCCTCCGGGACCCCTATTGTGTCCTCCATGAATTCTTCCAACCAAATGACAGTAGAATGTGCAGACTCTTCAATGTATAATGGCCGTGTGTGGGGGATCATCGTATATTGTCCCCTCATGTATGAGATAGACTGGAGGACTTACCTGGGATGAGTATTAGAATATGCTAAATTGATCCTAAAGGGTCAATCCACCCAAAACTTATATTTCAGTGTTTGGTAGGTGCCAAAGAATTAGGGGGTTCAGAGACGGTATTAGTGACATCCTTGTAGTGGGTGTGCACACTTATAGTGCCCATTACAAGCAGTTCCCACCATTCTTGCACTGAGCTCCTGGGTCTGTACACCTGTTGTGCCCATTATGAAGGGTTCTCACCATCTCTGTACTGAGTTCCTGGGTCTGTACACCTGCTGTGCCCATTATGATGAGTTTCCACCATCCCTGTGCTGAGTTCCTGGGTCTGTACACCTGCTGCACCCATTATTAGGGGTTCCAACCATCCCTGGGCTGAGTTCCTGGGTCTGTACACCTGCTGTGTTCATTATTGGGGGATCCCACCTTCCCTGTGCTGAGTTCCTGGGTCTGTACACCTGCTGCACCCATTATTAGGGGTTCCAACCATCCCTGGGCTGAGTTCCTGGGTCTGTACACCTGCTGTACCCATTATGAGGGGTTCCCACCATCCCTGACCTGAGTTCCTGGGTCTGTACACCTGCTGTACCCTTTATGAGGGGTTCCCACCATCCCTGACCTGAGTTCCTGGGTCTGTACACCTGCTGTACCCATTATGAGGGGTTCCCACCATCCCTGAGCTGAGTTCCTGGGTCTGCATACCTGCTGTTCCCATTATGAGGGCTTCCCACCATCCCTGGGCTAAGTTCCTGGGTCTGTACCCTTGTTCCCATTATGAGGGGTTCCAACCATCCCTGGGCTGAGTTCCTGGGTCTGTACACCTGCTGTGTTCATTATTGGGGGATCCCACCATCCCTGTGCTGAGTTTATGGGTCTGCATACCTGCTGTGCCCATTATGAGGGGTTCCCACCATCCCTGTGCTGAGTTCCGGGGTCTGTACACCTGCTGTGCCCATCCCTTGGCCGAGTTCCGGGGTCTGTACACCTGCTGTGATCATTATGAGGGGTTCCCACCATCTCTGTGCTGAGTTCAGGGGTCTGTACATCTTCTGTGCCCATTATGAGGGGTCCCCACCATCTCTATGGTGAGTTCCCAGGTCTGTACAACTGCTTTGCCCATAATCCCTGTTGGATTTTTTTATTTGCTTGATATTATGAAGAACGTAACAGAAGTTCATAAGAACGCACACAGGTGGGCGAGGACACCCCACGGTGGGCGGGAGCACACAAAATTCCTAGTTGTGTAGAAACATTGGTGGGGTTGAAGTATCCAAGACATATAAGAAGTAAGGGCCGACTCAGCACACCATGCTCTACCTTTTATATGCAACTTTTGGGTGGACTGACTCTTCAACATACCTGGTTGTAGAGATTTTCCAGTTTGTTTCTGGGGAAGGAACAGTTACAGTGATCAAGCAAAACAAGTCTAACTACATTTTTGGGAAACATAGAAGGCTTCACTGAGCAGTGGGTGTTGTAAAGCTGGTCATACATGGTTCCGTTTTTTTCATTCAGCCAGTGGACTGAACAAAAAAGAACTGACCCGATTCCCCATCCTCACATTCGACGTGGATGCGGAAATCCCCTCTCCTGTGTCATTGTATTCTGATACTGATAGCAGAATATGACTGCTGGGAGGGGCTAGTAGGGCACTGTACACATTACAGCACCCAGCCTCAGTACTCCTCTTAGGAGCCGCCCTCAACCCAGATGCAAGCAGTAAAATGAGCTATGAGTAATGCCTCGTACACACGACCCGTTTTCCTGACATGCCAAAAACCGACGTTTTTCCCCACGGGATTCCTCTCAAGCCTGCCTTGCATACACACGTTCAGGCAAAAAAAAACGCTCGACCAAAGCGCGGTGACGTACAACACGTACGACGGCACTATAAAGGGCAAGTTCCATTCAAATGGCGCCACCCTTTGGGCAACTTTTGCTGATCCTCGTGTTAGTAAAAGTTTGGTGAGAGACGATTCGCGCTTTTCAGCCTCGTGCTCTTCAGTCCGTTACAGCGTGATGAATGTGCTATCTCCATTACGAACGCTAGTTTTACCAGAACGAGCGCTCCTGTCTCATACTTGATTCTGAGCATGCGCGTTTTTTTTTCCCCTCGGAAAAGCCTACACACGACTGTTTTTCGCGACGAGAAAAAGACTGACGGGAAACACAACGAGAAAAAAAGAGAGCTGGTTTTAATTTTTTTGCGGGCAGTTTTTTCGTAGAGAAAACTGCTATGGAGCCTACACACGACCGGTTTTCATGACCAAACTAAAAAATGGCAGTTTTCTCGTCGGGGAACCGGTCGTGTGTACGGGGCATAAGGCCTGGAGCAGCTGAAACGCGCCAGCATACCTGTTGGGCTGCTTTTTAGCCATTTGATCTCATAAAGGATACCAAGGATCTTTAATGGAGCGCCGGCCTGTGTCGGCAAGCAGTACAATGCCATAATGGGTGGAGGTGAGTCTGGAGGAGTTGGCATTTCTAGGCAGGCTGAATTTGCATGCAGACTGCCCTAGGTCATGCTTAAATGTGATGCTGAGCCTCCACGATTGAAAAAAAATAAATGGAATCCAATGATTGAAAGGGGTGGGCCAGGGACAGTCAGGCTGGGAAGGATGATGCTGGAAGTCCAGCCAGGAAATGAGGTGTGTTGCTGTAGCTTCTAACGCACATTGTGAGACGCTCACAGTGTGCAGTGAAATCGGAGTAAGCCATGGAGAGAAGCCGGGACAACTGCTAGAAATGCCAAATCCTCCAGACTGGAAGTCAGATTTGATACATTGTTAGATTTTTTGTTATACAAAGTTACAATTGATCATACTGACCCCTTACAATCCCCTCTTATATCTCCCGTGTTAGGTGGGGGGGGGGGTCCCTTTCTGTAATCCTTGAAGCTGACAATCTATTTATACCAAAAATTGGATTTGATCCACAGAGGGGTTTCTAAACAGGAGCAGCTGTCTCAGATCTCAGTCATCGCTCAGCATTTCACATCCCATCTGTAAACAGACATGAAAACGGGAGTCACGCCTCCGCCGCCAATGCTGCTGTCACCAAATCTGCTGTCCCTCATCACTCCCGTGTGCCCTTTAATAAAGTGACAATCAGACGGATGTCATTGTATCTGTGATCCCCAACTAGGAGCGTCCTTCAGCACTGTGACAGCCGCGATCATTGTTCTTCTGAGTCGCTGTACACACGCACATTACATTCGGATTGTACAATCTTCATTACATCCACCTACAAATATGTAGTAAAAAGGTCTAAAGCAGGGGGCTCCAAACTTTTCATTACGAGGACCACATCGAATAGTGCAATAATATTTGTGGGCCGAAACAAATATTAGGTTTATATATAAATGAGTCCCCCCTTGCATCAAGTTTCCCGTCAGAGTTGCCCCTTAAATCAGCTGTCCCCTTTCGAGTACTCGCCTTACACCTGGTGAGCCCATCAGAGTCCCCCCTTACATCAGGTGTCCCCATCAGAGTCCCCCCTTACATCGGGTGTCCCCAATCAGAGCCCCCCATTACATCAGCATCACCATCAGATTCTTCATTAAATCCGGTGTCCTCCTCAAATTTCCCCTTTTCATTAGGTGTCCCCATCAGAGTCCCCTCTTACATCATGTGACCCAATCAGAGTCCCCCATTACATCAGCATCACCATCAGATTCTTCATTAAATCTGGTGTCCCCCTCAGAGTTCCCCCTTTCATTAGGTGTCCCCATCAGAGTCCCCCCTTACATCATTTGACCCCATTAGAGTCCCCCCATCACATTTTACACTGGGGCGGTGCTCTTGCGGGACGGTAGAAAAAGTCCTGCAAGTAGCATCTTTGGGGCGTGTTTGGAGCGCTGTTGGGCTACTTTCACACTGGGGCGGTGCGGGCGTCGGCGGTAAAGTGCTATTTTTAGCAGCGCTTTACCGTCTTTTTTTGGGGGCGCTGATTTGAATGGGCAGGGGCGCTTTAGGAGCGGTGTATACACCGCTCCTACAGCGCCTCAAAGATGCGGCTTGCAGGACTTTTTTTACCGTCCTGCCAGCGCACCGCTCTAGTGTGAAAGCCCTTGGGTGCTTTCACATTGGAGTGAGAGAAGAGGCTCTTTACAGGCGCTATTTTTTTGCGCTAAAGCGGCTCAGTGTGAAAGCAGCCTAAATAGTTAAAAAAAAACAACCGGCACTTTAGCGACTGTTTAGCGACTGTTTTAGCAGTGCTTCAATGTAAAAGGGGTCTTACTGGTGTGCTCTGTTTTGTTTTATTTTTATGCCAGTGGATTAGTGTAAAGGGTTAAGGGAGTTGGGTGTAAGTATCAGGGGTTCTTCCTGCAGCTGAGGGTTGTGTGACTCTTATCTCAGCCTTTTCCTGGTTCCGGCCGTTTTCCGGTCAGCGCCAATGCTGATTCTCAGCCCCAGAGATTCTGGGAAGCAGCATGCAAAAAAACACAGGCGTCCTGTTTATATAGTACGCAGCCTGCAGGACGTCAAAGAACTTATTAAAAGGTAAGACATTTGTAAAGGCCGTCGACATCACTATATATAACTGTTTTGATTTGCGATGGGAGTACAGCCAATTTAAAGTCTTGGGAATGACACCTTTAAGTGTCTCTTTTTATATCCCTCTACTGCATCATGGAAGCTGATCAGCTATGACATGCTCAGGAAGGGGAATGGCCATGACCTGCATCACACATTCTTGGCTTGGGTTCCATATTAACTTTACCTACTTTTTCATTCCTATAAAGTTTCCATTAGTAGACATTTTTTTACACTTTACTCTCATCATCTTTGTTGCCTCATGTTATATCTTTATTATTTTTTTTCATCCTTCAGATAACTCTTCTCTCCAAGATGATGATGAGCTAGACATGGAGACCGTCGGTTGGCCATCCAACACTTGTCCAGTTAATGGTCACACCGGAACCAGTTCTCGTTTTCCCAGTTGGGTCACCTTTGAAGATGAAACTGCTCCATCTTCCCCAAGGGACGCTCCTCAAAAACCACCAGAGAGCCCAAAATCTCCTTCAACACCGGACTTGGTCTCTAAACCTGTTGGAGCCTTAAAAAAAAGGGAAAGGCCTAAGAGCTCATTTGTTGACCTAAACAGGACACAAAGGCTTGACATTTCATCTTTGCACAGGCAGCTCTCGTTAAATTCCACCCCCACAAAGGCTCCCAACCCGTTTTTAGATGAGGCCCTGAAAGATGTCCAGCCGTCACCAATCAATCCGTTCAGCTCGTGGTTTGAGGAGCAAGAACGGCGTTCTCAACACTCTTCGGTATCCAGTGGCCCAGACTCAAGCCAAAGGAATTCCATCTCCCTTCTTGCTGAAGAACTCGATACCGATCAGTTTGAGGATTACCGAAAGAAGGCTTTGCAAGCTGATGCTGTAGAACATCTCAAACAGATTCAGATTGAAGACCCAGATTCCCCTGGTAGCCCCACTCTGCCAGACGACCCTCTGAAATACGATGAACCCCTTGGCCCTTGTTTGACTTTTACCAAGCCCCAGCCAAAGGATGGCTGGCCAATGATGCTTAGGATTCCGGAGAAAAAGAACATTATGTCCTCTAGGCACTGGGGCCCTATCTACGTCAAAGTCACCGAAGCTGGGTTTCTGCAGCTCTTTTATGAAAAGGGTTTGGAAAAGCCTTTTAGGGAATTTAAATTAGAAGTCAACCATGAGATTGCAGATTCTAAACTTCAAAACTATGATGAAAATGGCAGGATTCACACTGTCCGTATTGACCGGGTGCTGTACAAAGAGAAACGCAAGTACCAGCCAATGCCTCTGGTCAGTCACACAGGGGAGAGAGAGCAGATGGTCAAACTGGGGACAACAGACTATTCAGACTTCATAAGCATGACCGCCTCTGTCCAGGATGTCCTCTTCCGCCTTCCGGCCATAGTAGACCTTAGCACTGTGCACCAAAATTACATAGAGGAGGAGATCACTGTGGACGTGAAGGATGAATTCCGTGGAATCCTCGGTAAGGGGGAAAGCCAGCTTCTCGAACACTCTGTGGTCACACGCGTCCATGTTCTTAGCTTTATCTCAGGTATGGCGGACTGTAGCCTAGGGCTTAATGACATCCTTATTAAAGGCAATGAAGTTGTCTCCAGACATGATATTATGCCAACCACTACCACCAAGTGGGTGAGACTCCATGATTGCCAATTCCACTCGTCTGTAGATGAAGAATCATTTCACAGCTCCAGAATGGTGATGTTCACCCCGTTGGATGCCTGTAGGTTTGAACTAATGAGGGTAAGGACAATATTTTCTGAAAAGACTTTGCCTTTCACGCTCAGGACCATGGCTTGCATTCGTGGGGCCGAGGTCGAGCTCCAGAGTTGGTTGGTCATGTCTTCGGGCTTCTCCTCCAACAGAGACAGTCTGTCCCAGGTCCCTTGTGAGAACATCACTATTCGGCACCCAGTACCACCAGAGTGGGTGAACTATTTCCGGAGAGACAGTGTATTGGGAGAGAAGTCCTTGAAGGCGAAAGTCAACAGGGAGGCCAGCTTCGGTTCTCCAAGCTTATCTGGGACAGAGCCAGCCATGAGAGTAACACTGGGAACAGCTAAGTACGAACATGCCTATAGCGCCATTGTGTGGAGGATAAACAGACTGCCAGATAAAAACTCAGGTGAGAAGCTTTGTTCTGGGATTCCTGACAATACTTTATTTACTACTTTGAGCTGTATTACAAGTACACTTTAATTTCTGGTATGGAAATCTCCTGAGACTTGTATGTATTTATCCTTAAAGCCCGACACTTATCTTCGGGCTTTAACTCACTTTGAGTCTGACTCTTCAACTTGAGAGTCAGCAGTCAGAGGTTATCTAATGTGTGACGGTTGCTGCACTATCAACACACTATCCACCAGCTCCTGAATGTGCATAATAGCCGTTTACATTCTTATGTGTAGGTCTTATTTGAAACTGTAATTCACTTTCAAAAGACAGTAGGTCAGGCAGTTAACAGACCAATAATTGTCAGAGTTTAGATGACCAAGGACCGTGATGCCTAATGTGTTAGTCTCTGACAAAGTAAGCAGTTATAAGGTTACATAAATGGAGCAAAGAATACATTCTTCATGAGTGAGCCTGCATCGGCTGATTCATTTAACATTGACTGGTCATATTCCCACATACACCCAATTGTTTTCCTGAAATGCAAGTCTCCCTCTAGTGGCCATCTATATACTAGGCCAGCCATTCTCAACCAGGGTTCCGTGGAACCCTGGGGTTCCTCCAGAGGTTGCTAGGGGTTCCTTGATCTGTGGCTGATGAACCACCTATTTGACCTAAATTAAGGACTATTTGATGATGCCTACGGAGTTCAAGGTTCAGCACCACTTGGCAAAGCCAGCAGCATGACACCAAATATCTCTTTCGCTGTCTTTAAGGGTGGCATTCTGAACACCACTTTAAGGGGGACATTCTTCCTATTGACCACCAATATAAGGAGCATTGTTCCTATTGAGCCCTGATGATTTGGTTTTAGTAAGGGCTCCTCGAGACATGAAAATAATTTTTGGGGTTCCTCTAGGGTTAAAAGGTTGAGAAAGCCTGTACTAGGCAGTGTATTCATTATCTCTGCAGATTGGCTACTGAGATAACAGGAACATACCCAAAGCTCAGTGTTTCTCAACTCCAGTCCTCAAGGCGCCCCAACAGGTCATGTTTTCAGTATTTCCCTCAGATGAAACAGTTGTGGTAATTACTAAGGCAGTGAAACTGATCAAATCACCTGTGCAAAATAATGGAGAGCCTGAAAACATGACCTGCTGGGGAGCCTTGAGGTCTGGAGTTGAAAAACACTGCCATAGCCCATTGCTTTAAGGCTTTATGTACACAGGATGTTTGGAAAAATCTCTTCTGAATGCTGGAAACCCGACAGCTAGTAACCAATGCTTAAAAACTTCAGTTTTGCCGCTTTTACATACCACGTTTATGTGCGTTTAGTGGCAGTTATGAGCGTTTGCGTTTAGAAGAGTTTTTTACAGATAACCTCCGGAGACCCTCCCAAATGCCCACAATGCAGGAAAAACAAGTATTATTAACTATTTCAGCCTTTTCGTGAGAACAGAGAGAGACGTGTAGATAGCTTTTTGTTTTTATTTATTTCTCTCTCTCTGCCTCCCTTCATCCCTCTCCCCTCTCTCTCTCTCTCTTTCTCTCTCTCTCTCTCCCCCTTTCTCCTCTCTCTCTCCCATCTCTCTCCCCCCTCTATCTCTTCCTCCCACACCTCTCTCTCTCCCCCTCTATCTCCCCCTCCCTCCGCCTCTCTCTCCCCCCTCTATCTCTCCCTCCCTCCGCCTCTCTCTCCCCCCTTTCTCTCCCCCCTCTCTCTCCCCTCTCTCTCTCCCCCCTCTCCCTCCCTCCCCGCTCTCCCTCCCCCGCTCTCTCCCTCCTCTCGCTCTCTCCCCCTCCCTCTCTCCCTCCTTTTCTCCTCTCTCTCCCTCCTCTCCCCCTCTCTCTCTCTCCTCTCCCCCTCTCCCTTTCTCCTCTTTCTCTCCCCTCTCCCTCCCTCCCCCCTTTTGGCTCTCTCCCTCCTCTCTCTCCCCCTCTCCCTCTCTCTCCCATCCCCCTCTCTCTCTCCCTCACTTCATCCCTCTCTCCCTCCTCTCTCTCCTTTTCTTCTCTCTCTCTCCCTCCTCTCTCTCCTTTTTTTCTCTCTCTCTCCCTCCTTCCCCCTCTCTCTCCCTCCTTCCCCCTCTCTCCCTCCCTCTCTCCCTCCCTCTCTCCCTCCCCTCTCTCCCTCCCCTCTCTCTCTCCCCTCTCTCTCTCCCTCCCCCCTCTCTATCCCTCCGTCCTCTCTCTCTCTCCTTCCCGCTCTCCTTCTCTCTTTCTCCCTCCCCTCTCTCTCTCCCCCCTCCCCCTCTCTCTCTCTCCCCCTCCCCCTCTCTCTCCCATCCCCCTCTCTCTCTCTCCCCCTCCCCCTCTCTCTCCCATCCCCCTCTCTCTCTCTCCCTCACTTCATCTCACTCCCTCCCCACTCTCTCTCCTTCTCTCTTTCTCTCTCTCCCTCTCCCTCCCTCTATCCCCCTCTCGCCCCCCCCTCTCTCCCTGTGGTGAAAACTGTGTTTTTGGTGGGTTTTTTTTCCACATTTTACATGTTCAAATATTATCAGAAATGTTTTCTTCTTTAAAAATGCTTATAAACGCAAACGTGCATAACCGCGGGTTACCACGGTTGCAAGCATTTGGCATTTGAAATGCCGGTAAACTACAGTCCTGAGCGCAATTTATCTGCTTTCAAAAAATTCCTGTAACCTCAACTGCTTCTAACCTACTATGAACGACTGAGTGTACATCCCAAATAGCAAGAATAATGTGCCACAAATTTGTGTCATTGTTGAATTGTAAGTCTGTTAACTTGCTGCACATTTTCACTGGTAAGTTGTACACTTGCAGAGGACTTGAAGCACAAGTTCTAGTTGACACTTTTCCAAATTGTAGAAACATTTGTGTGGCAAGTTTTTAGCAAGAGCAAAGTTGCAGTGGTGAGTCTACAGCAAGAGTTCTGTAAGGTTACAGCATGACAATTCCACCACAGTGCCCCCTGTGGTGGGAGGACTATTGCACAACATAACTGAACCAGGACTTGCAGCAAACTTGCCGAATGTTTGCAAAAGAAAGTTGATCTGGAGTCATGCAATGCAGACTTGCTGCAATTATGCAACAAACTTGTGAAGCCTGGCAAGTCTAGCAATAGCTTAGGAAGTCATTTTCAAACTTGCAGCACAATTGATTGCTATCTGGGATGGAGACATAAAATAACATAGAGGAGAGTTCAGGGGCTGCTGAAAAAAACGCCCAACTGTTCCTGAACGTGAGTTTAGCAGCTGCAGTGTACATGATGCCTTAATCAGTCTCAGGCAATTGGTGGGCTTTCATCCACTGGAAGGAACAGTAAAGCACAATCAGTAAAAAGAAAGGAGAATTTGTATGATGAGTCAACATGATTGTCCCCAATATACTGTATATACTCGAGTATAAGCCAACCTGAATATAAGCCGAGGCACCTAATTTTACCACAAAAAAATGGGAAAACGTATTGACTCAAGTATAAGCCTAGGGTGTCCATCTGCATGCCTCACTGTGCCTCACTTTGTCCATGTGCATGCCTTACTGTGCCCATACCTCACTGTGTCCATGCCTCACTGTGCCTCACTGTGCCCATGCCTCACTGTGCCAATCTCCCTACCTGATCTCCGGCGCTGTGTGACTAGACTGATGTTTAACATGGGAGTCTACCGGGTCCCCAAAATCACCAGAGAAATTACCGTTTAACATGGGAGTCTATGGAAGGGGTGCCCGGCTTTGAAAAAACGGTGCTCCATGGCCGTAGATCCTCCGGACAACAAACTTTGCACACTTGTAGATGAAGAGTGGGTCTACATGTGTACCAAGTTTGGGGTCCAGAGGACCTACGGCTGGCCGGGATCAGGTGCACAAATTTGAAGATGGACACAGACTCGAGTATAAGCCGAGGGGGGCATTTTCAGCACAAAAAAAATGTGCTGAAAAACTCGGCTTATACTCGAGTATATACAGTACATATAAAATATGCCAGAGTGAGTCACCCCTTGTCTCTGCCCCTACCTACCTCCAAGCAGCTTCCCTTGGTTCTACCCCCTACCCACGTGCCAATCAGGGTTGCCAACTTTCAGTAAATATACAAACAGTCTGTAAAATCCATACTTTTTGCATCTGTCCATGAATGTCCATTACAGACATGTAGGCTGCATGTCCGCAATTGACATTCATGGACAGATGCAACAATTATGGATTTTACAAACTGTTTGTAAATTTATTGAAAGTTGGCAACCCTGGTGCCAATACCACCCCTTTTAGAGAATTCAGAACCAAGTATCATTTTGTAGTGCTAAATCATTTGTATGAAATTTGTTAATGATAACAAGAAAAGCAGACCAATGGTAGGTCCCCTGCAACCAGCAACAATAGACCCCTCTTAGCAACAATTAAACCCCCAGCAACAATTGACTCCCCCCCCCCCCCCCGCAACAAAGTACCACCCCAGCAACAATTGACCCCCAGTAGCTACGACAGTTCACCCAGCAGCCAGCATCAATAGACCCCTCCCTCAACAGTAGATCCCTCTCAGCAATAATTGATCCCCCCAGTAAAATGAGAAGAACCCCCCAGCAACAATAGACATCCCCAGCAACAATAAACCCCCATGCAAGAATAAAGCCCCACCACTGACAATAGACCCTCCACACCTCAGCACCCCTTGCCATTACATACATTCAGTGTTGGAGGTGCCAGAACTGTGTTCCCCCTAGACATGTGCATTTCGTTTTCGTTCCGAATCGAAATTCGGACGAATTTTTCATTATTCGGACATTCGGATGCATCCGAATTACCGAATTACAATACTAACGAATTTAACCGAATCCGAATTTTTTCGAATCTAAAAATATTTTTGACCCGACTTTGGGTCCATGTATCTCGGGGTTCCTTGGTGATAGAAACCCCAAATTTGGAGATGTTGTAGTGCTAGTTCTTCTGTGTTTGCATACCATTTGGGGTTTCTATCACTAAGTGACCCCGAGATACGTGGACCCAAAGTCGGGTCGCAAAATGTCAAGCACTTTACTGGAGCAGAGAATGACATTTTGCGACCCGATTTTGGGGCCACATATCTCGGGGCCACTTGTAGCTAGAAACCCCAAATTTGGTATGCAAACACAGTAGAACTAGCACTACAACATCTCCAAATTTTGGGTTTCTATCACCAAGTAACCCCAAAATACATGGACCCAAAGTCGGGTCGCAAAATATTTTCGAATCCGGTTGAAATAGTATCAACATGATTCGAAATTATTTCAACTGCATTTGAAACTATTTCAACCGGATTCGAAAATATTTTGTGACCCGAATTTGGGTCCATGTATCTCGGGGTTACTTGGTGATAGAAACCCCAAATTTGGGGTTACTGTTTTTCTAGTCTATTTTCTATTTTATTATAATCTTTTCTATCCAAAGTTAAAATTAATTAATTAATTAAAAAATTTGAATTCATACTATTCGAAATTCAAATTTATTCTATTCGAAATTCGAATTTCAGAAGATGGTTGTATATTCTTTCTATTTTATTCTTCTAAATTATATTTTTTTTCTATTCTGTTCTAATCTTTTCTATTTGAATTATAAATTTTGGAAGAAGGTTATTTACTTACTTATATACATCTGTCACATAAAAAAAAAGATGTGAAATGGCTGTCACGGATGTCAATCGCAAGTCAAGTACATATGCTGTATGTCATTGTCCACTTACCACAACACCTGCCATGAGTGCCACGACACCGGCCACGAGTGCCACGTGAACGGCCACGAGTGCCACGTGACCTGCCACGAGTGCCACGTGAATGGCCACGAGTGCCACGTGACCTGCCACGTGACCTGCCACGAGTGCCACGTGAACGGCCACGAGTGTCACGTGACCTGCCACGTGACCAAGTTGTGGATTGTCCACTTGCCACGTCACCTGCCACAAGTTATGGGGCTCCTAGCACCAAGTGACCCCCAGATATGGGCGATATTTCAAGTACTTTTCTGCAGCAGAGAATGACATTTTGTGACCCGACTTTGGGGCCACGTATCTCGGGGCCACTTATAGCTAGAAACCCCAAATTTGGTATGCAAACACAGTAGAACTAGCATTACAACGGGGTTACTTGGTGATAGAAACCCCAAATTTGGGGTTATTGTAGTGCCAGTTGTAATGTGTTTACATACCAAATATTTTGGGATTTCTAGCTATAAGTGGCCCCGAGATACGTGGCCTCAAAGTCGGGTCACAAAATTTAATTCTCTGCTGCAGAAAAGCACTTGACAGATCGCCCCTATCTGGGGGTCACTTGGTGCTAGGAACCCCATAACTTGTGGCAGGTGACGTGGCAAGTGGACAATCCACAACTTGGTCACGTGGCACTCGTGGCCGGTCACGTGGCACTCGGACAATGACATACAGCATATGTACTTGCCTTGTGATCGACATCCATGACAGCCATTTCACATCTTTTTTTTATGTGACAGATGTAAGTAACTAACCATCTTTCAAAATGTATAATTCAAATAGAAAAGATTAGAACAGAATAGAAAAAAAATATAATTTAATAGAATAAAATAGAAAGAATATGCAACCATCTTATGAAATTCGAATTTCGAATAGAATAAATTTGAATTTCGAATAGTAGGAATTAAAAAAAATGTAATTAATTAATTTTAACTTTGGATAGAATAGATTAGAATAGAAATAGAGAATACACTAGAAAAACAATAGAATAGAATAGAATATAGATACTATCTATTTCATGTTTAATTTTTTTTGCAGATTACTATTTTTTACATAAGGTCTCCTGCAGACTATTAGCATTTATTTTATTTTTTTTGCAGATCTCCTGCAGACTATTATTATCTATTTAGTTTTCTCACCAGGTCTCCTGCAGACTATTAGCATCTATTTATTTTTTAGCAGATCTCCTGTAGACTATTAACAGCCATTTCACTTTTTTTTTTTTTTTTGCAGATCTCCTGCAGACTGTTAGAATCAATTTCATTTTTTTTTCAAAGTCGGGTCGCAAAATATTTTCGAATCTGCTTTAAATAGTATCAACATGATTCGAAATTATTTCAACCGCATTTAAAACTATTTCAACCGCATTTGAAACTATTTCAACCGGATTCAAAAATATTTTGCGACCCGACTTTGGGTCCACGTATCTCGGGGTTAGTTGGCGATAGAACCCCCAAATTTGGGGATGTTGTAGTGCTAGTTCTCCTGTGTTTGCATACCAAATTTGGGGTTTCTATCACTAAGTGACCCCGAGATACGTGGACCCAAAATCGGGTCGCAAAATGTCAAGCACTTTACTGGAGCAGAGATTGACATTTTGCGACCCGATTTTGGGGCCACATATCTCGGGGCCACTTGTAGCTAGAAACCCTAAATTTGGTATGCAAACACAGTAGAAATAGCACTACAAGATCTCCAAATTTTGGGTTTCTATCACCAAGTAACCCCAAAATACATGGACCCAAAATCGGGTCGCAAAATATTTTCGAATCCGGTTGAAATAGTATCAACATGATTCAAAATTATTTCAACTGCATTTGAAACTATTTCAACCGGATTAGAAAATATTTTGTGACCCGAATTTGGGTCCACGTATCTCGGGGTTACTTGGTGATAGAAACCCCAAATTTGAGGTTATTGTTTTTCTAGTCTATTTTCTATTTTATTATAATCTTTTCTATCCAAAGTTAAAATTAATTAATTAAAAAATTTGAATTCATACTATTCGAAATTCAAATTTATTCTATTCGAAATTCGAATTTCAGAAGATGGTTGTATATTCTTTCTATTTTATTCTTCTAAATTATATTTTTTTTCTATTCTGTTCTAATCTTTTCTATTTGAATTATAAATTTTGGAAGAAGGTTATTTACTTACTTATATACATCTGTCACATAAAAAAAAAGATGTGAAATGGCTGTCACGGATGTCGATCGCAAGGCAAGTACATATGCTGTATGTCATTGTCCACTTGCCACAACACCTGCCACGAGTGCCACGTGACCGGCCACGAGTGCCACGTGACCGGCCATGAGTGCCACGTGAACGGCCACGAGTGTCACGTGACCTGCCACGTGACCTGCCACGAGTGCCACGTGAACGGCCACGAGTGTCACGTGACCTGCCACGTGACCAAGTTGTGGATTGTCCACTTGCCACGTCACCTGCCACAAGTTATGGGGTTCCTAGCACCAAGTGACCCCCAGATATGGGCGATATGTCAAGTACTTTTCTGCAGCAGAGAATGACATTTTGTGACCCGACTTTGGGGCCACGTATCTCGGGGCCACTTATAGCTAGAAACCCCAAATTTGGTATGCAAACACAGTAGAACTAGCATTACAACGGGGTTACTTGGTGATAGAAACCCCAAATTTGGGGTTATTGTAGTGCCAGTTGTAATGTGTTTGCATACCAAATATTTTGGGATTTCTAGCTATAAGTGGCCCCGAGATACGTGGCCTCAAAGTCGGGTCACAAAATTTAATTCTCTGCTGCAGAAAAGCACTTGTCAGATCGCCCATATCTGGGGGTCACTTGGTGCTAGGAACCCCATAACTTGTGGCAGGTGACAATCCACAACTTGGTCACGTGGCACTCGTGGCCGGTCACGTGGCACTCGGACAATGACATACAGCATATGTACTTGCCTTGCGATCGACATCCATGACAGCCATTTCACATCTTTTTTTTATGTGACAGATGTATATAAGTAAGTAACTAACCATCTTTCAAAATTTATAATTCAAATAGAAAAGATTAGAACAGAATAGAAAAAATATATAATTTAGTAGAATAAAATAGAAAGAATATGCAACCATCTTATGAAATTCGAATTTCGAATAGAATACATTTTAATTTCGAACAGTAGGAATTAAAAAAAATGTAATTAATTAATTTTAACTTTGGATAGAATAGATTAGAATAGAAATAGAGAATACACTAGAAAAACAATAGAATAGAATAGAATATAGATACTATCTATTTCATGTTTAATTTTTTTTGCAGATTACTATTTTTTACATAAGATCTCCTGCAGACTATTAGCATTTATTTTATTTTTTTAGCAGATCTCCTGTAGACTATTAACAGCCATTTCACTTCTTTTTTTTTTTGCAGATCTCCTGCAGACTGTTAGAATCAATTTCATTTTTTTTTCAAAGTCGGGTCGCAAAATATTTTCGAATCTGCTTTAAATAGTATCAACATGATTCGAAATTATTTCAACCGCATTTAAAACTATTTCAACCGCATTTGAAACTATTTCAACCGGATTCAAAAATATTTTGCGACCCGACTTTGGGTCCACGTATCTCGGGGTTAGTTGGCGATAGAAACCCCAAATTTGGGGATGTTGTAGTGCTAGTTCTCCTGTGTTTGCATACCAATTTTGGGGTTTCTATCACTAAGTGACCCCGAGAAACGTGGACCCAAAATCGGGTCGCAAAATGTCAAACACTTTTCTGCAGCAGAGAATTACATTTTGCAACCCGAATTTTGGGCCACATATCTCGGGGCCACTTGTAGCTAGAAACCCCAAATTTGGTATGCAAACACAGTAGAACTAGCACTATAACATCTCCAAATTTGGGGTTTCTATTACTAAGTGACCCTGAGATACGTGGACCCAAAGTCGGGTCGCAAAATATTTTCGAATCCGGTTGAAATAGTTTCAAATGCGGTTGAAATAATTTCGAATCATGTTGAAATAATTTCGAATCATGTTGAAATAATTTCGAATCCAGTAGAAATATTTTCGAATTCGGTTGAAATATTTTCGAATGCGACCGATTTTCGAATTCGGTCGAAAACAAAACGAAATCCGAAAACGAATTTAACAAATTTAACGAATCTAACTAAACGAAATTAATTAATTAACGAATTAAAACGAAACGAAACGAAACAAATTTTTTCCATTAAATTAACGAATTAAAACGAAACGAAACGAAACAAATTTTTTTCCTTTTGCACATGTCTAGTTCCCCCATGTTCCTGCTGAACTACACTAATTAATTTGCTGATAAGATTATTTACAGATCCCAGTCTTGTTCATAAAAAAACAAACAAAAAAACTTTGAATATTTCATCATACCTTTGATGCAGAGTATCACTGTCTTCTGTTGTTTCCTTTAAGGATCGGGTCATCCCCCACTGCTTCTACTGCCACCTGGAGCTCGGATCAGACCGGGAAGTGCCAACGGACCTTTGCAAAACACGTGGAGGTAGAATACCACATGCCAGCGAGCCTCGGCGTCAAAGATCGCCGTGCGTTCCATCTCTGTGGAGGACAGGACAGAAATCAAAAAGTGGGTGAATTATTCTGCCCCATTATCTCTACAAGGTGAGACCTGATTAGATTTAATTTCCTATGGAATAAAATATTATGATTATAAAGGTGGGCAACATTCACATTAGTCTGTGCACAGGAGCTTACATTCTAATGTCCCACCACAGTCATACACTATTATTATTATTATTACATATTATATAGCTCTGACATATGCCGTAGTGCTGTACAGAGAAACACCGAGACCAGTCACATCAGTCTGTGCACCATAGGAGCTTACACTCTAATGTTACCACCCATAGTCTTGTCCTATTATTATACAGTTATATAGCTCTGACATTTTCTGCAGTGCTGTACAGAGAACACTGAGCCAGTCACGTCAGTCTCTGCACCAGAGGAGATTACACTCTAATGTTGTACCACAGTTTACACGCTACTGTTATGTAACATTTATATAGCACCGGCATATTCCATAGTGCTGTACAGAGAAACACTGAGCCAGTCACATCAGTCTCTGCACCAGAAGAGCTTACATTCTAACATCCCACCACAGTTACCACACCATTATTATTACACATTTATATAGCTCTGACATATTCCCATAGTGCTGTACAGAGAACACTGAGCCAGTCACATCAGTCTCCTGCACCAGAAGATGCTTACATTCTAACATCCCACCACAGTTACACACCATTATTATTACACATTTATATAGCTCTGACATATTCCATTGTGCTTGTACAGAGAACACTGAGCCAGTCACGTCTGCGTCAGAAGAGCAAACACTCCTAATGTTCTACCACAGTCACACAATATTATTATTATAATGCATTTAAATAACACTGAGCCAGACACATCAGTCCTTGCAGCATAGGAGCTTACACTCTAATGACCCCCCACAGTCAAAACACTATTTTTATTATACCTCCTTTTGTCTCACATATTCCACGGTGCTGTATAGAGAACACTGAGCCAGACACAGCAGTCTTTGCAGCAGAGGAGCTTACACTCTAATATCCCACCACAGTCACACACACTATTATTATACATTTATATAGCTCTGAGCCTCTGACATATACTGCAGTGCTGTACAGAGAACACTGAGCCAGTCACATCAATCTCTGCACCAGAAAAGCTTACAGTCTAAGGTTGTACCAAAGTAACATGCTATAGTTATTAAACATTTTATATAGCACCAACATATTCCATAGTGCTGTACAGAGAACACTGAGCCAGTCACATCACTCTGCAGCAGAGGAGCTTACACTCTAATGACCCCCCAAGTCACACACTATTATTATTACTACATAATATTTTATATATGTTTCACATATTCCGTAGTGTTGTCCCACCACAGTCACACACTATTAATATTATACATTTATTTAGCTCTGACATATACTGCAGTGCTGTACAGAGAACACTGAGCCAGTCACATCACTCCTGCAGCAGAGGAGCTTACACTCTAATATCTCACCACAGTCACGCTATTATTATACATTTATATAGCTCTGACATTTTCCACAGTGCTGTAACAAAGAACACTTGGCTAGTCACATCAATCTGCACCAGAAGAGCTTACAGTCTAATGCCGCGTACACACGATCGGAAATTCCGACAACAAATGCTCGATGTGAGCTTTGGTCGGAAATTCCGACCGTGTGTGGACTCAATCGTCTGTATGCAATTCCGACACACAAAAAAACACGCATGCTCAGAATCAAGCAGAAGAGCCAAACTGCCTATTGAACTTCATTGATCTCGGCTCGTCGTACATCTTGTACGTCACCGCGTTCTTGACGTTCGGAATTTCCGACAGGATTTGTGTGACCGTGTGTATGCAACACAAGTTTGAGCCAACATTCCGTCGGAAAAAGTCCACAGTTTTGTTGTCGGAATTTCCGATCGTGTGTACGCGGCATTACATTGTACCACAGTTACATGCTACGTATATAGCGTGTACGGTGGTGCTGTACAGAGAACACTGAGCAATTAGCGGAGGAACTGAGTCATCTCAGTTGGATTTGTTTGTTGTTTTCCTCTAAATTCTCATTCACGTGGTTTATGACAATCGCTGCATCTGTACTTTGCTGAATTGATATATTGGGCCATCAGTAATCACCATCCTTCTTTTCTGGCCAGGTGGAGATTGAGCAGAAGAAGACGTTGAACCCGGACATGGACAGTGAAATAGTAGACAACCCTCTGGAATGTGTCACTCAGTAAATTTTCTGGGAGCTAATAAACAATGGATGAAGGTGGTCATCATGACTTCTGACCACACACACCAGACTTGCCAGGCAGTGATGGAACAAATACTTCCTATAGCTGGATTTACAAATATGGTGACATTTTGTTGGTGGCCTTTTCTCTGGACTTCGACCCCAGGATCATTGTGGATGAAACATTAGAAGTCTAGTTTTTGGGATTCTACATGGTGGTTGGTGGACCGCACCTCGATTCTACCACCACAGACTGTGGTCTGGGTTCTCCATGAAGGTTCCTGCGGTGTCGGTTGTCTGATATGAAGTCAGTCTTCGAGCGCCTTTTTTATCATTTCCAAAGTTCGGACCATTTCACAACCCGTTCTCGGCACAGTGCGAACATTTTATCTGTGAATGCACAGAAAACAAACCTTCAAGGACAATTAAATGACATCCTGCGTCTGAAAACACAGGGAAAGATTATTTTTTTTCTTGTAGAATCAATTTGCACAGACGTTTTTTTCATATTTTATTAGGGAATATTTAGGGATTTGCAGTAAAGGGCTGAATTATCTCTTGATTTACACAACAGATTACTTCTTGGTGAGATTGTAGCACCATCATCTACATCTCAGTAACAGAGTTTTATTGGGTGAGGTTTGTTACATTGTACTGGGTGACTTCACTCTGGAATATCATTTGACCTTTATCAAGGGCTGCTCTGTGCACCGACACCCACTCGGCCAGCATCACGGCCCAGCTGTGAATGGATCAGTGTCTGTTATGTGTCCAGCATCATCTGTTCCACAAACACTGGATATTAATGCAGTCCATTCCTCTCCGGACCCTCCTCGTCATAGAAACTCAGCTGTGAGTTGGGTACGGCCATGGGCACCACTCCCTTGTCCTCCCTGCTGCAGAGCTATTAAATGGACTGTTGTTTACACCCAACACAAGGCTCATTTCACAAAGTTTACACATCAGGATAATTAAAAATTGTTTTTAAAGTGACAGTTCTTTTCAGTTGAGTCCAATGAAATATGAAAATTGTAGTCACATGGCTGAAAAATAGAGTGCCTTGGGTCGAAGCTTTGTGAGTTGAGCTTGCTGTGTGCTATCAATGCAACAGCATCGTCACCTACAGTCATTCTAAACCCTCCAGCCCTTCACATTACGGTGATATCCTCCACCCTCAGTAGCCCCAGGCAGGGCCATATTTTCATGATTTTCATCACCTTGCTCAGATGATGCAATCATTTTTTTATAGGTTCAGTAACTATCACTGCCTTTCCTGCTGAAAAAATGACCAACTGAGCAATAAGGCTGGGAATCATTTAGGGGCTTATTTAAAAGTTTGCTGGGCGATTGCTACAACCATTCACCCAGCCATCACAAATAACCACAGCAATTTGTCTAATATTTTTATTTGTTATGATTGTCAACTCCATCTAGTGGCCATAATGTGGTATTTTTCTGATCATGGTATTCCAGGAAAATACCACATTATGGCCACTAGATGGCACTGACAATCAAAGGAAATATTCATATTAGACAAAATACGGCGATAACTCATGGTGGGTAGTTGCTTGTAACATTCGCCCAGCAAATATATTTTATAAACAGACCCCTTAGGGTTTATTCACAGCGCAAAGCATGGATGTGTGTTGCCAGCATTCACAGTGCACTGCAACGCACCTGTGTTTTAATGCACTGCACAGATGCATATGCTCTGTTTCCCTGCATCACAAAAAAAATCAATTTTGAATGCATGCAGCACACTGCCTTTTTGGTGTGAATAAGCCCTCAGGCATGTAAGCGCATGTTGTGTTAAAGCAGCTCATTTACTTTAATGGGTCTTTTACAAGCTTTAACATATGAAAGAAAAATCCTACCCTATTTTATTAGCAACACAGCACGCCACAACTCACATTGCATTAACATCTGAGCATTATGGTGCTCACAAGGGCAGTAGCGTTTGTTTATACTGTGTATGTGTAGTTGGGGTGGCGATGCACATATACCGTGAACTGTGGTGCGTGTGTCTGCGTATGCGTGTGGGTTCTTAGGTGAGAATTCCCTATCAATGTTATTCTCAGCACATTGTAATAAGCACAAAAAAGCCTGTACTCTGCTGTCAACTTTTACAAGTAAATGTCCTGCCTAAGAGCAGACACTGTAGAACGCCTGCTATTACCTTTATTATTTAAAGTGTAACTCCACTTTTGTTGAGAAAAAACAACCCCCTCTGGATGATTTTAAAGCGGAGTTCCAGCCACAAATATACCGGTATATATTTTTTTTAAAAGTCAGCAGCTACAAACACTGTAGCTGATGACTTTTAATAAGGACACTTACCTGTCCAGGGAGCCCGCGATGTCCTGCCCCACCCCCGAGGCCATTCTGTCTATCGGAACAGGTGCAGGCGCCGCCATTGTAATGAAGGGAAACCGGCAGTGGAGCCTTGTGGCTTCACTGCCCTTTTCCTGCGCATGCACAAATCGCACAGCACTTTGTGAATGGTCAGCTTGTCTTCTGGGACACACACTGGGACACACACCTGCGGCCCAGGTGAAACGGAAGTACACTATGTACTTCAAAAAAAGGTACTAAAGAAAAATAAAATTTTAATTTAAATATCCAAAAACGTGGGGTGGAGGGGTGGCCTTTCGTTAAGACCACCTCTCAAAAGTGGGTGGAACTTCGCTTTAACTAACAAACAAACATGTCCTTTGCAGACTGATTCCTCAGTGGAAGAGGTCTGATTCCTGAATGGGAGAGGTCTGATTCCTCAGTGGGAGGGGTCTGTTTCCTCAGTGGCAGAGGTCTGATTCCTGAATGGGAGGGGTCTGATTCCTGAATGGGAGAGGTCTGATTCCTCAGTGGGAGGGGTCTGTTTCCTCAGTGGTAGAGGTCTGATTCCTGAATGGGAGAGGTCTGATTCCTGAATGGGAGAGGTCTGATTCCTTAAAGGGAGGGGTCTGATCTCCGCAGTGGGAGAGGTCTGATTCCTCAGTGAGAGGGGTCTGTTTCCTCAGTGGAAGAGGTCTGATTCCTGAATGGGAGGGGTCTGATTCCTGAATGGGAGGGGTCTGATTCCTGAATGGGAGAGGTCTGATTCCTGAATGGGAGAGGTCTGATTCCTTAAAGGGAAGGGTCTGATCTCCGCAATGGGAGAGGTCTGATTCCTGAATGGGAGGGGTCTGATTCCTGAATGGGAGGGGTCTGATTCCTTAAAGGGAGGGGTCTGATCTCCGCAGTGGGAGAGGTCTGATTCCTCAGTGGGAGGGGTCTGTTTCCTGAATGGGAGAAGTCTGATTCCTTAAAGGGAGGGGTCTGATCTCCGCAGTGGGAGAGGTCTGATTCCTGAATGGGAGGGGTCTGATTCCTGAATGGGAGAGGTCTGATTCCTTAAAGGGAAGGGTCTGATCTCCGCAATGGGAGAGGTCTGATTCCTGAATGGGAGGGGTCTGATTCCTCATTGGTTGAGTCTAGTTCATTGTAATCCCCTGGTCCACTCCACCTAGTGGCAAAAATGTGGTATAGTTCTCTGACTACCTCAATTAGAATATATACTGCATTTTTGCCACTAGATGGAGTAATTAATTTATTAAAGATAATACTAGGAAATTTCATCCAGCCTGCACAAATGTGCATGACATTCGCCAAACGATAGTTTCATAAACTGACCCCTAAAGCCTCATACACACGATCGGATTTTCCGCAGACAAAGCGTAGGACTTTTGTCCGAAGGGTGTTGGCCAGGGATTTGTCTTGCATACAAACGGCACACAATTGTCGGCCAACAAACACGAAACTACGTGGTTTTTCAGCTCTTTAGCACCACCCTTTGGGCACCTTCTGCTAATGTCGTGTATGGTGAGCATTGATTCCGAGCATGCGTGTTTGTACTTTGGACTTTTGTCCGACGGACTTGTATACGCACGCTCAGAAAATCCGACAACACACAATTGTCGGCGGACAATTTTAAAGCTTGCTATCCAACATTTGTCTGCGGAAAATCCATTTTTCCGATTATTTTTTCTATTAATCGGATAATAACCTTTAACCACTTGTCCCCCGCCCACTGTCAATTGACGGCGGGCGGAGGATACTCTCGTTCTGGGAGGACGTCATATGACGTCCTCCCTTTAAAACGAGCTAGGAGGCGCGCGCGCGCGCGTCCGCCGCGTTCACAAGGCCCCGGTGCGCGTGCCCGGCGGCCGCGATTGCCGCCGGGCACCCGCGATTGCCCGGGAAACGAGCAGGAAAGTGGATCTCTGTGTGTAAACACAGAGATCCACGTCCTGTGAGGGAGAGGGGACCGATGGTGTGTACATAGGGACAACCATCGGTCACCTCCCCCAGTCAGTCCCCTCCCCCCACAGTAAGAACACTTTGAGGGAACATATTTAACCCCTTCCCGCCCCCTAGTGGTTAACCCCTTCCCTGCCAATCACATTTATACAGTAATCAATGCATTTTTATAGCAGGGATCGCTGTATAAATGTGAATGGTCCCAAAAATGTGTCAAAAGTGTCCGATGTGTCCGCCGCAATATCGCAGTCACAATAAAAAATCACAGATCGCCGCCATTACTAATAAAAAAATAAAAATGCTATAAATCTATCCCCTATTTTGTAGACGCTATAACTTTTGCGCAAACCAATCGATACGCGCTTATTGCGATTTTTTTTAATTTTTTTACCAAAAATATGTAGAAGAATACGTATCGGCCTAAACTGAGGAAAATTTTATTTAAAAAAAAAAAAATGGGTATTTATTATAGCAAAAAGTAAAAAATAGTGTTTTTTTTCCAAACTGGACGCTCTTCTTTTGTTTATAGCGCAAAAAATAAAAACTGCAGAGGTGATCAAATACCACCAAAAGAAAGCTCTATTTGTGGGAAAAAAAGGACACAAATTTCGTTTGGGAGCCACGTCGCACGACCGCGCAATTGTCGTTCAAATTGTCACAGCGCTGAAAGCTGAAAAATGGCTTGGGCAGGAAGGGGGTTTTCGTGCACAGTAGAGAAGTGGTTAAAAAAGTGTGGGTTATAATTTAGTTAATACGTAAAGTTTAAAATAAAAGGCAATTTATTCTTAAATATCTCTATGCAGTGGTAAATATAAATAACCAATTCTATGGTTAGGGAGCAAAATCTCTAATCCACTCTGAGAAGAGCAGACAGAAGAGATATATACTGGATATACTATTAGAGGAGATACACTGTATATACTATTAGAGGAGAGATATACTGTATATACTATTAGAGGAGAGATACACTGTATATACTATTAGAGGAGAGATACACTGTATATACTATTAGAGGAGATATACTGTATATACTATTAGAGGAGATATACTGTATATACTATTAGAGGAGATATACACTGTATATACTATTAGAAGAGATATATACTGTATATACTATTAGAGGATATATACACTGTATATACTATTAGAGGATATATACACTGTATATACTATTAGAGGAGATATACACTGTATATACTATTAGAGGAGATATACACTGTATATACTATTAGAGGAGATATACACTGTATATACTATTAGAGGAGATATACTGGATATACTATTAGAGGAGATATACACTGTATATACTATTAGAGGAGATATATACTATTAGAGGAGATATACTGTATATACTATTAGAGGAGATATACACTGTATATACTATTAGAGGAGATATACTGTATATACTATTAGAGGAGATACACTGTATATACTATTAGAGGAGATATACTGTATATACTATTAGAGGAGATATACTGTATATACTATTAGAGGAGATATACACTGTATATACTATTAGAGGAGATATACACTGTATATACTATTAGAAGAGATATACTGTATATACTATTAGAGGAGATATACACTGTATATACTATTAGAGGAGATACACTGTATATACTATTAGAGGAGATACACTGTATATACTATTAGAGGAGATATACTGTATATACTATTAGAAGAGATATACTGTATATACTGTTAGAGGAGATATACTGTATATACTATTAGAGGAGATATACACTGTATATACTATTAGAAGAGATATATACTGACAGTTGGCACTGGCAGGTGGCACTGGTTTGGAACTGGCAGGTGGCACTGGCAGGTGGCACTGGTGTGGAACTGGCAGGAGGCACTGATTGGCACTAGCAGATGGCGTTGGTTTGGAACTGGCAGGTGGCACTGGTGTGGAACTGGCAGGTGGCACTGATTGGCACTAGCAGATGGCGCTGGTTTGGAACTGACAGGTGGCACTGGTTTGGAACTGGTAGGTGGCACTGGCAGGTGGCACTGGTGTGGAACTGGCAGGAGGCACTGATTAGCACTGGCAGGTGGCACTGATTAGCACTAGCAGATGGCGCTGGTTTGGAACTGACAGATGGCACTATTTGCACTGGCAGGTGGCACTGATTGGCACTAGCAGGTGGCACTGGTTTGGAACTGACAGATGGCACTGGTTTGGAACTGACAGATGGCACTGGCAGGTGGCACTGGTTTGGAACTGACAGATGGCACTATTGGCACTGACTGGCACTGATTGGCACTAGCAGGTGGCACTGGTTTGGAACTGACAGATGGCACTAGTTTGGGACAGATGGCACTGATTGGCAGTGGCACTGGCTGGCTGGCGGCGCTGGCTGGCGGTGGGTGGTGCTGGCTGGCGGTGGCGGCGGGTGGCGTTGGCTGGCGGTGGCGCTGGCGGGTGGCACTGGCTGGCGGTGGCGGGTGGTGCTGACGGTGGCGGGTGGCTGGCGGCACTGACAGATTGCACTGATTTTGCAGACCCAGCAGCTAAATCACATCAGCCAATGATTGGGCTGCTTTAGAAAGGGGGCGGGCCACATACACATAGCGACCCGCCCAGATACCATCCCATTAGCTGGTGTAATATAGCTGCTGGGTCCCGCCCACCCCGGCCGGGTCCCGCCCGGGTCCCGCCCACCCCGACATCGAGCTGACAGCTCCTCTCTCTCTCTCTCTCTCTCCTTTCTGCTCACACACTCAGCGGCTCTGGCTGCATCAAGCGCCGCGCTGTGTGTGTGAGCAGAGAGGAGAGAGAGACAGAGAGGAGCTGGCAGCTCGATGTCGGGGTGGGCGGGACCCGGGCCGGGGTGGGCGGGACCCAGCAGCTATATTACACCAGCTAATGGGATGGTATCTGGGCGGGTCGCTACGTGTATGTGGCCCCGCCCCCTTTCTAAAGCAGCCCAATCATTGGCTGGTGTAATTTAGCTGCCGGGTCCCGCCCACCCCGGCCGGGTCCCGCCCACCCCCGACATCAAGCTGACAGCTCCTCTCTGTCTCTCTCTCCTCTCTGCTCACACACTCAGCGCGACGCTTGATGCAGCCAGAGCCGCTGAGTGTGGAGAAGGAAGAATGAGCGGAGGTCAGTCTGAAATATCGGCCTAATCTTGATAATAAATCGGCCGATGCCGATTTATCAAAAATGGCCGATATATCGGCCAGCCGATATATCGGTCGACCTCTACAGTGTATATCTCCTCTAATAGTATATACAGTGTATATCTCCTCTAATAGTATATCTCCTCTAATAGTATATACAGTGTATATCTCCTTTGATAGTATATCCAGTATATCTCCTCTAATAGTATATACAGTGTATATCTCCTCTAATAGTATATACAGTATATCTCCTCTAATAGTATATACAGTATATCTCCTCTAATAGTATATACAGAGGAGATACACTGTATATACTATTAGAGGAGATACACTGTATATACTATTAGAAGAGATATACTGTATATACTATTAGAGGAGATATACTGTATATACTATTAGAAGAGATATACTGTATATACTATTAGGGGAGATATACTGTATATACTATTAGAAGAGATATACTGTATATACTATTAGAGGAGATATATACTGTATATACTATTAGAGGAGATATACTGTATATACTATTAGAGGAGATATATACTGTATATACTATTAGAGGAGATACACTGTATATACTATTAGAGGAGATACACTGTATATACTGTTAGAGGAGATATATACTGTATATACCATTAGAAGAGATATACTGTATATACTATTAGAGGAGATATATACTGTATATACTATTAGAGGAGATATACTGTATATACTATTAGAAGAGATATACTGTATATACTATTAGAGGAGATATATACTGTATATACTATTAGAGGAGATATACTGTATATACTATTAGAGGAGATATATACTGTATATACTATTAGAGGAGATATACTGTATATACTATTAGAAGAGATATACTGTATATACTATTAGAGGAGATATATACTGTATATACTGTTAGAGGAGATACACTGTATATACTATTAGAGGAGATATACACTGTATATACTATTAGAGGAGATATACTGTATATACTATTAGAGGAGATATATACTGTATATACTATTAGAGGAGATACACTGTATATACTATTAGAGGAGATACACTGTATATACTGTTAGAGGAGATACACTGTATATACTATTAGAGGAGATATATACTGTATATACTATTAGAGGAGATATACTGTATATACTATTAGAAGAGATATACTGTATATACTATTAGAGGAGATATATACTGTATATACTATTAGAGGAGATATACTGTATATACTATTAGAAGAGATATACTGTATATACTATTAGGGGAGATATACTGTATATACTATTAGAAGAGATATACTGTATATACTATTAGAGGAGATATATACTGTATATACTATTAGAGGAGATATATACTGTATATACTATTAGAGGAGATATATACTGTATATACTATTAGAGGAGATATATACTGTATATACTATTAGAGGAGATACACTGTATATACTATTAGAGGAGATACACTGTATATACTGTTAGAGGAGATACACTGTATATACTATTAGAGGAGATATATACTGTATATACTATTAGAGGAGATATATACTGTATATACTATTAGAGGAGATATACTGTATATACTATTAGAGGAGAGATAATAGGATTTTTATAACAGCTTACCTGTAAAATCCTTTTCTTGGAGTACATCACGGGACACAGAGCGACATAGTCATTACTAATGGGTTATATAGATACCGTCAGGTGCTGGCACTGGCAACTTCCAAAACCGGAAGTACCCTCCCCTATATAAGCCCCTCCCATCCGGGAGCACCTCAGTTTTGTAGCAAAGCAATAAGTGTCCCCAAAGAGGGGCGGGAGCTCTGTGTCCCGTGATGTACTCCAAGAAAAGGATTTTACAGGTAAGCTGTTATAAAAATCCTATTTTCTTTCTCGTACATCACGGGACACAGAGCGACATAGTCATTACTAATGGGATGTCCTAAAGCAATGCCAAATGAGGGGGGGGATACACCATATATAAGCTGAGCGCTATCAGACATGAGGATCTTTTGCGGCCTGCAACACACTGCGCCCAAAGGCGACATCCTCCTGACTTCTAACGTCCACCTGGTAGGACCTAGTAAACGTGTGTACTGAAGACCATGTTGCGGCCTTACAGATTTGAGCCAGGGAGGCCTGGTGATGCACTGCCCATGAAGTCCCAACTGCTCTCGTGGAGTGCGCTCTAACTTTGAACGGAGGCGGTCTCCTTCTCAAGCCATAGGCTTGTATTATGACCTGTCGAATCCACTTGGCTAAAGTAGATTTTGACGCTGCCTGACCCTTTCTGGGGCCTTCCGGCAGAATAAACAAAGTATCCGTTCTGCGAATCTGAGCAGTGGCTTTTAGATAAGCTTTAACTGCTCTTACTACATCCAAAGAATGCAATAACTTTTCCTCTACCGAAGTAGGTTTGGGGAAAAAAGAAAGAAGAACCACATCTTGGTTCAAATGAAACCTCAATACCACCTTAGGAAGAAAGGCTGGATGAGGACGTAACACTACTCTGTCCTTATGGATAACCAGATATGGCTCCTTACAGGACATAGCTGCTAATTCCGACACTCATTTAGCCGAACAAATGGCTACTAGAAAAATCAATTTCCTGGTGAGAAGAACCAAAGAAATATGCTGTAATGGTTCAAATGGTTGTTTCTGTAGAACCGACAGAACCAAGTTTAGATCCCATGGACATATGGGAATATTAACCGGAGGACTAATACGCATCACTCCTTGTATAAAGGCTTTGACTAGTGAATGCGAAGCCAAGGGCCTTTGAAAAAATATTGACAAGGCCGAAATCTGACCCTTGATAGTACTCAAGGCAAGCTTCCTATCTACAGCCCATTGTAGGAAGTCCAGAATCCTACCTATTACGTTTTTATGTGGATGCCATTTCTTGGCCTCACACCAGGCGATGTACGCCTTCCAGATTCTATAGTAGATCTGCCTGGATACCGGCTTCCTGGCATTGATCATGGTAGATACCACAGAATTAGAGAGCCCTCTCTTTTTTAGAATGTGGGCTTCAATAGCCAGGCCGTCAAACCTAGGGCTGGTAAGGAAGGGTGGTATATCGGTCCTTGCGAAAGCAGGTCCGGACGACGTGGGAGAGTCCAAGGACTCCCCACTGATATTTTACAATCTCCGCGTACCACGCTCTTCGGGGCCACGCTGGAGCCACCAGAATCACTGGTTTCTTTTCTACCCTGATTCTGCGGAGTAATCGAGGTAACAATTGTGGCGGTGGAAATGCATATATCAGCTTGAACTGATCCCAAGGGAACACTAGGGCATCCGAGCCGCAAGCTAGGGGATCCCTTGTCCGAGAGACAAACCTGTCCACCTTTGCGTTGAATCTGGATGCTAGAAGATCTACATCCGATGTTCCCCACCGCTGACATATTGTCCAGAAAACCTCGGGGTGAAGGGACCCTTCCTCTGGGCATAATTGCTGGCGACTTAGAAAGTCCGCCTTCCAATTCTCCACTCCTGGAATGAATACCGCAGATATGGCTGGGACATATCTTTCTGCCCATTTCAGGATGTAATTTACTTCCCTCTGGGCTGCACGACTCCTGGTGCCCCCCTGATGATTGATATATGCCACTGCTGTGGCATTGTCTGATTGAATTCTGACAGGGGACCCTTGGAGTTTGGATGTCCATGCTACTAGGGCATACCGGGCTCTCGTATCTCTAAGAGATTGATGGGCAGGGCCTTTTCTGCATCCGACCATCTGCCCTGGAGAGACTATTGCTCCAGTACAGCTCCCCAGCCTATAAGGCTGGCATCTGTAGTGACCACCTTCCAAGAAATCGGACTGAAGGATTTCCCTTTTTCCAGATTCTGGGGAACCAACCACCAACGGAGGCTCTTGCGAACGGAAGGGGACAAGGACATTGTAAGTCTAGGGCCTGAACTTTTTTGTTCCAGGCTGACAGTATGGCCCCTTGCAAATTCCTTGAATGGAATTGACCGTAGGGTACTGCTTCGAATGATGCCACCATTTTTCCCAGCAGCCTCATGCACAGGCGTATGGACGGCTGTCTTTTTTGTACCCACTAAGTGGATCAAATCTTTCAAAGACAACACCTTTCCTCGAGGCAAGAATATTTTTCTCTGGCCTGAATCCAACCTTAGCCCCAAGTATTCCAGACTTTTGACTGGTTTTAGGGCTGACTTGTCTCGGTTGATAATCCAACCGTGATATTCCAGATACTTGATTGTCTCGTGAACAACCACTTCTAGTTTTTTCACTGAGTGGTCTATCAGCAACAAGTCATCTAGATATGCCATTATCATTATACCTTGTGTTCTTAGATTGGCCAATAAAGGGCCAGAATTTTTGTAAACACTCGTGGTGCTGTGGCCAAACCGAAGGGTAAGGCTCTGAACTGAAAATGGCGCCCTTCTACTGCAAAGCGTAGAAATTTTTGGTGGACTGGAAAGATGGGAATGTGCAAATAAGCATCTTTGATGTCGATCGCGGCTAACCAATCCTCCCCTTGTAGGGCAGTGGCCACCGATCGGATCGACTCCATCGGAAAGTCCTGATATACAGGAATTTATATAGCCCTTTTAGAATTAATATGGGCCTCCCGTCCGCGTTTGCTTCGGGACTGTAAAGAGGTTTGAGTAAAACCCGAACCCTCATTCTTCCAGGGGAACCTCCATAATTACTACTTGGAGCAATAGTTGTTCTAGTGCCACAGGAGGGACGCTCTCTTCCGGGGATCCCTTGGCACGTTTGACCTCAAAAATGGGAAGGAGGAGAGTCTTTTAACTCCAAACTGTATCCCAAACATACCGCGGAGAGCACCTATCTGTCTTGATCGTGTCCCGCCAGGTCTCTTGCGAACAACTGGAGTCCTCCCCCCACCCGACTGAGTGGGGGCAACCCTTCAATGAATTTAACTTTGGGGGAGGTTTTGTACCTCCCCTGACCCAGGGTTTCTCATTACCCTGCTATTGTCCCTGTTTTTTACCCCCGGGAATTGACCGAGGAGGCCGTCGGAACTGTTACACAGCCGATGCCTCAGGGACTGGAGAAGCAGGCCTCTTAAAGAGGGACCTCTAACTCTGTTTTTAACCGGCAAGAGCGTATTTACCGCTGGAAATTTTCTGGATATATTTGTCCAGGTTTTCCCTGAATAAGCGTTCACCATGAAATGGGACGCTAACCAGCCATTCTTTACAGGGAGCTTCAGCAGACCAGTTTTTGAGCCATAGAAGCCTACGCATATGTACTATAGACAGCGTAAGGCGGGAGGCGTGATGGACTGAATCCTTTATGGCGTCAACCGCAAAGCCTAAGGCTCTAGGTAGATCAGCTAGGTCAAAGCCTGCTGATCTGTCAAGTCCCTCAAGACCTGTTTCAACTGATCCTTCACTGCTTAGCAGACCCCAATAGCTGCTACTGCTGGTTGTGTCACCAAGCTTGCTGTAGAAAGAAGCAGACTTTCATAAGGACTCCAATCTTTTATCTATTGGGTTCTTGAACATTTGGACATTATCCACTGGACATGTCAGTGATTTATACATACAAGAGATGGCTGCGTCCACTGTAGGGACCTTCCATTTTTTTTTTTTTTTTTTTTTATGAACTTATCCTCCATGGGATAGACCACCGGAAATCTCTTGGGGGAATAAATATTTTCTCAGGACGTTCCCAATCCTGGTAAATAAGCCCTTTCAGTAAAGGGTGAAGTGGAAAAGAACAGACAGTCTGGGGGCTTCTAGCGACCCCAACGAGGATACAGTAGTGGTTGATGGTTCCGCAAGGTGCATTTTTAAATGCTGATCGGACCATGTTAGTCAGAGACTGAACCCATAATCTTTCAGCTTGAGATGCTGAGAAAAGGTTCCCCCACTGTTGACTCCTCTATAACAGAATCAACCTTATCCTGATCCCCTTCAGGCAGGTCGATCCCTGTATGGGACTGTTGCTCTGCTAACAGGCACTCTGAAGGAGGAGACGGAGATCGGGCGTGCTTTCCCTGACAGGGAGGCAGCGATCAATGTTGACAATCTCTCTCTAATCCTCCCAGAGCTGAGGAAAAAACCTCCTGTTACATACACAGGAGCAGGTGAACTGAGGACAGCCACAGTACCAAGTACCCCTGCGGGGTCTCTACGGTCACTTACCTCTGAACTTCAGGGGAGACTGGTGCAGCAGAAGTATGCCCAAGATCCTCAGAGCCCGATGAGACCCCCTTCGCTTCCTGGAAGATTCAGTTCCGGAGCTTCTGGACGGCATATTCCTAAGCCTAAAGCTGAGGTATTCCAGCCGTAATACACCACTTTTACTGAGAATAGTCTAGCACAATTGCTGCTATATCACAGTTGGTGTCTACTAAAGTGCCTTTCTAGGGGATGCCTGCATCAACCGCCTCTGTGTGCCTTTATATTGTTGCTAGCTCTGTCTGTGCACTTCAACAGCCAGCTATAATGTGCTTTAAAACACGCTGGACGCCCGCACATGCGCAGTAGCGCCGCGGCGCACACCTGAGTGTCATCCACCCGCTCCGCCCCTTTTTCCAGATCGCCTCTATGAATAGAGGCGCGTGCACGCGCGCGGGCACGTGCGCCTTCGGCGCCTTTTTTGAAAACAACAAGGAGCTAGATGGGAGCCAGGGTCCCTTTGCCGCAGGGCCCGGGGATGGATGAGCGCAGCAACAGGGCAGAGGAGACAGCTTCCCAGGAGAGAACATACCAACTGCCTGGATTTGATTCTGGAAGAAAAAAATCCACATTACAAGAAAAAAGAACCATAGCGGCCTCTAGTGTCTAACACAGGTACCGCGGTCTTACACATTTTTTTTTTTTTTTCTTGCCTACTATTAAAATTTTTACATTTTCTCAGTAGTAACAGGCATACACAGAATATTAGCGGGAATACCTTAGGTAACAGGCAGAAAGACAAAATAGGCTTGGGGGTCCCTCAATAGAACCAAGTTCCCGAGGGCCCCCACTTACCTTTTCCTCGCCGCAGGACTCTGTTTGGTCCACAGAAGCCCAAACTTCACCTATCACGGCAGGCATTGTAATCAAACCTTCAGGGACCGGGTTCCCAAGGATTCCACTCCCCTGGACCTGTATAGCACCCTGCACAGAAAACATCTTGGTCGTGGGTATGACCAGAGCTCTGGATCCCAGGGTCCAGCTCTCCTAAGAGAAGCATTACAGGCAAAACCTTGCTCTTCTCTGCAAGGCCCGGGTACCGACCGTTTAGCTATGAAGCTTTTTTGTTCGGATCCGGAATAGCTTACTGAGGCCCAAAAGAACCTGTACGCAAGCTCAGTGAAAAACACATGTTTCTTCTTGGCCAACACCTTAGACACTGGCAAAAAAAACTGAGGTGCTCCCGGATGGGAGGGGCTTATATAGGGGAGGGTACTTCCGGTTTTGGAAGTTGCCAGTGCCAGCACCTGACGGTATCTATATAACCCATTAGTAATGACTATGTCGCTCTGTGTCCCGTGATGTACGAGAAAGAAATACTGTATATACTATTAGAGGAGAGATATACTGTATATACTATTAGAGGAGATATATACTATTAGAGGAGATATACTGTATATACTATTAGAGGAGATATATACTGTATATACTATTAGAGGAGATATACTGTATATACTGTTAGAGGAGATACACTGTATATACTATTAGAAGAGATATATACTGTATATACTATTAGGGGAGATATACTATTAGGGGAGATATACTGTATATACTATTAGAAGAGATATACTGTATATACTATTAGAGGAGATATATACTGTATATACTATTAGAAGAGATATACTGTATATACTATTAGAGGAGATATATACTATTAGAGGAGATATACTGTATATACTATTAGAGGGTGAATCTGGTAAATATCGTCAGCCTCAGACTGTGAAACAGTGAAGATAATAATATATATGACATATATCATATATATAATAAATACACCCAGAAGTAGGATATATGGGCATTTTTTAACTCAGAGTCAGACACGAAGCTATATGAAGGGTGGAAGGGGGATAGAAATCTTTTATACTAAAGTAGTACTAAAAGCTTAGACTTTTTTTTATGGATATGATCATTTTAAATATAATGCACAATAGTGTACTGGTAAAAGTTATTGTAATGCCTTATATTACCTTCCTAAAAGAAAACTACTTACAAACATGCGTGAATATCTCACAACAATAAAAGATTCCACAAAATCGCAGCAATGCTTCCGAACCGAACCCACTCCAAAGAGTCACAGAGGGATTGACGGGGGTCACTGCCAGCTTACGCGTTTCGAACACGAGTCTTCTTCCTCAGAGCCCAGCAGTTTCAGCAGTAAGTGGAGTCTTTTGGGTTGTTACCTACTAGTCAACCCCCTTTGGGATGGTGTTAACCCCTCATAATTGGCACAGCAGGTGTTCATACCCAGGATCTCAGTACAGGGAAGATGGGAACCCCTCATAATGGGCACAACAGGTGTACAGACCCCGGAACTCAACACAGGGATGGTGGGAACCCCTCATAATGGGCACAACAGGTATACAGACCCAGGAACTCAGCACAGGGATGGTGGGAACCCCTCATAATGGGCACAACAGGTGTACAGACCCAGGAACTCAGCACAGGGATGGTGGAAACCCCTTATAATGGGCACAGCAGGTGTACAGACCCAGGAACTCAGCACAGGGATGGTGGGAACCCCTCATAATGGGCACAACAGGTATACAGACCCAGGAACTCAGCACCGGGATGGTGGGAACCCCTCATAATGGGCACAACAGGTGTACAGACCCAGGAACTCAGCACAGGGATGGTGGGAACCCCTCATAATGGGAACAGCAGGTGTACAGACCCAGGAACTTATTGCAGGGATGGTGGGAACCTCTCACAATGGGCACAGTACATGTAAAGAACCAGGATCTCAGTACAGGGAAGGTGAGAACCCCTTATTATGGGCACAGCAGGTGTGCAGACCCAGGACCTCAGCACAGGGATGGTGGAAACCCCTTATAATGGGCACAGCAGGTGTGCAGACCCAGGAACTCAGCACAGGGATGGTGGAAACCCCTTATAATGGGCACAGCAGGTGTGCAGACCTGGAAACTGAGTGCAGATATCTGGCTAACGGAGTCAATGAGGAATAATAGAGATTGTCAGGTGGTTTGTCTCTCCAGCATACACCGAACCCTAAATTATCAGTTTTGTGTGGAGTGACTCCTAACATCTCTTTTGTGTGGCTTTTAACACCATGTATGGATCTGTCTCTGGGGCCGTGTGCAGCATATTTTCTTGAATTTGTTTTTATAAATATTTTATCTTGGAAGGTACAGCATGCTGCCCTATAAATATATAATAACATATAAATCCCAGCAGGACACTCACCACACAGCAATAATAGAGAATACAGCTCAGCGTCTCATCAATTCTCAATATAGTGAGGGATAAGCTAGGTGGAGCCATCATTTGTCCTGAAGATACAGACAGAGAGCAGCTCTGCCCCTTGGTGGTGATCTCTGGCATTGCAAAGCACCATCCGGATAATGGGGACTGCACCACCTGGTGGTGATTTCTAGCATTGCACACCACCCTCCTGACCATGGGAACTCATTCCAACTTAGCAGTTTTCACTTCCTCAAACATTTTGTTCAGCCGTCCCACGGGCACGTTCTTCAGCAAATTTTTTCACCGCAACACGATTATTTGTGTATTTCCTAACATTTTCTAATGATAGGGAATGGAGGTCTATCATCTGTCTTGAGGATACAGGGAGCAGCTCTGCTCCCAGGTGGTGATCTCTGGCATTGCACGCCACTGTCCTGACTATGGGAACTTAGTCCTGCTGAGCAGTTTTCACTTCCTCAAACACTTTGTGCAGCCGCCACCTGTAATATGCATGGGCGGGTTTTCTTCAACCGCCACATGCCACGTTGGCTATTTTAAATAATTTTCTAACGATACAACATAAAATACAATTTCGGTTTCTGATCCCTTATACAAGTTCCTCTTCAGATCAGCTACACACAGCTTTAAAGCTGGACTCCAGGTACATATAAAATAACACCAAATTTTTATAATTTCTATATTTAGTTATATATACTTATATACTTAGTAAAATACAAAATGTAAGGGTCCATGTACATTTTTGTGGTGTATTAACGCACTTGCATTAATGTCCAATATGTTACAATTTAATTGTGCATTGTATTAAGGTAGTCTATTGAAATCAATGGGCTACCAAGGTACAAAAACATCCTAAAAATTGGACATGCCACAAAATTTGTAAAGCAATGCTCCAAAATGCACTTTCCTACAGCCTTCATGGCAACAGGAATTTTGGGGCCCCTTACACAGCTTCAGGCATGGGCCCCCTGCCTGGAGGCAAAGGGGGGGGGTGCTGCCGCTGCAATTTGAGAAGTGTGGGGGGGCAGCCGCGAATTGAGAAGCGGGGGGGTGCTGCCACCGCAAATTGTTGAGGTCGGGGGGGGGGGGGGGCTTTGGGTGCTGACGAACAAAGAAAGAACAAAAAAAAGGAGGGGTTTTCATCGGCCCTGGGGACCTCTGGGCCCCTTACAAAAAAAATAAAAAAATTATAAAAAAAAAAAATCAAAAAATAATTATTTTTATAAAAAAAAAAAAAAAGGGGGGTTGCCATCCTGGGCCCCGGGGACCTCCGGGCCTCTGGGGACCTCTGGGCCCCTTAAAAAAAAAAAATTATAAAAAAAGGGGGGTTACCATCCGGGGACCTCCGGGCCTCTGGGGACCTCTGGGCCCCTTACAAAAAAAATAAATAATTAAAATACATTAAAAAAAAATAAAAATTTTTTCTTTTTATAAAAAATACATAAAAAAGGGGGGTTACCATCCAGGGCCCTGGGGACCTCCGGGCCCCTTACAAAAAAACAAAAAAAAAGGGGGGTTGCCATCTGGGCCCCTGGGGACCTCCGGGCCCCTTACAGGTGTACTGCCTATACCCCTGATGGCGGCCCTGCATGGCAGCATACACATGTGGGCACCAGAGAAAACAGGTGTATAGGCGCTGCAACCTTCCTACATAATGCATGTGGGCACCAGGAAAGGAAAATTACGGAAAGTTAAGTATTCAATTTTCCGTTATGGTGTGTTGCAGCGCATTGAAACATGTGTGTTGCCTTAGTGCAATTGAGGCTCCATTCAAAATGAACTGGACTGCAATGCAACCATGCATGTTACATGCGTTCCCAATCCAAATCGGCCCCAAATGTTTTTTTTCTCTATTTTTTTATGCAAATGGTGTAAGTACTGGATTTAGCTTACAATGAGCCTGTAGTAATACTCTCACAGTAAAACTCATTCTAGAAGAGGGAGGGGCAGTGACTCGCAGTAAGAAGGTGATGTGTCATTATAACCCTGAATATGCCAAGCCATCCACTTTAATAGGTCGTTTTTGGCAGCGGCATCGCCCACTGAATGCGACATTCCATGAAATTTGTGCTACAGTTGTGAAGCAAAGCAGTGTGGCCACAGCATGTGTGCAGCCCTGAGGATCTAGATGCCCTAGTTTAGGTGGACTTGCAGGGGCAGTAAAACTGTGGCCCAACTGTCTGCTTTACCGCCCCTTGTTCACCCATGTGAAAGAGCAACACAATGCATGTTGATGTGTGCGCATTTAACACACAATTGTGGACCAGGCTAGTATGAATGGGCCCTAAAGGAAACCTCTACAGAAAGCAATGTGGAGCTGGCGGACCTGTGTCTGACCATACCAGTTGCCTGACTGTCTCTGGCCTCAATAACAGTCACCAACCTAGAAAACTCAG
This sequence comes from Rana muscosa, assembly GCA_029206835.1. Classification (NCBI taxonomy): domain Eukaryota; kingdom Metazoa; phylum Chordata; class Amphibia; order Anura; family Ranidae; genus Rana; species Rana muscosa. The sequence continues at coordinate 212,407,057 of CM055126.1, forward strand.
CCAAGGTTTCTGATATACATACAGAAACCTTGGCTGTGCAGGGACTGTGCAGGGACCGCCCTGTCAGATCTCCGCTCTCCCCTATGGGGGGATCGGATGAACACGGACCGTCTGTCCGTGTTCCTCCGATCCGCTCTGCAGACGGATTGAAAAATAGGATTTTCCTCCGTCTGCAGAATCGGAGGATTGCGGACCCGGAGCAGTGTTGCCAACCCCCTGAAGTGAAATTTACTGGCAAGGATGCCAAAATTTCTGAACGGCACCAATTTTTTACTGGCAAAAATCATGACAATTACTGGCAGGGCCGCATTTTTTACTGCCGCTGCAAAAAAGTACATAAAATTACTGTTTTTACTGCTAAACACTGCAAATATCAATATTTGAACTATAAACACATAGCTAATGCTAATATCAATGTGTTTAAGTTAAACAAAAGTAAAAAAACATATTTCTCAATTTACATGAAGGTCAGGTTACTATAACCCAGCCAGCACAGAGTTCCCCCTTACATCAGAGTTTGCAGGATGCCCCCTTACAGTGAAAGGGAACTCTTATGTAAAGGGGAACGCTGCAGATCATGATGTAAGGGGGAACTCTGATGTGGAGGGGGGCTCTGGTGAATAGAGACCACCTTCCGCCGAGTGAATACACTAAGGTAAGGGGGGGTTACTAATATAGGGGGGACCTTTTATATCAGTGCCCCCTTACATTATTGTATTTACTCCCCTCCTTAGATCAGTGCCCCCCCCTCAGACTGGCCTGGCGGCGGTGTCACTGACCTCCTCTCAGGTGCACAGTGCGGGGCTCAGTCAGACGGCTCCAGCTTGGCGGCTCTGATCTAATCTCCCCAGTCCACATGTCCGTTTCTTCCCGTAATCCCCATCACGGCGCTCCCACTCTTGACATCTTTCTAGGATCCCCTCAGAGACTGCAGACATAAAAGACAGGAGATGGTCAGAGGCTGCGGACATGACGCAGGAGGGGGACAGAGGCTGCGGACATGACACAGGAGGGGGGACAGAGGCTGCGGACATGACAAAGGAGGGGGACAGAGGCTGCGGACATGACACAGGAGGGGGACAGAGGCTGCGGACATGACACAGGAGGGGGACAGAGGCTGCGGACATGACACAGGAGGGGGACAGAGGCTGCGGACATGACACAGGAGGGGGACAGAGGCTGCGTACATGACACAGGAGGGGGTACAGAGGCTGCGGACATGACACAGGAGGGGGACAGAGGCTGCGGACATGACACAGGAGGGGGACAGAGGCTGCGGACATGACACAGGGGGGGGGACAGAGGCTGCGGACATGAAACAGGAGGGGGACAGAGGTTGCGGACATGACACAGGAGGGGGACAGAGGCTGCGGACATGACACAGGAGGGGGACAGAGGCTGCGGACATGACACAGGAGGGGGACAGAGGCTGCGGACATGACACAGGAGGGGGACAGAGGCTGCGGACATGACACAGGAGGTGGACAGAGGCTGCAGAGTCATGACACAGGAGGGGGACAGAGGCTGCGGACATGACACAGGAGGGGGACAGAGGCTGCGGACATGACACAGGAGGGGGACAGAGGCTGCAGACATGACACAGGAGGGGGACAGAGGCTGCGGACATGACATAGGAGGGGGACAGAGGCTGCGGACATGACATAGGAGGGGGACAGAGGCTGCGGACATGACACAGGAGGTGGACAGAGGCTGCAGAGTCATGACACAGGAGGGGGACAGAGGCTGCGGACATGACACAGGAGGGGGACAGAGGCTGCGGACATGACACAGGAGGGGGACAGAGGCTGCGGACATGACACAGGAGGGGGACAGAGGCTGCGGACATGACACAGGAGGGGGACAGAGGCTGCGGACATGACACAGGAGGGGGACAGAGGCCGCGCGGACATGACACAGGAGGGGGACAGAGGCTGCGGACATGACACAGGAGGGGGACAGAGGCTGCGGACATGACACAGGAGGGGGACAGAGGCTGCGGACATGACACAGGAGGGGGACAGAGGCTGCGGACATGACACAGGAGGGGGGTCAGAGCCTGCGGACATGACACAGGAGGGGGACAGAGGCTGCGGACATGACACAGGAGGGGGACAGAGGCTGCGGACATGACACAGGAGGGGGACAGAGGCTGCGGACATGACACAGGAGGGGGACAGAGGCTGCGGACATGACACAGGAGGGGGACAGAGGCTGCGGACATGACACAGGAGGGGGACAGAGGCTGCAGACATGACACAGGAGGGGGACAGAGGCTGCGGACATGACACAGGAGGGGGACAGAGGCTGCGGACATGACACAGGAGGGGGACAGAGGCTGCGGACATGATAGGGTCCTCCTTACCCCCTCAGTGGCCTCCTCCTCTGTCCACCATCATATAACTTCTCCTCCACATCATCAGTATGCTGTCCTCCTTCTGTGCCCCTTTCACCTCTTCACAGGTCAGGGCAGCTCTGACATGTGGAGAGGTGAAAACCCGGCCGGCTTCGGAACGGCGCATGCGCAGTTGCATGGTCGACTCGCGGCCATGTTTTTTATGGGCAGCCGATGCCCACAACGGACTTTACGTACACCCCAAAAAGGGGGTTAAATTTACGTGCTGTACGTAAATTAACGTACGGTTGGCAACACTGACCCGGAGGAGATCGGGTGTCAGCGGATGTTCATCCACGACACCCGCGATCTCATAGGGACCAATGTATGTCCCTTTTTCATCCGTAAAACGGATGGATAAAAAAGCGGACATACGGTCCGCACGTGTGAAAGGGGCCTTAGATGGTGACAGTATCATTCCCAGTATATTGCTACATTTTGTAATTTATTTTTCCCCAGAATGGGGATCTGTCAATGTAAACAAACAGATCCCCGTTCTGACAGGGGTGTAGAGAGAGATCGTCTGTTCCTAGTGATCAGGAACAACGATCTCTCTCCTCCACTAGTCAGTCCCCTCCCCCCACAGTTAGAAACACCTCCCTAGGGAACAGTTAACCCCTTGATCGCCCCCCTAGTGCTAACCCCTTCCCTGACAGTGACATTTATACAGTAATCAGTGGCTATTTTTAGCTCTGATCGCTGTATAAATGTCACTGGTCCAAAAAAAGTGTCAAAAGTGTCCGATCTGTCTGCCACAATGTCGCAGTCCCGCTAAAATCGGCATTACTAGTAAAAAAAATTATAATAAAAATGCCATAAATCTATCCCCTATTTTGTGAAAGCTATAACTTTCCCGCAAACCAATCAATATACCCTTATTGCGATTTTTTTTTACAAAAAATATTTAGAAGAATATGTATTGGCCTAAACTTTTTTGGGGGAATATTTATTATAGCAAAAAGTAAAAAATTGTGTTTTTTGTTTATAGTGCAAAAAAATAAAAACCACCAGAGGTGATCAAATACCACCAAAAGAAAGCTCTATTTGTGGGGGAAAAAAAGGACATCAATGTTTGTTTGTGTACAGCGTCGCACGACCGCGCAATTGTCAGTTAAGGCGTCGCAGTGCCTTGTCGCAAAAAAATGGCCTGGTCATTAAGGGGGTAAATCCTTGTGGGGCTGAAGTGGTTTAAGTGATATTAAACCCTACTTTCAGCAGCTGATTTGATCACTTACTGAGTATGCAGCAGCTTCATCTTTTTATCCTTGCCTGTGTTCCAGTTTAAGCTGATGGCATGATCGCTGCCCCCGGCTTTCCTGTTTCAGGGTGGCTTCTCTTGCAGGATCCTATGGAGCCACCCTTTCCTGCAGGGACCAGAGTTGTACCTCCCTACACTGTGTACATCAATAGAAACACACAGCTCCGCAGCCTAGGATGGCAAGGTTCCTCCCACTATTGTCAAAGTTAGCCAATCAGGAGAGAGAGGGGCGGGGCTGAGCGACAGCTCCGTGTCTAAATGGATACATGGAGCTGCAGCTCGGCTCGGGTGCCCCCATAGCAAGCTGCTTGTTGTGGGGGCACTCGATAGGAGGGAGGAGCCAGGGGCACAGAAAAGGCACCTGAAAAGAGGAGGATCCGGGCTGCTCTGTGGAAAACCACCACACATATCAGGTAAGTATAATATGTTTGTTATTTTAAGAAAAAAATAAATAGACTTTACAATCACTTTAGAGCCGGTTCACACCAGGGCGACTCGTCAGGCGACTCAGTCGCCTGACAAGTTGCGTCCCACGCTTTTCAATGGAACCGTTCTAAGTAAGAGCGACTCAGGTCGCTCCGACTTAGAAAAAGTTTCCTGTACTACTTTTGGGGGCGACCCAAGGCGACCTGCATTGACTTCTATACAGAAGTCTTATGCAAATCGCCTCGGCGGGCGTCTCAATTCGTCTTGAGATTGCGCCGCTGAGGTCGCCCCCACACGTCGTGCCGCGTCGCGCCGCCCTGGTGTGAACCGGGTCTTAGGCTCCATGTACACAGAAGCTCAAAAACGGTCATTTTTAAAGCAGCAGAAAAAGCTAGCTTTTATCAGCGTTTTTTTACTAGCATTTATTAGCGTTTTTCAGTGTAGCGTTTTTTTTTGTTTTTTTTTTAATGGACAAAAAAAACGCTAAAAAACGCTTGCGTACAGCGTTTTTGAGCGTTTATTCGCGTTTTTCAGCGTTTTTTGGCGTTTTTTCCCGCCGAAAAACGGCACTTTGAACGCGAACTTCTTGCGTTCAGAAAAAAGCCCATTAACTCCACTGCTCATTAACGCTAAAAAACGTTATGTGTACATGAACACATAGGCTAACATAGAGTGCAGTTAATGATAGGGTGACCAGACATCCCCGGTTTCTGGGGACAGTCCCCGGATTGAGGACACTGTCCCTGGACCAATTCTGTCCCCGGTTTTTCCCCGGTTTTGTCCCCGGATTGGATTTGAACAGGGGCTGGGTCAATTTCAAAAGACAGTCAGTGCAGAATAAACCCCAAAAAAAATTCAGAATTGCGCGCCCCCGCTCCGCAGCTCCTACTAGCTTAGGGGGGGGGGTGTATTTTTTCCATTATCTGTGCCCCTTTCTGATGATCATGTGCTGGTCGGAGCGGAGGGAATATTTCTTCAGTTTCAGGCGCATGCCCGTTCAGCTCCGCTATCATGTTCTTCTGCCTTGGCTCAAGTCCTGGCCAGCCACCTGCTTATCTCCTTGCCTTCCCTGGCGGAGTGATCTTCCTCCGCTCCCCACCCAGTAGTAGCCGGGACCTGGAGAGTAAGACTTGAGAGGCTGTGAGGCGTGCGGCAGAGAGTCGCTGTTTGCCGCCATTACTAGTAAAAAAAAAAAATATGTCCCCGGAATTCATTTAAAAAATCTGGTCACCTTAGTTAATGGGCTTTTTAAAAAAACGCCAAAACGCCAATAAACTGCAGTTTATCAGCTTCTGCGTACATGGAGCCTTAAAGCGGAGGTTCAGGCAAAATAACATCCATATACAAGCACACTCCTTAAAGAACGAACATGTACATTAGCCACTTTTTTTTTTTTTTATGTAGTACATACCGTACTAATGTCATTTCCAATTTCGTCTTCCGGGTACTCACTCCCGCGGGAGTAGGCGTTTCTATTCACCCGCAATGCAATCTGGGAGTTCGCCCAGATGTGACATGTCCTGCAGAAAAAGTTCCCCGGCGGATAAGGTTCCCCCCCCTGTACTGCGCATGCGCGGCACGAACCTCAACGGAGTTTCCGAAAGTAGCCGAACAGGAAGAGCTGCGAGTCGGCTCTACACAGCGCCTGCGCAGTCAGCTCTACATGACTCCTAGTCATTGCGCAGGCGCCGTGTAGAGCCAACTCGCAGCTCTACATGTTCGGCTACTTTCGGAAACTCCGTTGAGGTTCGTGCCGCGCATGCGCAGTACAGGGGGGGGGGAACCTTATCCGCCGGGGAACTTTTTCTGCATTACACCGTACACCACCAGGAAGTCAGTGCTTGTGGGCTTCAAAATGCCCACAAGCAAAATGGAAAATTCAGACGGCTGATTTTAAAAGTGCATCTTTTGCCAGAAAAAAGACAGGGGAGGTTTAAAGTCACCAAACAAGTGAGTACTAATTGGTGATCTACAAATACTTTGCATGCAAGCGGAAAAAAAAAAAAAAAAGGCCGCGGAACCTCCGCTTTAAGCAGTATTAAATCCTAAAGCAAACATTTATTACATTACAGCTTACCAATTCTTACATGGGGTGGCTGCATTTATCCCAAAAAGGAAAAAAAAAACAGTTTGCCTTTAACTGATTATAAAGTGTGAGGTGGAGTTTGGCTTCAATTTATATAACGTATCTATATCTATATCTGCTAGCAGGGCTTTTTTTCCTCAAACAATAGGTGCTGGAACTCAACCACGACCCCCCAAAACCCCTCCCCCCACACACACCCTCCAAATAACATCAAATAGTGGGTGTGGTCAGATTTCACAAACAGTAGGAGGGTTTGCATTACATACAGAGTGCAGAGCTGTCACTTGTTTAACACAGAAACCGGACTTCTGTGTTTACAAGTGATTGTGCTGAGCAGGCACCAGAGGGTCTGAGCCGGAGGTGGTGGAACTGAGTTCCACTAGTTCCACCTGAAAAAAAAAGTCTTGTCTGCTAGTACATCTGACCCTCCTCTACCCCCCAGACTGACAATGCTGCTGTCCAAAAGGTGCCCCCTGTTCTCCTTCATCCAGAGTGGAGGCGCTCTAATACAGGAGGTGTGTTACTGGTCAAATCACCAGGTGAAAACAGAGAGGGAAAAAGAGAAAACAAATGCAGCCACCGCATCTAATGATTAAAAAGCTGCAATATATAAAGTTTTTGGTTTTGGGTTTAATACCACTTTACCTCCCACACGCCGCACATATGTATCCATAGGTAGGTGAGGTTTCTGTGCTGAGAGCGCGCTCACAGCATAGTGACTGAACTGTCATAGACGACTCCCGGTCTCTAGTAATGATTGGGAACTGGCAGGACCGGCTACTAATCATGTGATCACGGTGAGTCTGTGACAGCCAATCCCAGTAGCCATGTGATCGGGAAGTTCCTTCTGTCCGCCAAGCGAAAGACCCTGTTAAACGGATGCTGGCCCTGGAGGGATGGGGTTAAAATAGATCTCTTTGATTTATATATAACGGATTATTGGTTCCTTTGAAGTCCCATGAAGGTAGGTCATGTTTAGACTGTATATAGCAATGCAAGGACTAAAAATGAGTTGCATTTTCCATGTACAGAGTCCAATAAAAGCATTGTCACTGTGTCACCTTTCCTGGTCCTTTGCTGTATCTCTGGAGCAGTTGGGAACTTGGCGTGGCCAAGAATGTATAGATCTCCTCCTCTGATTATGGGGAAAATAGTGATTGGATCCCCTGCAGATTTTGTACGTTTGACCACTTACAAGGAATGTCTATCATTTTTATCATAGGTGTATTTTATGTGATAGAGACAAAATATCAACCAAAAATCCAGAAAAAACACAATACAAATGTTATGAATTGAGTTGCAGTTCAGTGAGTAAAATAAGTATTTGATCCCCAAGCAATACATGACTTAAGCCCCTTTCACACTGGGGCGGGCAGGTGCGGTGGCGGTATAGCAGCGCGATTTTCAGCGCTGCTATACTGTCGTTCTTACCGCGGTATGCGGTCGCTAGGGGGGTTAATTTAACCCCCGCTAGCGGCCGAAAAAGGGTTAATACCGCCCGCAAACCGCGGCTATTGCCGCGGTTTGCGGGCGGTATTACCGCGCTGTCCCATTGATTTCAATGGGAGACCGCGGTAAAGGAGCGGTGAACACACCGCTCCTTTACTGCTGTAAAGAAGCGGCTAGCAGGACTTTTGGAGCGGTCCTGCTAGCGCACCGCTTCAGTGTGAAAGCCTTCGGGCTTTCACACTGAAGGCACAGGCCAGGATTTTTTCATGCGGTATAACAGCGCTATTATTAGCGCTAAACCGCATGAAAAACGCCCCAGTGTGAAAGGGGCCTTAGTACTTGGTGGAGAATCCCTTGTTGGGAAGCACAGAGGTCAGACGTTTCTTGTAGTTGGTGATCAGGTTTGCACACATCTCAGGAGAGATTTTGGTCCACTCTTCTTTACAGATCTTCTCTAAATCCTTAAGGTTTCTTGGCTGTCGCTGAACAACTCAAAGTTTCAGCTCCCTCCATAAATTTTCTATTATGGGGTTAAGGTCTGGAGACTGACTGGGCCACTCCATGACCTTAATGTGCTTCTTCTTGAGCCACTCCTTTGTTGCCTTGGCGGTATGTTTTGGGTCATTGTCATGCTGGATTACCCATCCATGACCCATCTTCAGTGTTCTGGCTGAGAGAAGAAGGTTCTCATCCAAGATTTTACAATACATGGCCCCGACCCGTCTATTGGTCCCCCAATGCGGCAAAGTCGGCCTGTACCTTTAGCATAGAACAGACCCATAGCATCATGTTCTCACCTCTGTGCTTGGATGTAGGGATGGTGTTCTTAAGCCGCGTACACACGACCGATTTTCTCGGCAAAAACCAGCAAGAAACTTGCTGGCAGAGCTTTGTTGCCGAGTAAATCGGTCGTGTGTACGCGGCTATCAGGTTTCTCGTCAAGAAAACAGGCAAGAATCTCGACGAGAAAAATAGAGAACCTGCTTTCTATTTTCTCGTCAGGATTCTCGTTGGCCTGTTTCCCGACGAGAAACCCGAGTGTGTGTACACTTACCTGTCGCCGTGGAAACCCGCACATGCTCGAAATGACTTTGACGCATGCGCAGTAGCTTCCTAGGCATAGGTAGGGTGTAGCAAGATGGCGGTGATGGCATCGAATGCGACGAGCGCACGCTCGTCGTAGTCGATGACGTCACCGCGTTTGTGCCATTCAAAAGAACGGCGTTTCTTTTGAAAGGTACGTCTGTACACTCGGCCGGGACAAGATTCTTGTCCATGAATCTCGTCAGGAAAAACGACAAGTTTTTTCCTGACGAGATTCTGGGCCGTGTGTACGAGGCTTGAGGGTCATAGTCGGCATTTTTCTTGATCCAAACACGACGAGTCGAGTTGATGCCAAAGAGCTCAAGTTTGGTCTCATCTGAACACAGCACTTTCTCTCAATCCTTCTCTGAATCATTTAGATGTTTATTGACAGACTCCAGACGGGCTGTACATGTGCCTTCCTGAGGAGGGGGACCTTGTGGGCGCTGCAGGGAGTGGGTTTGACTTTGCAGAGGGATAACAAGTCACATTCAAGTTGCACCCATCCAAAGTTGCACTCCAAAGACAGGCTGATGGAGGAAGTTTGTAGTTCTTCCGAAACGCGTACACACACGCGCTCCCCTCTATGGTGCTTCCATGTTGTCCTACCCTTCCTGCACGGCAGTTTCTTCCAGCGAAGCTTCGGCTCTCACCATCCAACTGTGAACACCAATGGCTGCAGCTCCCCTCCCCGCACCTCTAGCGACTTTCTCTCCACCAAGCTTCCAGCGGCTCGAGCCATCCATCTGCCTGCGCCCATAAACCTTTTCTACCACGACATGCCTGTCATTGCTTCAACCCAGCGAGTGCACAATCATACCTTTTTAAATATTCTTCCAATAAATCGAATGACTACAATATATTGGGCTCCTTGGCGCCTCTCTCCTCTTCTATCCATTTTTGTCTATTCTTTTCATATCCCTCCCCCTGCCTTTGTGTCTTCATCCACAGGTCCATATTTATTGGCCGTCACCTCTGCTTATGGATTTCCCCATCTTCTCAAGTTTGGGACAGATTCACAAAAAAAAAATCCTTCAAACTGAACTCCAGCCAAATATAAAAGACACACATTAACCACTTCAGCCCCGGACCATTTTGGCTGGTTAAAGACCAGGCCACTTTTTGCGATTTGGCACTGCGTTGCTTTAACTGACAATTGCGCAGTCGTGCGACGTGGCTCCCAAACAAAATTGACATCCTTTTTTCCCCACAAATAGAGCTTTCTTTTGGTGGTATTTGATCACCTCTGCGGTTTTTATTTTTTGCGCTATAAACAAAAATAGAGCGACAATTTTTGAAAAAAATGCAATATTTTTCACTTTTTGCTATAATAAATTTTCCCCAAAAATATATAAAAAAAAATTTTTTACCTCAGTTTAGGCCGATTAAATATTCTTCTACATATTTTTGGTTAAGAAAAATTGCAATCAGCATTTATTGATTGGTTTGCGCAAAAGTTATAGCGTCTACAAAATAGGGGATGGTTTTATGGCATTTTTCTAAAAAGAATTTTTTTTTACTAGTAAAGGCAGCGATCAGGGATTTTTTCCATGACTGCGACATTATGGCGGACACATCGGACAATTTTGACACATTTTTGGGACCATTGTCATTTTCACAGCGATCAGTGCTATAAAAATGCACTGATTACTGTGAAAATGACACTGGCAGGAGTTAACACTAGGTGGCGCTGTAGGGGTTAAGTGTTCCCTGCATAGTGTTTCTAACTGTAGGGGGGATGGGCTGTGTGTCACATGACACTGATCTCTGCTCCGAGTACACGGAGCCGAGATCCGTGTCATTGTCACTAGGCAGAGCAGGGAGATGCTTGTTTACACAAGCATCCCCCCGCTCTATACCTCCGTGAGACGATTGCGGGGATCCCCACAGCGATCAAGTCCGTGGGACCCGCGGTCCGACTCACGGGGATGGTGGCAGGGTCGCGAGCGACCACACAGACAGGCACTTAAAGGGGACGTACAGGTACGTTGATGTGCCTGTCAGTGCCATTCTGCCAACATAAATGTACAGGAGGCGGTCGGCAAGTGGTTAATGCAGATCTGTAATCATCAATCCAACATTCTGGGGTCTATGTGTAAAAAATGTTTATTGAAGGAATGTAATAAACATCCCGCTCCAGAGGCGTAACTAGAAAATTCAGGGGCCTGGTGCAAGAAACCATGAGAGCCACAGCATTCCCCTTTACATCAGAGTTCTCCCTTACATCACAGTCCACAGCATTCCCCTTTACATCACAGTTCTCCCTTACATCACAGTCCACAGCATTCCCCTTTACATCACAGTTCTCCCTTACATCACAGTCCACAGCATTCCCCTTTACATCAGAGTTCTCCCTTACATCACGGTCCGCAGCATTCCCCTTTACATCACAGTTCTCCCTTACATCACAGTCCACAGCATTCCCCTTTACATCAGAGTTCTCCCTTACATCACGGTCCGCAGCATTCCCCTTTACATCAGAGTTCTCCCTTACATCACGGTCCGCAGCATTCCCCTTTACATCAGAGTTCTCCCTTACATCACAGTCCACAGCATTCCCCTTTACATCAGAGTTCTCCCTTACATCACAGTCCACAGCATTCCCCTTTACATCACAGTTCTCCCTTACATCACAGTCCACAGCATTCCCCTTTACATCACAGTTCTCCCTTACATCACAGTCCACAGCATTCCCCTTTACATCAGAGTTCTCCCTTACATCACGGTCCGCAGCATTCCCCTTTACATCACAGTTCTCCCTTACATCACAGTCCACAGCATTCCCCTTTACATCACAGTTCTCCCTTACATCACGGTCCGCAGCATTCCCCTTTACATCAGAGTTCTCCCTTACATCACGGTCCGCAGCATTCCCCTTTACATCAGAGTTCTCCCTTACATCACGGTCCGCAGCATTCCCCTTTACATCACAGTTCTCCCTTACATCACAGTCCACAGCATTCCCCTTTACATCACAGTTCTCCCTTACATCACAGTCCACAGCATTCCCCTTTACATCAGAGTTCTCCCTTACATCACGGTCCGCAGCATTCCCCTTTACATCAGAGTTCTCCCTTACATCACAGTCCCCAGCATTCCCCTTTACATCACAGTTCTCCCTTACATCACGGTCCGCAGCATTCCCCTTTACATCAGAGTTCTCCCTTACATCACAGTCCACAGCATTCCCCTTTACATCAGAGTTCTCCCTTACATCACGGTCCGCAGCATTCCCCTTTACATCACAGTTCTCCCTTACATCACGGTCCGCAGCATTCCCCTTTACATCAGAGTTCTCCCTTACATCACAGTCCCCAGCATTCCCCTTTACATCACAGTTCTCCCTTACTTCACAGTCCGCAGCATTCCCCTTTACATCAGAGTTCTCCCTTACATCACGGTCCGCAGCATTTCCCTTTACATCAGAGTTCTCCCTTACATCACGGTCCGCAGCATTCCCCTTTACATCAGAGTTCTCCCTTACATCACGGTCCGCAGCATTCCCCTTTACATCAGAGTTCTCCCTTACATCACAGTCCACAGCATTCCCCTTTACATCAGAGTTCTCCCTTACTTCACAGTCCGCAGCATTCCCCTTTACATCACAGCTCTCCCTTACTTCACAGTCCCCAGCATTCCCCTTTACATCACAGTTCTCCCTTACTTCACAGTCCGCAGCATTCCCCTTTACATCACAGTTCTCCCTTACATCACAGTCCCCAGCATTCCCCTTTACATCAGAGTTCTCCCTTACATCACAGTCCCCAGCATTCCCCTTTACATCACAGTTCTCCCTTACATCACGGTCCGCAGCATTCCCCTTTACATCACAGTTCTCCCTTACATCACGGTCCGCAGCATTCCCCTTTACATCAGAGTTCTCCCTTACATCACGGTCCGCAGCATTCCCCTTTACATCAGAGTTCTCCCTTACATCACAGTCCACAGCATTCCCCTTTACATCAGAGTTCTCCCTTACTTCACAGTCCGCAGCATTCCCCTTTACATCACAGCTCTCCCTTACTTCACAGTCCGCAGCATTCCCCTTTACATCACAGTTCTCCCTTACATCACAGTCCCCAGCATTCCCCTTTACATCAGAGTTCTCCCTTACATCACAGTCCCCAGCATTCCCCTTTACATCACAGTTCTCCCTTACTTCACAGTCCGCAGCATTCCCCTTTACATCAGAGTTCTCCCTTACATCACGGTCCGCAGCATTCCCCTTTACATCAGAGTTCTCCCTTACATCACAGTCCCCAGCATTCCCCTTTACATCAGAGTTCTCCCTTACATCACGGTCCGCAGCATTCCCCTTTACATCAGAGTTCTCCCTTACATCACGGTCCGCAGCATTCCCCTTTACATCAGAGTTCTCCCTTACATCACGGTCCGCAGCATTCCCCTTTACATCACAGTTCTCCCTTACATCACGGTCCGCAGCATTCCCCTTTACATCAGAGTTCTCCCTTACATCACAGTCCCCAGCATTCCCCTTTACATCACAGTTCTCCCTTACTTCACAGTCCGCAGCATTCCCCTTTACATCACAGTTCTCCCTTACTTCACAGTCCGCAGCATTCCCCTTTACATCAGAGTTCTCCCTTACATCACGGTCCGCAGCATTCCCCTTTACATCAGAGTTCTCCCTTACATCACAGTCCCCAGCATTCCCCTTTACATCAGAGTTCTCCCTTACATCACGGTCCGCAGCATTCCCCTTTACATCAGAGTTCTCCCTTACATCACGGTCCGCAGCATTCCCCTTTACATCACAGTTCTCCCTTACATCACGGTCCGCAGCATTCCCCTTTACATCAGAGTTCTCCCTTACATCACGGTCCGCAGCATTCCCCTTTACATCAGAGTTCTCCCTTACATCACAGTCCCCAGCATTCCCCTTTACATCACAGTTCTCCCTTACTTCACAGTCCGCAGCATTCCCCTTTACATCACAGTTCTCCCTTACTTCACAGTCCGCAGCATTCCCCTTTACATCAGAGTTCTCCCTTACATCACAGTCCCCAGCATTCCCCTTTACATCAGAGTTCTCCCTTACATCACGGTCCGCAGCATTCCCCTTTACATCAGAGTTCTCCCTTACATCACGGTCCGCAGCATTCCCCTTTACATCACAGTTCTCCCTTACATCATGGTCTGCAGCATTCCCCTTTACATCAGAGTTCTCCCTTACATCACGGTCCGCAGCATTCCCCTTTACATCACAGTTCTCCCTTACATCATGGTCCGCAGCATTCCCCTTTACATCACAGTTCTCCCTCACATCACAGTCCGCAGCATTCCCCTTTACATCAGAGTTCTCCCTTACATCACGGTCTGCAGCATTCCCCTTTACATCAGAGTTCTCCCTTACATCACGGTCCGCAGCAATCCCCTTTACATCACAGTTCTCCCTTACATCACAGTCCGCAGCATTCCCCTTTACATCACAGTTCTCCCTTACATCACGGTCCGCAGCATTCCCCTTTACATCAGAGTTCTCCCTTACATCACGGTCCGCAGCATTCCCCTTTACATCAGAGTTCTCCCTTACATCACGGTCCGCAGCAATCCCCTTTACATCACAGTTCTCCCTTACATCATGGTCTGCAGCATTCCCCTTTACATCAGAGTTCTCCCTTACATCACGGTCCGCAGCAATCCCCTTTACATCACAGTTCTCCCTTACATCATGGTCTGCAGCATTCCCCTTTACATCAGAGTTCTCCCTTACATCACGGTCCGCAGCAACTCCTCTTTACATCAGAGTTCTCCCTTACATCACGGTCCGCAGCATTCCCCTTTACATCAGAGTTCTCCCTTACATCACGGTCCGCAGCATTCCCCTTTACATTAGCGCTCCCCTTTACATAACAGTCCGCAGTATTACCCTTTTCTCCCTTAAATCACAGTCTGTAGCATTCCCCTTTACATTTGTTTCCCTTTACACCAGGGTCTGCAGAGTTCCTCTTTTCATCAGAGTTCCCCTTTACATTACAGTTTACAAAGTTCTTCCTTACATCAGAGTCTGCAGGGCTCCCCCATACAGTGTTGGGGAGAACTCTACGGACCCTGATGTAAAGGGGAACTCTGTAGACTCTGATGTAAGACTGTAAGCTCTAACGAGCGGGGCCCTCTGATTCCTCCTGTATTGAATTGTATTGTAACTGTACTGTCTGCCCTCATGTTGTAAAGCACTGCGCAAACTGTTGGCGCTATATAAATAAAGAATAATAATTATAATAATAATGCAAGTGGGAATGCTACGGACTCTGGTGCAAAGGGGAACTCTGATGTAAAGTGATCTCTGGAAACCAGAGCCCCCTCCCCCTTACCTAAGAGTCTACAGAGTTCCCCATTACATCATGGTCCACAAAGTTCTCCCTTACATCAGAGTCCACAGAGTTCCCCTTTACATCAGAGTCTGCAGGGTTTCCCCATACAGTGAAGGGGAGAACTTTGCTGACCCGATGTAAAGGTGAACTCTGTGGACTCTGATATAAGTGGGAATGCTATGGACTCTGGTGCAAATGGGGAACTCTGATGTAAGGTGAACCCTTCCCCCCTTACATCAGAGTCCACAGAGTTCCCCTTTACATCAGAGTCTGCAGGGTCCCCCCCATACAGTGAAGGGGAGAACTCTGCGGACCCTGATGTTGAGGGAAACTCTGTGGACTCTGATGTAAGGGAGAACTCTGATGTAACGTGAACTCTGGTAACTAGAGCCCCTCCCCCCTTACATCACAGTCTACAGGGTTCTCCTTTACATCATGGTCTGCAGCATTCACCTTTACATCAAATTTACCCTTTACATCAGAGTTCTTCCCTGCAGACTTTGATGTAAAGGGGATTGTCACGTACTTGGTAGCAGAGCCTAAAATGATGAGGAAGGCCTATTTTACACCTCTAACTCAGGGCCCCCGATAGTGTAGACAGGAGGTTCAGGAGTGCAGAGTGGCACGAGTGCCTGTAGGGGCAGATGTCCTTGCTGGGCAGGTGAAGTCATCAGATGGCTTCAGTAAGCAGGCAGGCAGCTGGTACTGGCGTCAGCAGACAGAGTAGCAGAGTCAGGCAGGCCGGGTCATACACAGACAGGATAAATCGGGTACAGGGCACAAACAGGAGCGTGGTCAGGGAGCAAGCCGGGTCTGGTATCAATCAGTGAAGCAGGAGCCAAAGTTGCAGACAGAAGCAGAGGTCAGGGGACAAGCCAAGGTCAATGCAGGTGGAGTTCAGAGGATGGTCAGGACAAGCCGAGTCAGCAACTGGAAGCAGGATACAGATTCACAGATTAAACAGGAGGCTGAAGACAAAGTAGCACTGATCCTGAGCACTGGCTGAGTTTAAATAGCCCTTCTGGCGCCAGCATCTGTCACAGGTTTACGCAGGACACCGGCGAATGCGCGGCGGCCCGTATGCGCGCGTGAGTTCGCACATGCACATATCTATTGGCCAAAACTCAAGTGTAAAGGTATGTACTTACCGAGGCCGAGATGCCGAGAGTGGTTCACCTTTGCGACTTGACGCACTCCACCCCCCTGGAGTTGAGACAGGGAGTGGATGGCGAGAAGCGGCACCGGCTACCGGCAGGTGGTGGGTATTTGTAGACGGTCCGGCAGAGCTGAGTAGACTGAAGAACAGGCTTCAAGCAGGAACTAGCCGGATTGGTAAAGTTCAACAGCAGGAGATAATGGAAGCCAGTGCAGGTTGAGTCCGGGTTGTAATGGCTAGGTAACGGTCCCGGCTGGGGGTCAAACACAGTAAAAGGTGACAAGTCCAGAGAGTACCGGGAACCCGACAGGGGTTCAAAGGAAACACGGAAGTCCAAAAGGTACAGGCCAGAGGTCAGGGATTGGAGACAGGCAGCAGATCCGGGTCACAGGCCGAGGGTCAAACACAGGAGAAAGCAGAAGTCCGTATCACAAGCCGAGGGTCAGGTCCAGGAGAGAGATCAGAGGAGTCAAGCCAGTCCGGGTCACGAGGAGATTTTCAGGATAGTTTTCCAGAGTCTTGGGAATACAGGAAAGCTGACAAACCAGCAACTTGTCAGTGCAACTGAGTCTCTTTAAATAGGCCCGCCTGGATTCCTATTGGTGCGCCGCCGCGCATGCGCGCGCGCCGCTGCGTCGGCGCGCGCACCCGAGAACGTAGAAGCGCCGTCCCGCGCACGCGCATGCGCGGAAGCATCATTCCACCGCGCGTGCGCATTGGGCGCTGATTGGCGCTGTTGGACGGATTTCCCTGACATCAAGTCTTTTGAGCCCGAAAGGTAATCTGTTTTCGCCTGTGCACAGAAGTCCCTCCAGAGGAGTTATCTTGTCCACTGGCATGCCCATCCTGATAGGGACGATGTGGAGGAGGGACTCTGGTGACAACAGTGACTCCCCCTCCCCCTGGCTGGAGCCGTCACACTGACCTCACCTCCTCCATTGCTCAGGTCCAGGGCAGGCTCAATCAGATCTAATTGGCTTTGATCCATCATCCTCTTCTCTCGCTCCCACTTCTCCTCTTCACATCACCCAACCAATGTAGTTTGTCATCTCTAGCACAAGTAACATTAGTCCCATATTTGTGGTTTCGGGCGCCATATTGTTGAAGACCAACTCTGCTCTATGTATATGGGGGACTTTAACATAATGGTGCCAGCAATGGAGACATCGGCTTGGTGGTGGGGGGGGTCAAGCTCTTGGTGATGGAGAGATGTCCCATCCAGGCTGGTGTCCGGAGTGCATAGGTTTGCGCAGCCTATTGTATTAGGGTGTGCACCCCAAAAGCTCAAACACCTGGTACCAATCACTGTGTTCATTCACAAAGGTCAGGGGTCGGTAAATGACATTACCACTTCCCCCACTCATCCTAAAACATCATCTGTGTGTGCCCGCAGCAGCAGCCGCCGGTGGGAGAGGAGGAAAGCTGGCAGCCCTGCAGTAAGGGTTTCCGGAACAACATGGGGGTGATTAGGGTGTGCCTGGGCACACCTAGCACACCCTGTGCGCACGCCTATGCCGGAGTGCAGCACCACAGACGTCGTGCAGGATTCTCATCACAGCAGATGGTGTGTGCATAATGTGGCTGTGTACTGACCTGATCTCCTCCTTTCTACAAATGTCACCGCGCCCGCCCCGGCTCTAGAGCCCCCCCCCCCCCTGAAGTCAAGCACCATCTTGCCCCCCTACCCCCCACTGTGACGGAACGCAAGTGCGACCTTTGCAACCCTGGTAGTCCCACACAGTTCCAACAAAACTTGACATATTTTGCATAATATAATTATTTACTATGATTGCAAGCGCCATCTACTGGCCATGAACTTTTATTTTTTTTCTAATTTAATTACTTAAAAACAAATCCTCTGTTATGCCCACTAGATGGCGCTTGCAATCATAGCAGATAATTGTATTACACAGAATAAGACCCCTTTCACACTGAGGCGTTTTTCGGGCGCTTTGGTAAAGCTCCGCTCAGACCCCTTTCACACTGGGGCGCTTTGGCGTTAAAAAATAAAAAAAGCACCTCTAGGCCGAATACCGCTGCAAAATTAGCGCCACTTTACTGCCACCCCAGTGTGAAAGGGGCCATAGTGCTGCAAAGAAGCTGCTTGCAGGACTTTTTTGACGCCCCCCCAGCGCAGCGCCTCGGTGTGAAAGCGCTCCACTCCGGCTTTCACACTGGGATTGCAGATGCGGCTTCTTTCAGGCGCTTTTTTTTTAACGCTAAAGTGCCTGAAAAACGCCTCAGTGTGGAAGGAAGGGGTCCAAGACAAGCTCCATGGAAGCCGTACATCCGTCTGTCACTTTCCATCAACAAACCTTTTTATTCATAGACCCCTAAATGTAAGTACCTGGAATAAACCCCATGCAGACTCTGCACAGCAGAGCTCAGAGCGGGGGAGGGAGAAGCAGCACAAGCAGGTATGTCACAGCGCAAGAGCTTGCTAACAGGAGGAGGGATCAGAGTGAGGGATGAGCTCATCAGTGTGGGCTGCTTCCCCTCACTGTGCAGTCACAGGGTGTAAGTGAAAGTGAAACTGCAGCAGGGAAAAAGGAAGTTTCCCGCCCAGGACAGACAGGCTGTGCTGCGTGGGAAAAAGAGGCTGAAAAAAAGGAAAACAAATGCAGCCAACTCATCTAAAGACTGCTGGGCTGAATATTCGACATTTTGGTTTTAAAAGCATCCCGTGTATGGAATATGGTACCCGGCAGTGTCCTGTGCCTAATCTGTGTATAGGGAGGGCAGGAAGGGTGACAACGGTGTGCCGGATTACCCGGGACAGTCCCGCATTTAGCAGGTATGTCCCGGGCCGGGCACCTTCATTCCGGGACAATATAGTGTCCCAGAATAGAACTGACACCCTCCTCCTCCTCCTCCTCCTCCGGTGTGCTCAGGGGGAGGGGTACCGCCAGCAACTCTCAATACTCAGAGGGGAGGGGGGGTCCCGGGATGTCATGAGGCACTGACTGCAGAGAGGACAGGGGACACCCTCAGGGGGATGGGAGATCTCAGGGGTTCATGCTGGGACTTGTAGTCCTTCACTTTCAGGGGATGTGATCCCCCCCCCCAAAAAAAGTGAAGGACTACAGGTCCCAGCATGAACCCGTGAGATCTATGGGGGTCACAAATAAAGGTATCATAACTTATCTTTTTTATTTCGGGGGGGGACATGTAGTCCTCTGTATGGGGGAGGGGGGGACATGTAGTCCTCTGTATGGGGAGGGGGGGGACATGTAGTCCTCTGTATGGGGGAGGGGAGGGGGGGACATGTAGTCCTCTGTATGGGGGAGGGGTGAGGAGACATGTAGTCCTCTGTATGGGGGAGGAGACATGTAGTCCTCGGTATGGGGGAGGGGACATGTAGTCCTCTGTATGGGGGAGGGGTGAGGGGACATGTAGTCCTTTGTATGGGGGGGACATGTAGTGCTCTGTATGGGGGGAGGGGTGAGTGGACATGTAGTCCTCTGTATTGGGGGAGGGGAGGGGGGAACATGTAGTCCTCTGTATGGGGGGGGACATGTAGTCCTCTGTATAAGGGGAGGGGTGAGGAGGCATGTAGTCCTCTGTATGGGGGGAGGGGGGGCATGTAGTCCTCTGTATGGGGGGAGGGGTGAGGGGACATGTAGTCCTCTGTCTAGGGGGAGGGGGGGCATGTAGTCCTCTGTATGGGGGGAGGGGTGAGGGGACATGTAGTCCTCTGTATGGGGGAGGGGACATGTAGTCCTCTGTATGGGGGGAGGGGTGAGGGGACATGTAGTCCTCTGTATGGGGGGAGGGGTGAGGGGACATGTAGTCCTCTGTATGGGGGAGGGGGTGAGGGGACATGTAGTCCTCTGTATGGGGGAGGGGTGAGGGGGACATGTAGTCCTCTGTATGGGGGGAGGGGTGAGGGGACATGTAGTCCTCTGTATGGGGGGAGGGGTGAGGGGACATGTAGTCCTCTGTATGGGGGGAGGGGTGAGGGGACATGTAGTCCTCTGTATGGGGGAGGGGTGAGGGGACATGTAGTCCTCTGTATGGGGGAGGGGTGAGGGGGACATGTAGTCCTCTGTATGGGGGAGGGGAGGGCATGTAGTGCTCTGTATGGGGGAGGGGTGAGTGGACATGTAGTCCTCTGTATGGGGGGGGACATGTAGTCCTCTGTATAGGGGAGGGGAGGGGGCAATGTAGTCCTCTGTATGGGGGAGGGGGTGAGGGGGACATGTAGTCCTCTGTATGGGGGGAGAGGGCATGTAGTCCTCTGTATGGGGGAGGGGGGGGGACATGTAGTCCTCTGTAGGGGGGTAGGGGGGGGGGGGAGGGGAGGGCATGTAGTCCTCTGTATGGGGGAGGGGGGGGACATGTAGTCCTCTGTATAGGGGGAGGGGAGGGCATGTAGTGCTCTGTATGGGGGAGGGGTGAGTGGACATGTAGTCCTCTGTATGGGGGGGGACATGTAGTCCTCTGTATAGGGGGAGGGGAGGGGGCATGTAGTCCTCTGTATGGGGGAGGGGTGAGGGGGACATGTAGTCCTCTGTATGGGGGGAGAGGGCATGTAGTCCTCTGTATGGGGGAGGGGAGGGTCGCTGGGACAATGTGCTCCGCGCTGTGGAAGGGCTGAGAACACGCAGCCCCTCCCCCGTTGTCCTCCTCTGTCCGGTGACCCGGGCTCACGCACACACGGGTGATCTCCCTGTAGGGGGCGGGGTTGTTTGTGCTCGGCGTCTAGAGTGGGGGCAGGGGGGGCGGGGCTGGTCACATAAGCAGGGCGGGTGTCGCGGAAGGGGCGTGGTCCCCTCCTTAGCAGCCGTTGTTCATCCCGCCTCACTCCTCTAGGCCCCACCCACGGAGGCGGAGTTCTCGCGAGATCCTAGTCATCCCGCGGCTGGTCTGGGCGGCCGGATCGGTATATAAAGGAGAGCGGAGAGTCGGAGCTCCGGGCTCACTGCGGGACATGGCGACCCCCGCCAACGCCAACCCCGTGGTAAGGAGCCCGGGAAAGTCGGAGGGTGGGAGAGAAGCAAATGTGCACCTGGATGGGCTAACAAAATAAGTTGGGGGCCCTTTGGCCCCCATAGTTAACATAGAGGGGCCCCTGGCTCGTGTGGTGGGGGAATACAGGGGCCCCGGAGCCGAGAGATCCATACAGTGGGGGAGGATGGATCCCCGGAGCCATGTAAAGAAAGGGCCCCTGAAATGTGAGAGGAGAGGGTGTCCTGGGGCCCCTGGGCTCAGAGACTAACAGATAACGAGCAAGACCCTATAGCATAGGGGCCCCAGAGTGTGTAGTAAGGAGTCTGGGGCCCTATAGAGGTGGCCCTTGGGCCTGTAGAGTGGTGGATGAGGATAACTGGAGCCTCTGAATGACTGTATCCAGGGGCCCCTGGCATGTATAGGTCGATATATAGGGCCCCAGACAGTAGATTCCTTTATTGGTGGCGGGGGCCCCCCGGGCTGTAGAATCCCTATTGGTGGCGGGGGGCCCCCCGGGCTGTAGAATCCCTATTGGTGGCGAGGGGCCCCCCGGGCTGTAGAATCCCTATTGGTGGCGGGGGGCCCCCCGGGCTGTAGAATCCCTATTGGTGGCGGGGGGGCCCCCCGGGCTGTAGAATCCCTATTGGTGGCGGGGGGCCCCCGGGCTGTAGAATCCCTATTGGTTGGGGGGGCCCCCCGGGCTGTAGAATCCCTATTGGTTGGGGGGGCCCCCCGGGCTGTAGAATCCCTATTGGTTGGGGGGGCCCCCCGGGCTGTAGAATCCCTATTGGTTGGGGGGGCCCCCCGGGCTGTAGAATCCCTATTGGTGGGGGGGCCCCCCGGGCTGTAGAATCCCTATTGGTGGGCCTAGTAGTATTGAGAGCTCCTGCTGATGATCATAGTGGTGTTTCCTGTTGGGGCCCCCTGGAGTTTTCCATGTTGGGGGGGGCCATAATAAGGCCCTCGGTGAGCGGTGGGTTCCCCTGGGTGTTGGGCCCCGTGTCTCCAGCCTCTCTGTGTACACATTTGGGGGCCCCATCTCTGGGTTTGTGAATAAAAGAGAACCTGTCCTGTAACACAGACATCCATCCACACAACCGGTGCTAAGCGTGTATGGGGGACCCCTGTTGCCTGTGTCTAAGGTGCAAGGGCTTCGCCGTCGCCTGTTTTTAGAGTGTATGGGGACCCTTTGCCTACATCTAGGATGCAAGGACCCCTGTTGCCGGTGTCTAAGGTGTAAAGATCCCTCCATCACCTATGTTGAGTCTATAGGATACCCCTTCTGCCTGTATCTAGGGTGCAGGGACCCCCCCACCACCTGTGTATGGGGACATCCCCCTTGCCTGTGTATAGGGTGTAAGGACCCCCCATCTCTGTGTCTGTGGTGTATGAGGACCCCCCATATCTCTGTAGAGTGGTGGATGAGGATAACTGGAGCCTCTGAATGACTGTATCCAGGGGCCCCTGGCATGTATAGGTCGATATGTCGATACATAGTGTGTATGAGGACCCCCCCTCCTCGGTTCCTGTGGTGTATGAGGACCCCCCCTCCTCGGTTCCTGTGGTGTATGAGGACCCCCCCCCCCTCCTCGGTTCCTGTGGTGTATGAGGCCCCCCCCCCCCCCTCCTCGGTTCCTGTGGTGTATGAGGACCCCCCCCCTCCTCGGTTCCTGTGGTGTATGAGGACCCCCCCCCTCCTCGGTTCCTGTGGTGTATGAGGACCCCCCCCCCTCCTCGGTTCCTGTGGTGTATGAGGACCCCCCCCCCTCCTCGGTTCCTGTGGTGTATGAGGACCCCCCCCCCTCCTCGGTTCCTGTGGTGTATGAGGACCCCCCCCCTCCTCGGTTCCTGTGGTGTATGAGGACCCCCCCCTCGGTTCCCGTGGTGTATGAGGACCCCCCCCCCCTCGGTTCCTGTGGTGTATGAGGACCCCCCCCTCGGTTCCTGTGGTGTGAGGACCCCCCCCCCCCCCCCCTCGGTTCCTGTGGTGTATGAGGACTCCCCCCCTCCTCGGTTCCTGTGGTGTATGAGGACTCCCCCCCTCCTCGGTTCCTGTGGTGTATGAGGACTCCCCCCCTCCTCGGTTCTTGTGGTGTATGAGGACCCCCCCCTCCTCGGTTCTTGTGGTGTATGAGGACCCCCCCCCTCCTCGGTTCTTGTGGTGTATGAGGACCCCCCCCCCCTCCTCGGTTCTTGTGGTGTATGAGGACCCCCCCCCCTCCTCGGTTCTTGTGGTGTATGAGGACCCCCCCCCCCCTCCTCGGTTCTTGTGGTGTATGAGGACCCCCCCCCCTCCTCGGTTCTTGTGGTGTATGAGGACCCCCCCCCCCCTCCTCGGTTCCTGTGGTGTATGAGGACCCCCCCCCTCCTCGGTTCCTGTGGTGTATGAGGACCCCCCCCCTCCTCGGTTCCTGTGGTGTATGAGGACCCCCCCCTCCTCGGTTCCTGTGGTGTATGAGGACCCCCCCTCCTCGGTTCCTGTGGTGTATGAGGACCCCCCCCTCCTCGGTTCCTGTGGTGTATGAGGACCCCCCCTCCTCGGTTCCTGTGGTGTATGAGGACCCCCCCCCCCCCCTCCTCGGTTCCTGTGGTGTATGAGGACCCCCCCCCCCTCCTCGGGTCCTGTGGTGTATGAGGACCCCCCCCTCCTCGGGTCCTGTGGTGTATGAGGACCCCCCCCTCCTCGGGTCCTGTGGTGTATGAGGACCCCCCCCCTCCTCGGGTCCTGTGGTGTATGAGGACCCCCCCCTCCTCGGGTCCTGTGGTGTATGAGGACCCCCCCCTCCTCGGGTCCTGTGGTGTATGAGGACCCCCCCTCCTCGGGTCCTGTGGTGTATGAGGACCCCCCCCACCTCGGGTCCTGTGGTGTATGAGGACCCCCCCCTCCTCGGGTCCTGTGGTGTATGAGGACTCCCCCCCCCCCCCTCCTCGGTTCCTGTGGTGTATGAGGACTCCCCCCCCCCCCCCTCCTCGGTTCCTGTGGTGTATGAGGACTCCCCCCCTCCTCGGTTCCTGTGGTGTATGAGGACTCCCCCCCTCCTCGGTTCCTGTGGTGTATGAGGACCCCCCCCCCCTCCTCGGTTCTTGTGGTGTATGAGGACCCCCCCCCTCCTCGGTTCCTGTGGTGTATGAGGACCCCCCCTCCTCGGTTTCCTGTGGTGTATGAGGACCCCCCCCCTCCTCGGTTCCTGTGGTGTATGAGGACCCCCCCCCTCCTCGGTTCCTGTGGTGTATGAGGACCCCCCCCCCTCCTAGGTTCCTGTGGTGTATGAGGACCCCCCCCCCCCTCCTCGGTTCCTGTGGTGTATGAGGGTTCCTGTGGTGTATGAGGACCTCCTCGGTTCCTGTGGTGTATGAGGACCCCCCCCCCCCTCCTCGGTTCCTGTGGTGTATGAGGACCCCCCCCTCCTTGGGTCCTGTGGTGTATGAGGAACCCCCCCCTCCTTGGGTCCTGTGGTGTATGAGGACCCCCCCCCTCCTTGGGTCCTGTGGTGTATGAGGACCCCCCTCCTCGGGTCCTGTGGTGTATGAGGACCCCCCCCCCTCCTCGGGTCCTGTGGTGTATGAGGACCCCCCCTCCTCGGGTCCTGTGGTGTATGAGGACCCCCCCCTCCTCGGGTCCTGTGGTGTATGAGGACCCCCCCCCTCCTCGGTTCCTGTGGTGTATG